>OX276373.1:49983226-50360726 GCA_946251855.1 Alsophila aescularia
TGGGAGCTACGATCCCGACGCCTCCATTATAGATAAGAACCATCCCAATAACATCAGCGTGCAAACAGAAAAAACTCATAAATATCGGTCCATTCGTTTGAGAGCTACAATTCCGCCCCCATGCCCCTTTATAGCTAAGAACCATCTTGATCTCATAAGCTTTCAAACAGAAAAAAACGCATCAACAACAGTCCATTCATTTTGGACCTACAATACCACAGACAGACGAACACACACATACACATCCTATACTTATAAAACCTCTTTTCGCTTTCGGGGGTTAAAAAAACTACGAAAAATGCCTTGTTTAAATTTTCATATTTATTCCGAAGGAAAAATTTAGATTATGTACGGGAGTCGAACCCGCACGAACCGTGCCTCTGCGCGGCACATCATCATCAGCCGATAAATGTCCACAGCTGGACATCATCGTCACGCATTGCGGCGGAGCGCTTTTCCCCCGCCCGGTGACGCTGTAGAGGTCACTTATAGACCAACAGCACATAAACATCCGAAAAAAGGCCCCCCCTCCCCATGGGACGACAATGAACAGCGGTTGCCTTTCGCCTAATAAGTCACACTACATCACACACAAAATTCTTCTGTCAGTTTCTTATTAACCGCCAAGGAGACGGTAACATGTATATTAATGACTAGTGACTTGCCCCGGCTTCGAATGGGTAGCGCTCACACTGCGGCAATTTTCTTACATTTAGCATTTATAATTATACCCGTCGTAACTTCTAAATAAAAAAACGCCAGTAACAGTAATTCAGAATCATTGGCAGCAGTGCTTTTTGACCATAGTATACTGCATAATTACTAATGTACTTGACAAACTTGTCATTATTTCGTTTCCATGGCAACGTCATTTCGTTCTATAGTTTTGATACCTTAGGTTACATTATTGCAAATTTCATATAATTTTTGAAAAATAAAATTGTGTTTATGTTACTAGCTGAGAATGTAGCTTTCTAGAGGTGAAAGAATTTTTAAATATATTTATTATTTTTTGAGTTTATCCATTACAAACAAACAAACATACAAACAATTAAATCTTTCCTCTTTATAATATTAAGTAGCTGCGCCCCGCGGTTCCTCTCGCGTGAGGGATGATGATGATGATGATGTTGATGAAAGTATCTGAAGTGTTATTCCAGGGTATAAGCTATTTTATCAAAATCAGTTCAGTTGTTTGACAGTAAAGTATGATGATGATGAAAAGTATCTTGTGTTTTTCCAGGATATAATCTATCTCTATTCCAAATTTCATCAAAATCCGTTCTGACGTTTGAGAGTGAAGTATGATGATGATGAAAAGTATCCTGTGTTTTTCCAGGGTATAATCTATCTCTATTCCAAATTTCATCAAAATCCGTTCTGACGTTTGAGAGTGAAGTATGATGATGATGAAAAGTATCTTGTGTTTTTCCAGGGTATAATCTATCTCTATTCCAAATTTCATCAAAATCCGTTCTGACGTTTGAGAGTGAAGTATGATGATGATGAAAAGTATCCTGTGTTTTTCCAGGGTATAATCTATCTCTATTCCAAATTTCATCAAAATCCGTTCTGACGTTTGAGAGTGAAGTATGATGATGATGAAAAGTATCTTGTGTTTTTCCAGGGTATAATCTATCTCTATTCCAAATTTCATCAAAATCCGTTCTGACGTTTGAGAGTGAAGTATGATGATGATGAAAAGTATTCTTTGTGTTATTCCAGGGTATAAGCTATCTTCATTCAAAATTTCATCAAAATCCGTTCTGCCGCTTGAGATTGAAGTATGACGATGCTTATGATGAAAAGTATCCTATTTGTTTTCCAGGGAATAAGATATCTCCATTCCAAATTTCATCAAAATCCATTCAGGCGTTTAAGAATGAAGTATGATGATGATGAATATGATGAAAAGTATCCTATGTGTTTTTCTAGGGTATAATTTATCTCCAATCCAAATTTCATCAAAATCCGTTCTGACGTTTGAGAGTGAAGTATGATGATGATGAAAAGTATCCTGTGTTTTTCCAGGGTATAATCTATCTCTATTCCAAATTTTATCAAAATACGTTCTGGCGTTTGAGGGTGAAGTATGATGATGATGATGATGAAAAGTATTCTTTGTGTTATTCCAGGGTATAAGCTATCTTCATTCAAAATTTCATCAAAATCCGTTCTGCCGCTTGAGATTGAAGTATGACGATGCTTATGATGAAAAGTATCCTATTTGTTTTCCAGGGAATAAGATATCTCCATTCCAAATTTCATCAAAATCCATTCAGGCGTTTAAGAATGAAGTATGATGATGATGAATATGATGAAAAGTATCCTATGTGTTTTTCTAGGGTATAATTTATCTCCAATCCAAATTTCATCAAAATCCGTTCTGACGTTTGAGAGTGAAGTATGATGATGATGAAAAGTATCCTGTGTTTTTCCAGGGTATAATCTATCTCTATTCCAAATTTCATCAAAATACGTTCAGGCGTTTAAGAATGAAGTATGATGATGATGAATATGATGAAAAGTATCCTATGTGTTTTTCTAGGGTATAATTTATCTCCAATCCAAATTTCATCAAAATCCGTTCTGACGTTTGACAGTAAAGTATGATGATGATGAAAAGTATCTTGTGTTTTTCCAGGGTATAATCTATCTCTATTCCAAATTTTATCAAAATACGTTCTGGCGTTTGAGGGTGAAGTATGATGATGATGATGATGAAAAGTATTCTTTGTGTTATTCCAGGGTATAAGCTATCTTCATTCCAAATTTTATCAAAATACGTTCTGGCGTTTGAGGGTGAAGTATGATGATGATGATGATGAAAAGTATTCTTTGTGTTATTCCAGGGTATAAGCTATCTTCATTCAAAATTTCATCAAAATCCGTTCTGCCGCTTGAGATTGAAGTATGACGATGATTATGATGAAAAGTATCCTATTTGTTTTCCAGGGAATAAGATATCTCCATTCCAAATTTCATCAAAATCCATTCAGGCGTTTAAGAATGAAGTATGATGATGATGAATATGATGAAAAGTATCCTATGTGTTTTTCTAGGGTATAATTTATCTCCAATCCAAATTTCATCAAAATCCGTTCTGACGTTTGAGAGTGAAGTATGATGATGATGAAAAGTATCCTGTGTTTTTCCAGGGTATAATCTATCTCTATTCCAAATTTCATCAAAATCCGTTCTGACGTTTGAGAGTGAAGTATGATGATGATGAAAAGTATCTTGTGTTTTTCCAGGGTATAATCTATCTCTATTCCAAATTTCATCAAAATCCGTTCTGACGTTTGAGAGTGAAGTATGATGATGATGAAAAGTATTCTTTGTGTTATTCCAGGGTATAAGCTATCTTCATTCAAAATTTCATCAAAATCCGTTCTGCCGCTTGAGATTGAAGTATGACGATGCTTATGATGAAAAGTATCCTATTTGTTTTCCAGGGAATAAGATATCTCCATTCCAAATTTCATCAAAATCCATTCAGGCGTTTAAGAATGAAGTATGATGATGATGAATATGATGAAAAGTATCCTATGTGTTTTTCTAGGGTATAATTTATCTCCAATCCAAATTTCATCAAAATCCGTTCTGACGTTTGAGAGTGAAGTATGATGATGATGAAAAGTATCCTGTGTTTTTCCAGGGTATAATCTATCTCTATTCCAAATTTTATCAAAATACGTTCTGGCGTTTGAGGGTGAAGTATGATGATGATGATGATGAAAAGTATTCTTTGTGTTATTCCAGGGTATAAGCTATCTTCATTCAAAATTTCATCAAAATCCGTTCTGCCGCTTGAGATTGAAGTATGACGATGCTTATGATGAAAAGTATCCTATTTGTTTTCCAGGGAATAAGATATCTCCATTCCAAATTTCATCAAAATCCATTCAGGCGTTTAAGAATGAAGTATGATGATGATGAATATGATGAAAAGTATCCTATGTGTTTTTCTAGGGTATAATTTATCTCCAATCCAAATTTCATCAAAATCCGTTCTGACGTTTGAGAGTGAAGTATGATGATGATGAAAAGTATCCTGTGTTTTTCCAGGGTATAATCTATCTCTATTCCAAATTTCATCAAAATACGTTCAGGCGTTTAAGAATGAAGTATGATGATGATGAATATGATGAAAAGTATCCTATGTGTTTTTCTAGGGTATAATTTATCTCCAATCCAAATTTCATCAAAATCCGTTCTGACGTTTGACAGTAAAGTATGATGATGATGAAAAGTATCTTGTGTTTTTCCAGGGTATAATCTATCTCTATTCCAAATTTTATCAAAATACGTTCTGGCGTTTGAGGGTGAAGTATGATGATGATGATGATGAAAAGTATTCTTTGTGTTATTCCAGGGTATAAGCTATCTTCATTCCAAATTTTATCAAAATACGTTCTGGCGTTTGAGGGTGAAGTATGATGATGATGATGATGAAAAGTATTCTTTGTGTTATTCCAGGGTATAAGCTATCTTCATTCAAAATTTCATCAAAATCCGTTCTGCCGCTTGAGATTGAAGTATGACGATGATTATGATGAAAAGTATCCTATTTGTTTTCCAGGGAATAAGATATCTCCATTCCAAATTTCATCAAAATCCATTCAGGCGTTTAAGAATGAAGTATGATGATGATGAATATGATGAAAAGTATCCTATGTGTTTTTCTAGGGTATAATTTATCTCCAATCCAAATTTCATCAAAATCCGTTCTGACGTTTGAGAGTGAAGTATGATGATGATGAAAAGTATCCTGTGTTTTTCCAGGGTATAATCTATCTCTATTCCAAATTTTATCAAAATACGTTCTGGCGTTTGAGGGTGAAGTATGATGATGATGATGATGAAAAGTATTCTTTGTGTTATTCCAGGGTATAAGCTATCTTCATTCAAAATTTCATCAAAATCCGTTCTGCCGCTTGAGATTGAAGTATGACGATGCTTATGATGAAAAGTATCCTATTTGTTTTCCAGGGAATAAGATATCTCCATTCCAAATTTCATCAAAATCCATTCAGGCGTTTAAGAATGAAGTATGATGATGATGAATATGATGAAAAGTATCCTATGTGTTTTTCTAGGGTATAATTTATCTCCAATCCAAATTTCATCAAAATCCGTTCTGACGTTTGAGAGTGAAGTATGATGATGATGAAAAGTATCCTGTGTTTTTCCAGGGTATAATCTATCTCTATTCCAAATTTCATCAAAATACGTTCAGGCGTTTAAGAATGAAGTATGATGATGATGAATATGATGAAAAGTATCCTATGTGTTTTTCTAGGGTATAATTTATCTCCAATCCAAATTTCATCAAAATCCGTTCTGACGTTTGACAGTAAAGTATGATGATGATGAAAAGTATCTTGTGTTTTTCCAGGGTATAATCTATCTCTATTCCAAATTTTATCAAAATACGTTCTGGCGTTTGAGGGTGAAGTATGATGATGATGATGATGAAAAGTATTCTTTGTGTTATTCCAGGGTATAAGCTATCTTCATTCCAAATTTTATCAAAATACGTTCTGGCGTTTGAGGGTGAAGTATGATGATGATGATGATGAAAAGTATTCTTTGTGTTATTCCAGGGTATAAGCTATCTTCATTCAAAATTTCATCAAAATTCGTTCTGCCGCTTGAGATTGAAGTATGACGATGATTATGATGAAAAGTATCCTATTTGTTTTCCAGGGAATAAGATATCTCCATTCCAAATTTCATCAAAATCCATTCAGGCGTTTAAGAATGAAGTATGATGATGATGAATATGATGAAAAGTATCCTATGTGTTTTTCTAGGGTATAATTTATCTCCAATCCAAATTTCATCAAAATCCGTTCTGACGTTTGAGAGTGAAGTATGATGATGATGAAAAGTATCCTGTGTTTTTCCAGGGTATAATCTATCTCTATTCCAAATTTCATCAAAATCCGTTCTGACGTTTGAGAGTGAAGTATGATGATGATGAAAAGTATCTTGTGTTTTTCCAGGGTATAATCTATCTCTATTCCAAATTTCATCAAAATCCGTTCTGACGTTTGAGAGTGAAGTATGATGATGATGAAAAGTATTCTTTGTGTTATTCCAGGGTATAAGCTATCTTCATTCAAAATTTCATCAAAATCCGTTCTGCCGCTTGAGATTGAAGTATGACGATGCTTATGATGAAAAGTATCCTATTTGTTTTCCAGGGAATAAGATATCTCCATTCCAAATTTCATCAAAATCCATTCAGGCGTTTAAGAATGAAGTATGATGATGATGAATATGATGAAAAGTATCCTATGTGTTTTTCTAGGGTATAATTTATCTCCAATCCAAATTTCATCAAAATCCGTTCTGACGTTTGAGAGTGAAGTATGATGATGATGAAAAGTATCCTATGTGTTTTTCTAGGGTATAATTTATCTCCAATCCAAATTTCATCAAAATCCGTTCTGACGTTTGAGAGTGAAGTATGATGATGATGAAAAGTATCCTGTGTTTTTCCAGGGTATAATCTATCTCTATTCCAAATTTCATCAAAATCCGTTCTGACGTTTGAGAGTGAAGTATGATGATGATAAAAGTATCTTGTGTTTTTCCAGGGTATAATCTATCTCTATTCCAAATTTCATCAAAATCCGTTCTGACGTTTGAGAGTGAAGTATGATGATGATGAAAAGTATTCTTTGTGTTATTCCAGGGTATAAGCTATCTTCATTCAAAATTTCATCAAAATCCGTTCTGCCGCTTGAGATTGAAGTATGACGATGCTTATGATGAAAAGTATCCTATTTGTTTTCCAGGGAATAAGATATCTCCATTCCAAATTTCATCAAAATCCATTCAGGCGTTTAAGAATGAAGTATGATGATGATGAATATGATGAAAAGTATCCTATGTGTTTTTCTAGGGTATAATTTATCTCCAATCCAAATTTCATCAAAATCCGTTCTGACGTTTGAGAGTGAAGTATGATGATGATGAAAAGTATCCTGTGTTTTTCCAGGGTATAATCTATCTCTATTCCAAATTTTATCAAAATACGTTCTGGCGTTTGAGGGTGAAGTATGATGATGATGATGATGAAAAGTATTCTTTGTGTTATTCCAGGGTATAAGCTATCTTCATTCAAAATTTCATCAAAATCCGTTCTGCCGCTTGAGATTGAAGTATGACGATGCTTATGATGAAAAGTATCCTATTTGTTTTCCAGGGAATAAGATATCTCCATTCCAAATTTCATCAAAATCCATTCAGGCGTTTAAGAATGAAGTATGATGATGATGAATATGATGAAAAGTATCCTATGTGTTTTTCTAGGGTATAATTTATCTCCAATCCAAATTTCATCAAAATCCGTTCTGACGTTTGAGAGTGAAGTATGATGATGATGAAAAGTATCCTGTGTTTTTCCAGGGTATAATCTATCTCTATTCCAAATTTCATCAAAATACGTTCAGGCGTTTAAGAATGAAGTATGATGATGATGAATATGATGAAAAGTATCCTATGTGTTTTTCTAGGGTATAATTTATCTCCAATCCAAATTTCATCAAAATCCGTTCTGACGTTTGACAGTAAAGTATGATGATGATGAAAAGTATCTTGTGTTTTTCCAGGGTATAATCTATCTCTATTCCAAATTTTATCAAAATACGTTCTGGCGTTTGAGGGTGAAGTATGATGATGATGATGATGAAAAGTATTCTTTGTGTTATTCCAGGGTATAAGCTATCTTCATTCCAAATTTTATCAAAATACGTTCTGGCGTTTGAGGGTGAAGTATGATGATGATGATGATGAAAAGTATTCTTTGTGTTATTCCAGGGTATAAGCTATCTTCATTCAAAATTTCATCAAAATCCGTTCTGCCGCTTGAGATTGAAGTATGACGATGATTATGATGAAAAGTATCCTATTTGTTTTCCAGGGAATAAGATATCTCCATTCCAAATTTCATCAAAATCCATTCAGGCGTTTAAGAATGAAGTATGATGATGATGAATATGATGAAAAGTATCCTATGTGTTTTTCTAGGGTATAATTTATCTCCAATCCAAATTTCATCAAAATCCGTTCTGACGTTTGAGAGTGAAGTATGATGATGATGAAAAGTATCCTGTGTTTTTCCAGGGTATAATCTATCTCTATTCCAAATTTTATCAAAATACGTTCTGGCGTTTGAGGGTGAAGTATGATGATGATGATGATGAAAAGTATTCTTTGTGTTATTCCAGGGTATAAGCTATCTTCATTCAAAATTTCATCAAAATCCGTTCTGCCGCTTGAGATTGAAGTATGACGATGCTTATGATGAAAAGTATCCTATTTGTTTTCCAGGGAATAAGATATCTCCATTCCAAATTTCATCAAAATCCATTCAGGCGTTTAAGAATGAAGTATGATGATGATGAATATGATGAAAAGTATATTATGTGTTTTTCTAGGGTATAATTTATCTCCAATCCAAATTTCATCAAAATCCGTTCTGACGTTTGAGAGTGAAGTATGATGATGATGAAAAGTATCCTGTGTTTTTCCAGGGTATAATCTATCTCTATTCCAAATTTCATCAAAATACGTTCAGGCGTTTAAGAATGAAGTATGATGATGATGAATATGATGAAAAGTATCCTATGTGTTTTTCTAGGGTATAATTTATCTCCAATCCAAATTTCATCAAAATCCGTTCTGACGTTTGACAGTAAAGTATGATGATGATGAAAAGTATCTTGTGTTTTTCCAGGGTATAATCTATCTCTATTCCAAATTTTATCAAAATACGTTCTGGCGTTTGAGGGTGAAGTATGATGATGATGATGATGAAAAGTATTCTTTGTGTTATTCCAGGGTATAAGCTATCTTCATTCCAAATTTTATCAAAATACGTTCTGGCGTTTGAGGGTGAAGTATGATGATGATGATGATGAAAAGTATTCTTTGTGTTATTCCAGGGTATAAGCTATCTTCATTCAAAATTTCATCAAAATCCGTTCTGCCGCTTGAGATTGAAGTATGACGATGATTATGATGAAAAGTATCCTATTTGTTTTCCAGGGAATAAGATATCTCCATTCCAAATTTCATCAAAATCCATTCAGGCGTTTAAGAATGAAGTATGATGATGATGAATATGATGAAAAGTATCCTATGTGTTTTTCTAGGGTATAATTTATCTCCAATCCAAATTTCATCAAAATCCGTTCTGACGTTTGAGAGTGAAGTATGATGATGATGAAAAGTATCCTGTGTTTTTCCAGGGTATAATCTATCTCTATTCCAAATTTCATCAAAATCCGTTCTGACGTTTGAGAGTGAAGTATGATGATGATGAAAAGTATCTTGTGTTTTTCCAGGGTATAATCTATCTCTATTCCAAATTTCATCAAAATCCGTTCTGACGTTTGAGAGTGAAGTATGATGATGATGAAAAGTATTCTTTGTGTTATTCCAGGGTATAAGCTATCTTCATTCAAAATTTCATCAAAATCCGTTCTGCCGCTTGAGATTGAAGTATGACGATGCTTATGATGAAAAGTATCCTATTTGTTTTCCAGGGAATAAGATATCTCCATTCCAAATTTCATCAAAATCCATTCAGGCGTTTAAGAATGAAGTATGATGATGATGAATATGATGAAAAGTATCCTATGTGTTTTTCTAGGGTATAATTTATCTCCAATCCAAATTTCATCAAAATCCGTTCTGACGTTTGAGAGTGAAGTATGATGATGATGAAAAGTATCCTGTGTTTTTCCAGGGTATAATCTATCTCTATTCCAAATTTTATCAAAATACGTTCTGGCGTTTGAGGGTGAAGTATGATGATGATGATGATGAAAAGTATTCTTTGTGTTATTCCAGGGTATAAGCTATCTTCATTCAAAATTTCATCAAAATCCGTTCTGCCGCTTGAGATTGAAGTATGACGATGCTTATGATGAAAAGTATCCTATTTGTTTTCCAGGGAATAAGATATCTCCATTCCAAATTTCATCAAAATCCATTCAGGCGTTTAAGAATGAAGTATGATGATGATGAATATGATGAAAAGTATCCTATGTGTTTTTCTAGGGTATAATTTATCTCCAATCCAAATTTCATCAAAATCCGTTCTGACGTTTGAGAGTGAAGTATGATGATGATGAAAAGTATCCTGTGTTTTTCCAGGGTATAATCTATCTCTATTCCAAATTTCATCAAAATACGTTCAGGCGTTTAAGAATGAAGTATGATGATGATGAATATGATGAAAAGTATCCTATGTGTTTTTCTAGGGTATAATTTATCTCCAATCCAAATTTCATCAAAATCCGTTCTGACGTTTGACAGTAAAGTATGATGATGATGAAAAGTATCTTGTGTTTTTCCAGGGTATAATCTATCTCTATTCCAAATTTTATCAAAATACGTTCTGGCGTTTGAGGGTGAAGTATGATGATGATGATGATGAAAAGTATTCTTTGTGTTATTCCAGGGTATAAGCTATCTTCATTCCAAATTTTATCAAAATACGTTCTGGCGTTTGAGGGTGAAGTATGATGATGATGAAAAGTATTCTTTGTGTTATTCCAGGGTATAAGCTATCTTCATTCAAAATTTCATCAAAATCCGTTCTGCCGCTTGAGATTGAAGTATGACGATGATTATGATGAAAAGTATCCTATTTGTTTTCCAGGGAATAAGATATCTCCATTCCAAATTTCATCAAAATCCATTCAGGCGTTTAAGAATGAAGTATGATGATGATGAATATGATGAAAAGTATCCTATGTGTTTTTCTAGGGTATAATTTATCTCCAATCCAAATTTCATCAAAATCCGTTCTGACGTTTGAGAGTGAAGTATGATGATGATGAAAAGTATCCTGTGTTTTTCCAGGGTATAATCTATCTCTATTCCAAATTTCATCAAAATACGTTCTGGCGTTTGAGAGTGAAGTATGATGATGATGATGATGAAAAGTATTCTTTGTGTTATTCCAGGGTATAAGCTATCTTCATTCAAAATTTCATCAAAATCCGTTCTGCCGCTTGAGTTCAGTATGACGATGATTATGATGAAAAGTATCCTATTTGTTTTCCAGGGAATAAGATATCTCCATTCCAAATTTCATCAAAATCCATTCAGGCGTTTAAGACTGAAGTATGATGATGATGAATATGATGAAAAGTATCCTATGTGTTTTTCTAGGGTATAATTTATCTCCAATCCAAATTTCATCAAAATCCGTTCTGACGTTTGAGAGTGAAGTATGATGATGATGAAAAGTATCCTGTGTTTTTCCAGGGTATAATCTATCTCTATTCCAAATTTCATCAAAATACGTTCAGGCGTTTAAGAATGAAGTATGATGATGATGAATATGATGAAAAGTATCCTATGTGTTTTTCTAGGGTATAATTTATCTCCAATCCAAATTTCATCAAAATCCGTTCTGACGTTTGAGAGTGAAGTATGATGATGATGAAAAGTATCCTGTGTTTTTCCAGGGTATAATCTATCTCTATTCCAAATTTCATCAAAATACGTTCTGGCGTTTGAGAGTGAAGTATGATGATGATGATGATGAAAAGTATTCTTTGTGTTATTCCAGGGTATAAGCTATCTTCATTCAAAATTTCAAAATCCGTTCTGCCGCTTGAGATTGAAGTATGACGATGATTATGATGAAAAGTATCCTATTTGTTTTCCAGGGAATAAGATATCTCCATTCCAAATTTCATCAAAATCCATTCAGGCGTTTAAGAATGAAGTATGATGATGATGAATATGATGAAAAGTATCCTATGTGTTTTTCTAGGGTATAATTTATCTCCAATCCAAATTTCATCAAAATCCGTTCTGACGTTTGAGAGTGAAGTATGATGATGATGAAAAGTATCCTGTGTTTTTCCAGGGTATAATCTATCTGTATTCCAAATTTCATCAAAATACGTTCTGGCGTTTGAGAGTGAAGTATGATGATGATGATGATGAAAAGTATTCTTTGTGTTATTCCAGGGTATAAGCTATCTTCATTCAAAATTTCATCAAAATCCGTTCTGCCGCTTGAGATTGAAGTATGACGATGATTATGATGAAAAGTATCCTATTTGTTTTCCAGGGAATAAGATATCTCCATTCCAAATTTCATCAAAATCCATTCAGGCGTTTAAGAATGAAGTATGATGATGATGAATATGATGAAAAGTATCCTATGTGTTTTTCTAGGGTATAATTTATCTCCAATCCAAATTTCATCAAAATCCGTTCTGACGTTTGAGAGTGAAGTATGATGATGATGAAAAGTATCCTGTGTTTTTCCAGGGTATAATCTATCTCTATTCCAAATTTCATCAAAATACGTTCTGGCGTTTGAGAGTGAAGTATGATGATGATGATGATGAAAAGTATTCTTTGTGTTATTCCAGGGTATAAGCTATCTTCATTCAAAATTTCATCAAAATCCGTTCTGCCGCTTGAGATTGAAGTATGACGATGATTATGATGAAAAGTATCCTATTTGTTTTCCAGGGAATAAGATATCTCCATTCCAAATTTCATCAAAATCCATTCAGGCGTTTAAGAATGAAGTATGATGATGATGAATATGATGAAAAGTATCCTATGTGTTTTTCCAGGGTATAATTTATCTCCAATCCAAATTTCATCAAAATCCGTTCTGATGTTTGAGAGTGAAGTATGAAATTCATTATAATTAAAAGTATTCTGTCTTTTTCCAGGGTATAATCTATCTCCATTCCAAATTTCATCAAAATCCGTTCTGACGATTGAGAGTGAAGTATGATGATGATGATGATGTGTGTAGATCGAGAATATTATAGTGCAATCGTGTTTTGCCTATGTAAAACTATTGATAAAAGACGGAAGAAATACATAAATAAAACAATTACGTGAAGCATAGAAAACAGTTAAACACAATTCTACTGAACCAATTTTGATGAAATTTATACAGCACTATTTTGGAGGTTTATCGATATCGTCCAAATCTGTTCAGAAATCAGAAAATATGAGTAAAACAATAATCTCAAAATTAGAATCTCCTCCTTTTGAAAACCGATGAAATAATTATGTAAAAAAAGATATCTAATAATTATAAAATTTAAAAAAATACTCGAAAATTTGAATCACTGACGAGACCATCACCACATACATCCATGCCTCTGCGCAGCACATGTCTCTAACCAATTTGATCACCGTGACTACTGCATCATCATCCAAATTTTCCTCTCAGTTTCTAAATCCGTCTTACGGGGACGGTAACGCCATCTATTGGTAGTATCCTGAACTGACCAACCGAACATAATCAACTTGATGTCGTAAAGATAACGCCTCCCAAATCTAGTGTTTTCATGATTTTAGAATTAATGCCTGCCAGCGAGAACGAACAACTTGTAATAAAAGCGAGAACGAACAACTTGTAATAAAAGCTAGAAGTCTACATTAAAATTTTATATTATCCCCGACACCCAAACACACACACATTATAGCTAAGAAGCATCTCGATCACATCAGCATACAAACAAAAAAAAAACGCATCAAAATCATTCCACATTCGTTTGGGAGCTACGATCCTCACTCCCCCCATTAGCTTTTAAACAAAAAAAAACATCAAATTCTCTCCATTCTTTTGGGAGCTACGATGCCACGGACAGACACACGTATCCTAAACTTATAACACCCCTCTCTTACCGAGTTCGGAGGTTAATAACTAATAAGTAGAAATGGTATCTCACCGCGGTCTCGCTGGAACTCCCTGGAGCGGCCGCGGTCGTCGCGACCGTGCCGCTTGTCGTTGGAGCGCTGCCGCTTGGCGGGCGGCGCGTCGCGGCCGGCGGAGCGCTCGCGGCGCTCCTTCTCCTTCACCACGCCGGCCGCCTTGGCCTCCTTGTGGAACGCCTCCAGCACCTTGCGGGCCTCCTCCTCGCTCAGCTCCGGGTACTGCACCTCGTCCAGGTACGAGCACTTCTCCGGCAGCGTGAAGTTGGCTGTGGACAGACGCGGACGTCAGTGCGTGTCGGCCACGACGCGGGCCGTAGGAGGCGAGTGCGGCGGCCGTACGAACCTTTCATGTCCACAATGGCCGGGTCCGGCACTTCCTTGCCGTCCGCCTCTTCTCGCCGCTTGCAACGCTCTTTGTACGTCTCGTCGTCAGTGACGATCACTACGGCGGTTCTCCTATATCCTTCAAACTCCCTGAGTTTCCGGCGTTGCGCGGACGGATAGACATTAGTCTAAGAACGGCGCCCGGCGATGTCGTGTCGATGTTGAAAAAGAGATCGTATCTTGGTATTAGAAATTGGACCTTCGGTATCTTCGGAACGTGGCGTCGCGACCTAGAACATTGCTTCTCGGTGGCGGTGAGTGATTTGCCATTGGCCAAACATAGCGCCGCCCGCTCCCGCTTCTAATACTCACCGGACCTGACCTAGCTTACCGCGGGAGCGTAGCGGGCCCACATACATCGATTAATCTTATCTTAAAACGTACCTTACGGTGTGTAGATAGAATACAAAATGGGAACAGAAAAATCAAAAGCATTGGGGGGCGTAAACCGACCCGACAGATAACGTCGGGCCGGCGAGAACGTACAAAATCGGAAAGGTTCTCACCTGGTCCAGGATAAAGTTTCTCTTGCGGCCGCGCGCCATTTCCAACAACTTTAGCACGCATTTAGCGCACTTCGAGACGAATGCGTCCCAGCGCCCCTCGTAGCTCGCTTTGAAGGGCTTACAGTCCACCTGAATCGTACACACTCATACAGTAAACTGGGCGAGAGCCGGCGCGACTCGTCTTACGCTACGACTTATGCTAGAGATAAAGTTTGCTTTGATACCAGGGATTCGTCCTTGTCGGGTCGACAGTGTCGAGTTTCGGAAACTGTCCTCTTGAGTCGTAGATCCCACTTCTTCCACGACGATTGGATATTTTATAGTTTTACATGTGCCATCCGGCTAGAGAGTGATGATCCACTGGTATCATATAACTAGGTCGCTGTCTCTAAAAAAGCTATTGAAGTTTTTTTTTTATTATTTTTTTTGATTATAATTGTAGCTCATATTTGGTATCCTGTTGAAAACAGACGAGCATTAGTATCAGTGTAGGTAAAGACGATGTTACATCGCTTGTAGTATTTTTTTGCCAAACCTTAAATGCTGAAAATAAAGTTTTATTATTAGGTTTTTGTGTTGTTTGTGTAGTGTGCCACATAATTTGCCTCAATCAATTAATTCGGTAATCAGAAAAATTGCGATGTCTCAAAGATACTTGTTTTCATACAACTTTCATACTAACTTACCTTGTCTTAGTACTTGCATTCACAATTTCTTTCACACCTTGTTACAAATAAATATATTACATTAAGACTAGGCTCTGCTATTGAAGGGGTTTTCCATAAACATGCTGGGTCAACCACAAACCTGATAAATGTGAAACTTAACATATATGTTTTTGAGATCTTTATCTCTATAAGACTAAGACACAAACATGATTAACAGAATTACATTCGATACATTTTCTTATCAAAAATTACGTTATTTTCGGTATAGTAGGAACCAAACTTTATGGAGGCTGTGAAACGCGCAGCGAGTGTGACTTCGCGCTGGTACAGTAAGGTTCACAATTATTAGATAATTTTTTACTACCTACACACACGAACACGTCACATGCAAACAATGTAATGATTGAAAAAAGCTTTATAATTGGTACAAACAAATAATAGAATGATTAAAAAAAAAACTATAGGTATGTTTTAGTAGCTAAATTAGCGTCGACACTCAACGCTTAACCTAGTCATTACTTTTTAACCAACGCTGAAACTATGTTAAGGCGGGGTAGGCTCACAATTGTTTGTCCTGCTCGTCCAGGTGCAGAGTGAGTAGGAGAGTTGATGCGGCTCTGAAGTCGATATTACATAAATGTTGTGCTTTACTATCGATATAAAATTATAGTTTAAAAAATAACAAAAACACGCTTTATATAGAAAACCAAACTAAAAAAATAGAAACTAAATTTAATAGTGTAAATAAGAAAAAAATGATTTATTTCAAAAAAATCGTAGGGTGCATGGGTCAATAATTATAAATATTTCATTGACAGATATGAGAAGAAGGATTATCATTTCCATAATATCATAAAAAGCACCCCACGCTTTTTTTGAAATAAAACTTTTTTTCTTATTTACACTATTAAAATTTATTTTCTATTTTTTAGTTTGGTTTTCTATATAAAGCGTGTATTTAGTTTTTTTAAACTATTATTTATTTTCTACTTTTTAGTTTGGTTTATTTATAAAAGCATTTATTTTTTTTAATTATTTTTTTTGAATTATTGCATTGTCATCGGTCTTTGACAGGTGTGCAAAATTTGAATGAAATCTGACCGTTTAAAGTGGGTAAAAATAGCGTCCAAAGGAGTCGGTTACAAACATACAAACAAACATACAAGTGAAGCTAATATAAAGCGTATAAAAATAGAAATCACTATATAAAAATCAATTTAAAATAAGTGTTCAATTATTTGTTTAGTTTAATAGGGTAGCTATACTATACAATTATTTAAAAAATATATGTTGCTGTCTCTGAAAATAACGAGAACAGCGATGAAACAAGTTATATTCATGAGGTAGTTCGTGTTATTTTTTCCTAGGATAGCATTTTGTTCGGTTATTTGTTTAGGTAGTATACTTTTCTAGCCACAGTATTTATTGGTTCGCGTGGAGTTGTTTCTTTATTACGTCGTTCTCGAAGTTTTGCTATTCGTATTTTTGCTGATTTCGGGACTGACCCCACCTTAACATAAGCCAACACAATTATATTATGTTTGTCGGAATATGATGACGGTATTACCTTTGTAATTAAGGAGCTGTGTTGGTGGATTGTATTGGTTGGTAACAAACAGTAATAAACAACTTTAAATAATGAACTAGACTGTACTTGAACAGAATCGCACGCATGTGTGCTGCGTACGGATGTAGCGTGCAAATGTAAGGTTGGGGCGTGGCCTTTATTTGGTATCTAAAAGCGCCTATTATTTATTTTTCTCATTGAAAAGTAGAGTGTATAACTCGGACACAAAATTATTTTTCCTTGTGCGAACTATATTGAATCCCTCGTTACGTTCAGAATTCTACTCTAGAATCCTTCACTCCGCTCTGGATTCAAAATAGCGACCTCGCCGCCAAGTGCTCGAAATTTGAGTTGCAAGATTCCAGGACAGAAATACACAGATAGATACATACATACATAGATACATTACAATAATACTAACTCCTAACACAGTAATGGAAAGAAACGCAAATAAAAGTGTTCAGCAGATATTACCGCCAAAATGTAGTCAAATATATTTTAAAACGTGTGACAATTTCATGAATCGGAAAAGCGGGATACAAGTGAATACTTACAATAATTCAATCTAAGTGAAAAGCTGTATAACTCGTTAATAAAACCCATTTTATCCTCGATTTAAAAATCTGTCCTCACCTCCGCCTCGGGCGGATTCAAGTCTCGGATAAAATGCTTTGTTTTAGGCACTGGTTGAACCTCCTATACCTACACGTGTGTGCTATCTATCCTATATATCCACAAACTGTACTTAATTGTAAAGTAGGTGCGATAAATATAATCATGTTGTCTATGGTGGTTATGTGTATTGGTAACCTTATTACATAAAACTATAACCTTAATTGCCTAGTTTCATCCGCATGATCTCGATAATCTGTGAGGATACTATCCCTGAGGTAAGGAAAAGTTTGCCCACAGAAATTTAAAAAGGAGCAGACCATTTACAGAAAACAATATTGGAACAGAACAAGTAGGTGATACTTTATACAACTTTGGGGTTAAGGATATCAATATAGCATTTAAATGAGACATCGCAATTTCTTAGAGCAATTCTTGATTGTTTTAATATTAAAATATATAGTATTGATGTAAAAATGTAGTGTCATTGTGTATGTCATTGATTGAGATGTAGTTAGACTTGACGTTTGAAATAGTTCATCTACACAATATAATTCGGCTAGCATACTAAAAGATTATGAAATCTTCATTGGTTTCATTGTCCAAGAATAAATTAGCTGTGCTATGTCTGTTCATAGGTTTCGTAAGTGCCAGCGAGCTTGTGTCTTAAGATGTTGTTTTGATGTTAATCTATCTGGTTTGTTTAATCGCCCGAGGGCCTCAGACGTGGCTGCTATTAATCAAACAGCCGGGACCGACAGTTTAACGTGCCCTCCGAAGCACAGAGCGACGGAAAACCGCATATAAGTTGGAAAAACTATTGGTGCGAAGTCTAGGACCAAACCCGGTATCGTTGGATTCTAATTTGCACTATTGAAACGTTAGGCTACCATCAAAAAACAGGATTGAAAATAATATTTCTCTGATGATCTGATTCTGATCTGATTCTGAGTGATTGCAACTGAATGGGACTTTCAAAACCATCATAAGAGCTGTCTGTCAGATTTTGCACGGATCTGAGTGTTGGGCCAATGGGTCAGTCGTTGGCCTCTGGTGTCATAGTTTGTCAGGCCGTCCGAAGGCCTTTGATATGGCTTAACAACGGCTATTAATCAACAACAGCCGGGACCGACAGCTTAACGTGCCTTCCGAAGCATGGAGTGATGGAAAACCGCTTTCTAAGTCGCACTAGTAAACCGCTAGACTGTCATCGCTTTATAATGGGTCAGATGAAAGATTGCATTCAGTTAAAATAAATATGGGGAGTGACGGGAAGGAATAATAAGTATAATTTATAAATTGAATTAAATAAGCTTTTATGAGTTTTTTTTTTAATTTTTGTGTTCGGGAAAATCGGGCAAATCGGGTAGTGCTCGAAATTTGAATTGCAAGATTCCAGGACATACAGAAATGAACACAAGTGAAGTTATATATAAGCTTTTAAATAAAAATAGAAAGAACATGTCAGATCAAGACTGATGTGACAGAATAGTTGAAAAGCAAAGGTTATCTTGGTAAGGGCATTGGGTACTGAATCCAAGATAGGAATAATGTGAGTGATGTGAGTTTCTTTTTTCCACCATAACTTTTAAACGCTTGAACAGACTTGAATGTACGGGTTATTAGTTCCTTTTTTATCAAGTCGCGTTTTTTTTTATACAGAGCCCTCGATGCGCGAGGCCGACTCGCACTTGGGAGGTTTTTTAATTCTCAGTTTTTCACTGAGGAAGCAGCCTCATTCATGCTACAATAGATTTTCAATTCCCCGAATCGCGCAAAATAATAATGTGCTCCTATAAATGACCTAACACTCTGACGTCGAAGTCCAACTCCATCTCAAACAAATAATGCGCGTGTGTGCGTGCGGTGCGTGCCGGCTCACCTTCATCTTGTCGAAGAGCGCGCCCGTGGACAGGATGTTGTACCGGCGGGCGGCGTGCGCCGCGCAGTGCTGCTTGGCCCAGTGAGTCTTGCCGGACCCGGGCATGCCCACCATTAGGATCACCTGCCAATCCACACCAATATATACAAGTGGAACGTTGTCTGTTTGTTCGGAGAGCTTTCACGCGATAACGGCCGGACGGATTTTGATGACATTTGGAATGGAGGTAGCTTAATACCCTGGAATAACAAAATATCTTGTCATCATCATCTTGATGAAATTTGGATTGGTGATAGCTTACCCTAGGATACTTTTCATCATCATGATCATCATTATCCCTCACGCGGGTGAAACCGCGAGGCTCGCTCCACTGTATAGTCCACTGGTGGCAAAGGCCTCTCTCCCGCGTCTCTTCTCTTCCAATAACTGCTACCTTGCGCAGATCGTCGCTGCACCTAAACGGAGGGCGTCCTACACTACGTTTACCGATTCGCGGTCTCCACTCTAAAACTGGTCTACCCCAACGGTTATCGGTTCTACGACAAATGTGACCAGCCCATTATAATATATACGTATACTAACTAAACCCGCGGCTTCGCGCGTGTGGTCATTTCTCTAGGTTAAAAGTACTCTATGTACTATTCCATGACCTAACATACCAACATTTGATCAAAATTCCTTCAGCCGTCAAAAGTTTTTATCGATTGCTTGGCTTCTACTGATCGGAATGAGATACCAATTACACCAGTTTTTAAGTCAAATCCTAAGCTATCTAACAGTTTATACGTGATGCGTGAACAAACATACAGACTCATTTCTCTGGGTTAAAAGTAACCTACAGGTATTCCAGGAATAAGTACTAAATACAAAAATTTCGTTCAGCTGTCAGATAGTTTTTATCTATCGCTCAGCTTCTAAACATCGGATTAAGATATTAAGTACCCCAGTTTTTAAGTCAAACTTAGCTATGTAACAGAGAAAACCGCATCGCACTCGGTCTAGAAGATTTAACGCGATGTGCGAACAAACAGACAGACACCATTAAAAATAATGCTATATTCTCGTTCATTTTTTAAGTCCCCTAGACCATTTGTATTTTTATTTAATAGACTTTTTGGTTACTTACTGTTTTATTATATGTATAGATTGAGTTGTGGGCGAGTTGTTGTTATCTAGAAATAGTCCAAAATACTCTACCGTCTAGTATTAGTTGATATAATAAATTATATTTATATGGGGATAGAATTAAGGATGTATTTTCAAACAAATAAAATTATTATGGGGCGGGGGGTACCATTGGGTAGCTTTTCCCCCACTACCCACCCACTTCCCCCCTCCCAAACAGCCGATTTAGGCTGTTTTTTTATAAACTTAAAACTGAAATATCTCAGAAACTAAGCGTCACCATGGGGAGAGGGGTACCAGGGGGTAGCTCTTCCCCCCCTACCCTCCCACTTCCCCCCTCCCATACATACGATTTAGGCGGTTTTTTATAAACTTAAAACTGAAATATCTCATAAACTAAGCGTCGCTGCGGGGAGAGGGGTACCAGGGGTAGCCCTTCCTTCTATCCTCCCACTTCCCCCCTCCCAAAAAGCCGATTTAACTGTTTTTTTTATAAACATAAAACTAAAATGTCTCATAAACTAAGCGTCGCCCCAAAACCTGCCCCTCCTCGATTCTATATATTTTCCGTATTTACATATTAATTAACCTGAATAACCTAAAATTTTTGTTCTATCGGAATTACAATATCGCAGCTTAAAGGCGCCATATTAGTTATCTTGACAATTCATAAATCCTATAGCACTCTCGTGATCAAGAAGAATACAATGATACCTCATTTATCAAAACCCATCAAGCCGTTTAGGCTGTTGGACGCGCCAAAAAACGTGCATTCAAACAAACATACATACAACCCAAACACATAACTCTCTGTGCAGTAGGGTAAAAATCCCTCCTTTATGCACCCAATGGGTACTCAAGCTATATTTCCTCAAAAGTTTCCAATCTCTAGTTCCACTGGTTTAGGTTGTGCATACAGTAGGACAGTCAATAGGTATGTCAGGATGTCAGGGTACTGTTTTATAGATAGCTGCGCCCCGCGGTATCCCCCGCGTGGATTGATGATGATGATAAAAAAGTGGTCCAACAAACATTCTAACATACACAAACTTTCTCATTTATAATTTACTAGTGACTCACGCCGGCTTCGCACGGGTAGCGCTTACACCACTTTTTTTTTTACTTTTAGCATTTATATAAACTTTCAAACTTCTAAAACAAAAACGCCGCTCGCAACATTCGAGATGTTTTTTGACAGCAACTGCATTATTACTCACGTACTTGACAGACTTGTTATTATTTCGTTTCCACGGCAATATGTCATTCCGTTCCTTACTTATCAAGTAATCGAAATTTTTGATACCCTAAGTTACATTATTACAATTTTCAAAGACAAACAAATAAAAAAAAACTCGCTGATCTTTCCTCTTTATAATATTAACCCGCTTCTATGTGACAAGGTGTGAGAATTACAGAGGACTAGTGAAAAATATTTGAAATCACATATGTTACTTTAAGGAGCTGGGAAGGCTTGGAAAGAGCCTGCCGGGGCAGGGAAAATAATTATTATAAATTGTTTTACAATAAACTAGTTGTGCCCGCGGCTTGCATGGTCATTTCATTTAAAAGTACCCCATACGTGTTATTCCAGGACCAAAAGTACAATATATAAAGAACAATATACTACATTTCTTCAAAATTCGTTCAGCAGTCAAATATTTTTTTATTGATTGTCCGACATCTAATCATTGGAGTAAGATACCATGTACCCAAGTCAAACCCTAAGCTATCCAACAGTGAAAACCGCATCGCAATCGGTCCAAAAGCTTTAACGTGATGCGCGAACAAAAATACTGACAACTTATTTAAGTACCATTAGAGCCATTATTTTAAATATCTCCTTTGTACAGACTTTTTCGTATTTACTGCTTTATTATAAGTATAGATGTCGCTTGCTTGCTTATTGTATGAGGCTGTACTGGTATCAGTTTGTAAGGCCGCCCAAGCGCCTCTGACATGCCGACTGCTGTTAATCAATAACAGCCGGGACAGACAGCTTAACGTGCCTTCCGAAGCACGGAGCGATGCAAAACAGCACATAACTTAGAAGAAAAGTCGTTGCTAAAAGTCTAGGATCGATTCCTGTGTCGTTGGATTCTAAGTCTCATTAGTATTATACCGCTAGGATAGCATCATAACACTAATTAACAAACGTTAAAACACTTGAATACAACTTTTGATTTAACCAATAGATAATTCTTATGAGTATAACTAGCCTTGTCTTGGGAGACCAGTTAAAGTTTAAGTTGAGTTTGTGGTCTTACCACATAATAACCCCAAAGATTATGTAACTAAGCTCGCAGTAAGTGCAGGCCTTACCCTATAAGAACCACAAAGATTATGTAACTAACCTCGCAGTCAGTGCAGGCCTTACCCTATAAGAACCACAAAGATTATGTAACTAACCTCGCAGTCAGTGCAGGCCTTACCCCATAAGAACCACAAAGATTATGTAACTAACCTCGCAGTCAGTGCAGGCCTTACCACATCCCCCCCGTGCGTTCCCGCCTTGTCGTGGCGGGGGGGCTCTAGTAACCGTGGCTTCGCCCACCACGGTGAAGCGAAGAGGAACCCGGGGCCGCGCTGGCAGGGTGTCGCCGGCTGGCCCCATGGAGGGGCCGCTTCACTGGGCTTTGCTCCTCAAGCCCACGCTGAAGTGGCCACAGTAGGTTGCGGTGCTGTATGGGCGGCATCGCAACTGAGGTGGGCCGCGGTGTTGTATGGGCAGCACCGCGGCTGAGGGAAGAGAGACCGCGGCGGGAGAGAAGTGTCGGTGATAAGGTGCGCCGCTCTTCCTACCTTCCGCGGCCTCGGCGGGGCCGCCACCGTTTGATGGCGGACGCGGTGGGGCCGCAGGGGTAGAGGTGTGCCGGTATAACGGTGCGCCGCTCTCCCTATCCTCTGCGGCCGAAGTGGCTGGCGGTGGGGCCACTGAACTGACCCATCGCAGGGGGACTTCGGGCGTCCAGACGCGGGGATTTTGTCTGGCGCCCATTGGCGGGTAGGTTCCCGGGTGGTTGCGGGGCGTCATATGTACTGGCGTGTCGCAAGGGGGAGTACTCCCCAGAGGCGGGTCCGGTAACGGACAGCCGCGGCGGGTTCGCGGTCGTGTGCGTAAGCGTTCCCGTGTTCCCGTCGTGAGCGGCAGAGGAGGTTTTAGTGGGTAGTACGGGCAGTTTCCCGGTGAGTCCCACATACCCACTGGGCCTTCCCCGGGCTCAGTGGTATGAATAAACGCATTTCCCCATGTAAAAAAAAAAAGAAAAAGGCCTTACCACATAAGAACCACAAAGATTATGTAACTAACCTTGCAGTCAGTGCAAGCCTTACCCTATAAGAACCACAAAGATTATGTAACTAACCTCGCAGTCAGTGCAGGCCTTACCACATAAGTACCTCAATGATTATCTGACTAACCTCACAGTCAGTGCTGACATTACCGCCCTCGCATAATAACCCCACAGATCTCGCAGTTAGTGCAGGCCTTACCACATAAGAACCCCGAAGGCTATGTGACTAACCTCGCAGTCGGCGACGGCGTTGGGTTGCGCGGGCCCTTGGACCAAGTTTGCGTGCGCGATGAGCACGTACCCCGGCGTTAAGTCAGCCTCCGCGCCATCCAGCTCTTCGTCCACTGTGTAGCTGTAAAAATACAATATAAGGGTCAACATACGATACTCACCAACTACAGATGTCACGAATAGTGATTTGGCACAATACCGAACATTCCGCTATGCTCTCGGACCATGTGCCGAATTTTCGGCTGCATTAAATTAGATACATTTTTGAGTGAAATGTGCGTTTTTTCTGGTTTGCCAAATATGGATATAAAAAAATGGCCGAATATGCCGAATATTCGTGGCATCTCTAGTGAAACTAAGGTCCGTTACAAACAGGAAGGTACCTATGCTTAGGCATTTTTTAGATTAACAATGGTTACAGATTAGAAATATTTGTTCTTAAATAAACATAAATAGAGGCTTTTAAACGAATTAAAGCTGTGTTTATAGATTTTTGAAAAATCAGACAAATGTCGGCAATAAGCATAAATTCAAAATTTATATAAACGCCCCCCTTCTCTTCGCAATATAGCTAATAAGGAACTCGATCACTTCAGCTTTCAAACATAAAACTCCATCAAAATAGCTCCATTCGTTTGGGAGCTACGATCCTCATCCCCCACCCGTGGATATTCCGGCTTTCTGGTACCGTTTTTACATGGAATTACGATTCTATTAGAAAGTTTTTAATCTTCTTTTTTTTAAATTCTGCCTAATGCAGTTTGACTTGATGTTCATTGCCATTTTTTACTGTTTAGTTGAATAAACCAAATAATATTTACATATTTTATCCTATTTTCCATGAAAATCTCTATTAGAGTTTAAAAGGGCATCAGTCCTCCATTTTTAAGCTGGTAAAAACGATTTTGTTTAAGTAAAACTAAAATGCCAAATGATGAGGATAATGTTCACTTACAAGATATAAGTATAAAATTTTTTTTTTGTGCTTTTTCTCTTTGTACGTGTTTTTTTTTCTTCTTATTTCCTTGTTTCATCGGTTTGTGAGCTACCCTGAAAGTTATTTCACGTTTTCTCAATACTAGAGTGCTTGGCTTATCGCCCTTTTAACATGGACCGATTCAATTGCAATCGCAATTGGCAGGCGTGACGCTTACCATCAGGCGAGCGACCTGCAACGTCACTAACGTCGTTGTATGGTTCAGTTGTGTAAAACCATAGACCGCAGGTGTTATCCGTACTTATGTGCCAACTCACCGTGTGACGAATTTGATCCTCTTGTCCAAAACGAGGCCCTGAAGGACTTGTTCTTCCGTCACCTCCACTACATCATCTGCAAATAAATAAACATAATTAAAAAAATTAGAAAAAAAAGAAGCTTTTACGACCTTTTCTTTTAATGTTTTTTTTTGTTTCATTTTCTCTTTTAACATTTTTAGTTTTTCTTTTCCATTTGTTTTTTTGTTTCCTTTTCACTTTTTACATTTTAAGATATATTTTTTTTCTTTATTACTCCTTTTTTTTATAGCTTTGTCATTGTTTTGTGAGCTACCCTGAAAGTTTCAGCTGGTGACTAACTAATCGGCAAGTGCTCGAAATTTGAGTTGCAGTTGAATTTTGAGTTTTGAATTGAGATTCCAGGACAAAATACATAGATACATACATACAAGTGAAGTTACATAAAAGCTTTTAAAAAAAGGTATATAGGGTAGAAGAAAAAATAAATTTAAAAAAAATATGATTGGTTTGTTTTTACCCGACTGTACGTAGGGTTATGTGTTTGGATTGTATGTTTGTCCGTTTCTTTGGCGCGTCCTACAGCCTAAGCGGCTTGAAGAATTATGATAAGTGAGATATCATTGGACCGTTTAATCACGAGAGTTACATAAGGTATTTGAATTATCAACAAAACTAATATGGCGGCTTACAGCTGCCATATTAGCAGCGGAACAAAAAATGTCCAATACCTATCAAGTGACGTATCAAATGAATATTAAAAGATCATTCCATAATTGTATAAAGGGAACTAAAAAGTTTAAAATATAAATATACTAGCTTTCCCGCCCGCGACTTTGTCCGCGCGGAGTACTGTTTATATATTAAAACCAATGCAGAAGCAGGTACAGCACCAATGCTCTTGATGTTTTTTGACATACTTGTTATTTCGTTTCCATGGCAACCGTTTCTTACAGCGAGTAATCATCATTTTTGCAGTTTTATAAGTTTTCCCGCGGACACTTTCAATTTTCCGGGATAACAAGTATCCTATGTTTTATTTCAGGGTATATATCTCCATTCCAAATTTCATCAAAATCCGTTCAGCCGTTATCGCGTGAAACTCCCCAAACAAACGTTTCTCTTTTATATATGGTATGGAGACAGCATAAAAAAATAAAAAACTTTTATACCAAAAAGATCACTTTAAAACAGATTACCTAATTTACTGATTTGGACTATTTATAATATCTTTTTTCCTCGTTCATGAGACATTATGTTTTTCTGAATTTATCAACCTGGTCATACAGACATGCATGCGTTGTATAAATACTAACCTGGTTCTTCTTTAACGTCCTTGTCTGTTGCTGGGACGGCAGCCGGCTGCTCCGTCTCCATCGGCTCAAGCTTCACTTCTACTTCTTGATTGTCACCGTTTTCCTATAAAACACAACTTAATTAGAATTAGCAAAGAATTTACAGAGTTGATCAAGGATTCCGATTTAACGAATTTCAAAACGTTGCTCTTTGTAAATTATTCAATAATCGATACTGAGTTGTACATTTATTTGCATAAAAATTGGTACATAATAATAATCATTATACATTCATTTGATCTGCCATAGTTTTTACTACAATCTACAATGCATTTCCGTAAATAGAAAAAGGTTTTATTTTAGAATGTCTATAATGTTTGTCGTATGAGGTAGTGGTGGCCTCTGGTGTCAGAGTTTGTCAGGCCGCCCAAGGGCCTCTGACATGGCTTAATGACTGCTATTAATCAATAACAGCCTGGATCAACACAATGGGATGTGCCCTCTAGGCACGATAAGCTTGGAACACTTTTTTTAAAAAAAAAAAAACTGTATGAAAATGGTCCAAAAGCTAAAGTTACGTAAAACTAATAACACATTTTTGACTATTTATTTAGTCACTAGATACTTTGTGTTATCAACATTACATTAACAGACCTGGGGTTTGTCCTGCTTATCCTTGTCAGCTGCACCTTTCTCGGCCTTTTTCTTGTCAGCTGCACCTTTCTCAGCCCCTTCCTTGTCAGCCGCACCCTTCTCGGCCCCTTCCTTGTCAGCCGCACCTTTGTCTTTGTCACCCTTCTCCTTATCTTCTTCGACCACCTCACCCTTGTCTCGTTTCTCTTGCAGTTCCTTCTCTTTTCTGTCTTTCTCTATCCTTTCACGCTCCTGCAAGGAACATATTTAAAATTGTATATATTACTGTAAAAGTCCGAATTACGGTATTCCTATGATTAATATTCGTAAAAGTACGAATTACTATCGTTCATTTCGAACTTTTGCCGGTAAATCTTAAAATTTTCCAGTAAAACCTAAGATTAACCAATATACGGGCTTTATGAGTGACATAAACACTACGTTTTGCCTGCCACTTCGTCCTTGAGAACTTCAATATAATATGCTAATGTTTTTCCTCATCAAAATAGGCGCTAAAAATGTTTTTTTTTTCTATTGCTATCAAAGCCTGCGGAAACGGGCTAGATAATCGCTGCGCCAATAACCTACTGCAACGTAGAACAACAACGTAGGGGCATACGAGGGATGTTTGATAAGTCCTTTTAAAAACTATTTATAAAACCTTTTTTCTGGTAAATGGCATTAACACTGGCAGGCACAATCTTTCAAATGAAGACTGCCTAAAATTCAGCAAAAAAAAAGAAAGTTTTTGTCAGTTTAACCATTGTTTAACTGTGATCACTCGTAAATTTTCAACAACTATGGAAAAATCTGAATTGCGTGCCGTTATAAAACATTTTTTTATGAAGGGTTGCAGTGCTGCCACAATAAAAACTGAACTTGATTCTGTTCATGGCACTAAACGCACCAACGTTGCAGACTGTTTATAACTGGATAAATGATTTTAAACGTGGTCAGTCAAGCACATCCGATGCTCCACGCTCTGGTCGCCCAATCGAAATCACTACTGAGGATGTTGTTGAAGAAGTCCATAATATTGTACTCGACGACCGCCTAGTGAAGGTGCGTTAAATAGCTGAGAACACAGGCATCTCCACTGAGCGAGTACATAAAATCCTGCATGAAGATTTGGATATGACAAAGCTGTCTGCACGATGGGTACCACGTTTGTTGACAATCAAGACAATGCCCCAGTGCACACGTCAGCTATTGCAATGGCCAAAATCCACGAGTTGGGCTTCGAGCTGGTTCTGCATGCTCCGTATTCGCCGGACCTAGGTCCGTGCGATTATTACCTATTCCCAAATCAGAAAAGATGGCTTGGAGGGCAAAACTTTTTGACAAATGATGACTGCATCGCAGGTGTAAACGGCTATTTTGAAGACCTCGACTAAACGTATTTTCTGGAGGGGATAAAAAATTGGAAACTCGCTGGAACAAGTTTGGCCCTCAAAGGAGACTATGTTGAGAAATAAATGTAAATTGTTTAAAAATATATTTGGTTTTTACTTTTTAAAACGACTTATCAAACAGCCCTCGTAACTTATTGCAGTGGCTATAAAATGACCAAAAAACTACCCGTTTCTTGGTCATTAACAGAGGAGCTAACAGAAATCAGTGCGGTGTGGGGGGGGAATGGTAATTCACGTGGCGTCAATCTGATCGATGCACCGATCTGTTCCTTCAGTAGGGGATCGGTGCGGGGGCAGGGGAGGGGAGGGGGGTTGACGTCACATTAACACCCCCTCCCCCCGCATATCTCCACTACCGCAGGAACGTACTCTGATATGCAGTATGCCTCTGTAGTAGAAAATTTTACACAGATTTAAATAACTATCTTAAAAGCTGCCTTAAACACGCCTTCCCTGCCAACAATTGGAAGAAACAAATGGAAAGCCAATTAAAAATAAATAATCAATTAATTATTGGAAAGCTTAAAACATAGCACTCCTTTTTTTGGGCAGTTGTGTAAATAATAATTATTTGACCGTGACCGTGACATATTTTACTCAATTTATCTATAAATACATTTAAAGTACCTACCATACCTAATCAATAATTTTACTGGACTTCATACATAATAATACTTATATACTTATGAAATAGTATAGTCCAGGTAAATATGGTTTTTATAGCCTGGTTTTTTGTCAGACGATCGACACGGTATCTGATTAAACAAATATATACCTACATAAATAAAAGATTTGTGTCAAATCTGTAGTTAAATAGCTTTTCCGATAAAAAAATGTCTTTTGAACATTTTCATTTCATTTTGCTTAAAAAATATCTTACTTATCTCCTTACATGATGACAAACACAAACAAATATTATCAGACAGAGGGCTACATTTGTGTGTATGTAATCCTCTCTGTCTGCGGCAAGCGCCCGGCCGCTTTGCACGAGCTGGCAACGAACGTGATTATTTCTCGCAACCTCTTCGCAACAGATAAAATAGCTGGATACTATAATTAATTTTGCTTTTTCGTTTTTGCAATTACGCAATTATTCTGAAATAAATTATGTTTATATGGTACTCTAAATTAATTAACATCGTTTTTAATAGATTTGCATAAATTTTCGTATAATTATCTTTATAAGCGCCATCTAGATAATTTGTTTTGTACTACGATATCTAAGGTTCGAGATTGGAATTGTTGAATCAATGTATTAACAATTCGATTATTCGATACACTTAACGTCATCTCACGGCGTAGAAGGCACTTATTTATCGGGGTACATTTATTCTAAGGGATTGTCAGTCTTCTTGTTTATATTGGTCTGTGGTGATACACACCCTACGTCTCTTTATTCGGGGGTTAAAAATAAGTAGTAGAGTGAAAAGTAACCTCTCTCTTCTTCCGATTCCTTTCCTCGCGCTCCTGCTTCTCCCGTTCTCTTCTCTCCTTCTCCTTCCTCTGCGCCTCTTCTTTCTGCCGCAGCAGCTCCGCTTCCAGAGCGCGCTTCTCTTCCAGCACCTGTTCCACCGGAATCTCGATCCGGTTGCGGACTATCTTAGTCTTCGTTATCATGTTATATCTGTGGTACAAGAGGCTTTAGTTGTTAAGTGTTTTTTTACTAGTGATTCGCCCCGGCTTCTCACGGGTAGCGCTCACACCGAAACTTTTTCAAGACACTTTTGCCATAAAGCAAACTGTTAAAAAACTGTTTAGAAAAATAAAAATTTTGGCCCCTTCAATTCAAGATGGCGGCTAACGCCTAACCCCTCAGGTCAAAAATAGGTAATAGGACTCCTGGAGACTTCAGCTCGTCTGACACTGATTTCTTTTGATTTGATTAGGTATGGCAGCGACATCATTTACAGCTGTCACGTATTTTAGAAAGAGATAAAACATACAATTTATATAGCGCGAACTCGTTCACTCAATCTGGAGTTACTATTACAAAACAATATAAAGCTATAAACAAGCTTACCGGTGTTGCAAGTATAATTTAGTATTTTTCTCCTACAATATATTTAGAAACCAAAACTCTTTTTTTCAGAGTTTTAATTGTTTTTTTTCAATAATTATTTTCAATTTATATTTTTTACTCTGGTACTCTGGTTAATTGGACTCTGAATAAAAAAACAAGGTCCATACAAAAATAAACCTTGTCTTTAAGCAATAAAAATATGAAGAAATCAGTCGTTTTTTTGCACTGTTGAGAATGGTAACATATATGTTAGGAATGTGTGCTTACTTTCAAAACGACAGTTGCTGTCGTGACGACCGCATGATGTCACTACTGCTCAAATGTGTAGAAAAACGCAACCACACGGGATAAAAACAACCACGAAATAGTTGATTTTAGTAAAAAAATACTTTTTGTTTTATAATTTAAACTGTTTTTTATTATTAATGAAACATAATATTCGGGATACTAACCCCCTTACTTATAAAAAGTTATGCAATGGTTATGCAATGATTAAGAATTCCGCGCAGTACATTATTGTACTGCGCAGTTTTACTAATCATTACTTAATCATTGCATAACTTTTTATAAGTAAGGGGGTTAATATGTAATCTATTTATTATTAATGAAACATAATATTCGGGATACTTAATATGTAATCTATTTAAGCAATGTTTTTTTCCTTTACTGTTTCGTAGCTACTACTGGAATACCGGTTAATACCGCTTTTTATGCTCAAGTGGGTATAATACTATTCCGGAGATATGAAGGAATGAACATAAAGCAAAAAAAACAGTCCTATTGAAAACCTTCGTTTTTTAAGCATTAAGTTGTCAAAATCCATGTCACAAGCAATTTAATTTTATGATTATGAGTACGGCAGTTAGGGTCCCAGATTAGTGCTGTTTACACAAAACATCTAACTTTTCAAACAAGGCAACTGTGCCGTTGTTATATCCCCGAAACTATTCTATTAACTTTCCGTAATTATCGTGCGTGTAATGAATATACGTTAATTACACTTGAAGGGAGGGCCCTTTGAAACCCTTGAGGAGTCCACGGATACTCACTATTACAACCAGGGGGTTCAAGAAAAAGGTTTTTATCCCGGAAAAATTTACCGGTTAACGCAAGAAGTAAATTAACTAATCGTAATACGAGCAAAGCCTGTAGCTAATACTAGTCAACAAAATGTAATTCCGTTTGCGACCTCACACGTTATAGCAACGTACGAGAGTAAATACGAAATATACCATTTGCCTGCCCTTGCGCATCATAACTTCAATGTGAAAAATTATGTACAAAGAAAAGAGCAGGCGATGGGATTCGAACCTACGACGGTTTGTTTGGAAAGCTGACGCGCAAACCAACACGCCAAATAGAACATGAAGGAAAGGTCGAAAAGTATGGGACTATTGTTGACCTAACCTAACATCCACATTCAACTTAAATTCAAAATTCGATTCTGGGTGTATGTTTGTTGCCGCTCAGCTCCATATACATACGTCTGAATGGTTTTTGATGAAACTTGGTATAAGGATACCTATGATACTTATTAAGTTGCAACACGTCAATTAGTAGGTATTGGGCAATTTGAAAATAAGTACCTATTTAAACCGTAAGAAAGCATAAAACCTCTTTTTGACATAGAAGGGTAATGTCGTGCAAGTTAGCTATGGTGAATGGTGCTAAAGAATTTAAAAAAATAACACCCTGCAACCAAAAAGTTTGTATCAACAACTACTTGATATCCTTGTCTTTTTTTTGTAATCGATACAAGTATATGTAATGCAGTTAGTGCCAAAGTCTGTACAATGATGATACCAACAAAAAGATTCAGGACCACTAGTACCGCCACAAAGTACCCCCAGGGGTACTAGCAGGTCAAATTTGTACCTCTAGTACCCCCCCCCCCCCGAAGTACCCCCAGGGGTACTAGCGTGAAAACTATGCACCTCTAGTACCCCTAGGGATACTTTTGATGCATATTGTGTACCGCTAGTACAACAAATCATAATAATATGTTATAAAAAAATTACATTACCTCCATTTGTTGGCACTATCATTAACAGTTTATTATTGGCCCCTATTTATCCAATATATGTATTTCAAATGCTGATAGCATTTGAAATACAATTATCTTGTTTAAATGAAGGTTTTTTCTTTGTATATTTCCTTCTTCACTACACTCAACATTTTTTATTTTATTTTTATAAAAAAACAGTATCTTTAAAAACAAGCTGGAACTAGCGATCCTGGATGAAGATTTTTAAGCAAATCCAGGATTAAAATACTTCTGTATAAACAGGGGTACTAGAGGTGCATAGTTGTCCCGCTAGTAGCCTTGAGAGTACTTTGCGGGGGTACTAGTGCTCCAGGATAAAAAAAATGGTCTAGGGTACTTTAAATAAGCTACTGAAAAGTTTTGTTTTAAATTTTGTCTGTCTGTTTGTTTGCGCATCTCTTAAAAACTAATGGACCGATTGTGATCCAGTTTGAATTGCTTTGGTTTTAACTTAATACTGGTTTACTTGGTATTTCAGCCAAACAATTGATTAAAATCAATTTGACGTCTGAACGAACTTTGAAGAAATGTAGTAAAATATACTTTATCGACACACATATCGTAAAATCCGGATTATAAACTCAAAAATTGTGGCATAATGACTTACTTTACGCACTGCATGACTCTAATTTAGAAAAAAATACATTATTACACTGTTTTTTCAACTAAACAGTGTTATAATATTATTATTTTCCTATAAAACCACCGGTTTGGTTCGTCGGGTTTTTGCCATTTATTATCAATGGCGGCGCGTGCTTGACCGTATGCGCGCGAATTCGCTGTGGACTGGATTTTGGCACCATAATTTACTTTACATTAGTACCTAACCAATTTAATGAGTTTTTTTTTATAAGAATTTTTATCCTAATTAGAAATGTCCAACAGCTGTGTTAGTGAGAAGAATTTAGCTCCACCGGATATCACGGAAAAAGCACCACAGTACCATCAAGAAAATATAACGACATATTTTTTTCTTCATTAAAAGTAAGTTCCTTTTGCATGAGTGTAGATAAAGTATTTATCAAACGGCACATAACTAGGTATTAAAACACTCGAGTGATACTATTGTTACACTCTCGTGTTTTAATAGCCCTCATTATGCAACCGTTTCATAAACTACTATTATAGGTACTTTTGGTCCTAGAATAACACGTAGGTTACTTTTAACCCAGAGAAATGAACACGCGGGACAAGCCGCGTGCACAGCTAGTGTGCATTAAAGAAGACTTTGCTAGCTCGACACAGGGTTTTAGTACTGTTCACGTCACTATGAGATTTTTATACCCAATACTGATCTCTATATTTATAGATTGGCTTTGTTTGTGCCGATTCAAAGCGCCCACACTGAGGGTCCATGGAACTAAAATAGACATTATTTCATCTCCTGACGTTAGTCACAGATTAAATAATAGTACAAGTACGTTAGTTCCGTGGACGCTCACTGCTGCCAAACTACTGCTATCAGCGCCAAAATGGCGATAGTCAAGTGCTCTCATTGCGACGTTCGTCAGAAGTCTGTCTAGAGTACGGAGTAATATGCAGTTGTCTATGATATCCAGTAATTGCAGTGTTTTTTTATGTTCGCTTCAAACCGGAGCTCACTTGTAGCACTGTAAAGAACCGGTACATTGACCTGTCATAGCCAAAGTTGACCTTGTAGCACTGCAAAGAACCAGGGCCCCGATTCTGTAAGCTATTGAACCGCGATAACGCAAGTCGATGGCATGTTTCTTTTTTGAGACATTTTCTTATTTACCACTTAAAAGTGCTAGAAGTATATATTTTTTTGGAAATATTCAAAAAGTAAAAAAAATGAAAATAAAAAAACAAAAAGCACTTTTAAGTGGTATATAAGAAAATTTCTCAAAAAAACTCAAGCGATCGACTTGCGTTATCGCCCTTCAATAGCTTACAGAATCGGGGCCCAGTATACTGACTTGTCTTAGCCAAAGTTTACCTTGTAACACTGCAAAGAACCAGTATACTGACCTGTCATAGCCAAAGTTGACCTTGTAGCACTGGTTCTTGGTCAGTATGTGCGGGAACAGCGCCTTGCCGTCCAGCACGGACTTGTCGAACTCGTAGGCGGTCCCCAGCTCCGCTCCGTTCAACGTATAGAACATCTTGCAGGGGTTTGATTCCAAATCCTAAAAACAATACATAATCTATAATTATAATAAAGCAATAAGAAAAAGTCTGTACAAACAATATAATTTTGAAAATTAGGTCTATTGTATTTAAATTAAGCTACTAAACAAGAATATAATATAATAAAAAATCGTTTATGTCAGTTTGTTCGCGCATCACTTAAAAACTACTGGACCGATTACGATGCGGGTACTCCATTTTTTAAGTCGAAAGCTATTTGACGGCTAAACGAATTTTGAAGATATGTAGTTTATTGTACGTATATTGTATAGGTACTGGAATAACACAAATGGGCTACTTTTAAATGAAATGACCACGCGGGCAAAGCCGCGGGCACAGCTAGTATACAATACAACTGCATAATTTTGTTTCCATGGCAAAGTCATTCCAATCTGTATTTTTGATAACTTGGGTTACATTATTGTAAGATCAAATTTCTTGAAAAATAAAATTCTGTCCATATTACTGTAGCTTTCTATAGGTGAAGGTGATTTTTACCAGGGTTGCAGTGCTGCCACAATAAAAACTGAACTTGGTTCTGTTCATGGCACTAACGCACCAACGTTGCAGACTGTTTATAACTGGATAAATGATTTTAAACGTGGTTGGTCAAGCACATCTGACGCTCTACGCTCTGGTCGCCCAATCGAAGTCACTACTAAGGATGTTGTTGAAGAAGTCCATAATATTGTACTCGACGACCGCCGAGTGGAGGTGCGTGAAATAGCTGAGAACACATCTCCACTGAGCGAGTACATAAAATCCTGCATGAAGATTTGGGTATGACAAAGCTGTCACGATGGGTGCCACGTTTGTTGACAATCAAGACATTGCCCTAAAAAGATGGCTTGGAGGGCAAACATTTTTGACTAATGAGGACTGCATCGCAGGTGTAAACGACTATTTTGAAGACCTCGACAAAACGTATTTTTGGAGGAAAAATTGGAAACTCGCTGGAACAAGTGTTTGGCCTTCAAAGGAGACTATGTTGAGAAATAAATGTAAATTGTTTAAAAATATATATATTTTTTTACTTTTTAAAACGACTTATCAAACAGCCCTCGTATTACCCCTTTATCCCCGACGACAAAAAAAACTAAAAATTCGTTTAACCTGTCTACCAAGTTTCGTCTAGATCGGTTGAGAAATGCGACTTGTAGAGAACAGAGATCCGGACATTCGGAAGCAGTTTTGCCCAAGCTGAAACGGAGACGCATCGATCACGCAACGCGCTCGTTCGGACAAAAAATCTGTTTAAAATGACACAAGTGTGTAATGCTTACCAAATAAACACCGACGACATCCTTTTCGTTGACCTGTTTCCCGTACTCCTTAAACTCTCCGTTGTTGACGGCGCGCCCGTTGCTCTCGAAGCCCCAGCTCAGCTCGCTCTCGCCTGCAAAACGGATTTCAATTCATTATGTTGACTTTTACACACTATAAGAAGTTACTGCTGGCCTCTGGTAACAGTTGTCAGGCTGCCCGAGGGCCTCTGTCATAATAATAATAAAATGTATTTATTGGAAACAAACAAAAACAATCAACATAACCAACAAAATAGATATTCCACGATAACATGACTCGCGACAATTAAAACATTAAATTAACCGTGCCGCGCGTCGTGTTAGCATGCATAACTGATGTTTTTTTTACAATATGAGCTTGTTTGACAATTAGGGTATGCTCAGCATTGTACTGCGCAGACTAATAATCTACGCAGGGCTGGTTTTCAGCATACTCCGTTGCTTGAGCTCTGGTGTTAGTCAAACGCAAATAAAGTGTTAAGCGAGCAGTAATAAAAAAATAACAAAAACATTTTTTATTTTGTAAACAAAAAAATAATAACTTGAAAACAGCACTTCATGATGGACATTACAAAATTAATTAATTAAAGGCCGTATACATGGCTTAACGAAAGCTGTTAATCAATAACAGCCAGGACCGACAGCTTAACGTGCCCTCCGAAGCACGGAGCGATGGAAAACAGCACATAGCCACAGAAGAAATAATAGTACTAACGTACAGAAGGCTCACTCCGCTAAGACAATTAAATAAAAAGCGACTCTTGCCGCCACTCAAGATGTTTCACATTTTATATGCGTCTCTCTTTCTAACGCGTAAGTCTATCTCAGTCTATCTCGCGGCAAGCCACGGATAGTGTAACGCGGGCGTTACAGAAATTAGCACGCGCAAGTACATCGAGTGAGAGAGGCCTAATATAGTATAGAAAAGTCATTAGTGCGGAGCCTAGGATCTAACCAATATTATAAGATGGAAACATAATAAGCGTGTCATGGCGTGTCGTGTCGGCGAGTGTGCAGAGTAATGTGTCGTGTCGTGGCGCGTTATTTCTGAAGTGTTAATGGAGCCTTTGCAGTGTACAAAAGTACGAACTGATTAAAAAAATCTTCGGATTGAGATAGTGAGTTTGAAGGGACCTTCAATTTCTTATCTATACATATAATAAAGCTATAGGTACAAAAAAGTCTGTACAAAGAAAAAAAAATGAGTACTTAAAATACGCTGCTGATCAAGATAATAATATTGTTTGTTTGTTTGTTCGCGCATTACGTAAAAACTACTGGACCGATTGCGATGCAGTTTTCACTGTTAGCTTAGGGTTTGACTTAAAAACTGGTGTAATTGGTATCTCAATCCGATGTGTAGAAGCCGAGTAATCGATAAAAATCTTTTTGACGGCTGAAAAAGTGTTGATCAAATGTTGAAATATTTATACATATAGAACTTTTAACCTAGAGAATGACCACGAGTGCGAAGTCGCGGGTACAGCTAGTACATACTAGCTGTACCCGCGACTTCGCTTTGTATGTATGTGCATAAACTGTTAAACTCTTTACCTTTCACTTGCTTCGCCGTAGTCAGGTAAAAACACGAAGCGCACAAGCTTTCATCCGATGCTTGCTCGCGTAGTCGTGCAATTGAGCCGACACGCTAAAGTTTCCGCCTTTACCCTCCTAAACCCCTATGATTGTCGCTGGTGGCAATGCCACACAAATCACACACACACACAAACATCCAAGGCTCGAGAACACACATTTATGCTCATCACACAAAAGTTTTCCCGGGCCTAATTTAGTAAACTCGTATATAACTGCCTTTCTTCTTGTCTTCTTAAACAATTGCCCAAAAAAGGCGTGTAATGTTTTCAGGGTTCATGTATGTTTGTATATATGGATGTGAGTTTCTTTATTCCACAATAACTTTAAATGCCTGAACAGATTTGGATGCATGGTGTATTGTTAGAATCCTTAAAACATCCCGAGTAGCACAGGCTATATATATTTTTATGGCTCCAAATTAAAAAAAAAAAGTTACTAAAAAAATGTATGGTGCTGATAAGCACGTTCCAACAATATATAATTTATGGGCTAAAAGTAATTTTTTGGTTGAATTTTTTAAGTTTAAATTTAAAATGTAATTAACTTAGTGTTCACTTACCAAGATGTAACGAGGACTCGACAGTAGACCAGCCCATCCTGAGGCCGGTGGATATCACCTCCTTCTCTTGATTCTCAGTTGTTGTGATCACTGAACCAATCCGCACCTGCAATCCAGGAAAATGTATAGATAACTAGATTAGAAAAAAAAAGTTTGTTTGTTTGGAGAGCTTTCACGCGAGAACGGCTGGACGAATTTTGATGAAATTTACGATGGAGATAGCTTATGCCCTGGATAAAACAAAGGATACATTTTATCCCGGAAAATTGTAAGTTTCCACGGGAAAACTGGAAAATGTTGATTACTCACTGTAAGGAACGGTTGCCATCACAGAATGGTCTGTGGTTGCCATGGAAACGAAATAAGAAGTCTGTCAAAACACATCAAGAGCATTGGTGCTATACCTACATTTGCAATGGTTTTTAATGTCCTAGAAGAAAATAGGATGCTTTTTATCGCGATAAACAGTAGTCCGCGCGGACGAAGTCGCGGGCGGGCAAGCTAGTAGATAATAAATGTTATCTATCTTTATTAAAATTATTCGTAATTAGTATTTTCTATATCTTCTAATATGCACCAAATAAATATTCAATGTTGTTAGTTTTCTTCCAGCCGCTTTTCGCAGGTCGTCAATCAACCTGACCACAGGACGTCCTACACTACGTTTGCCTAAACGAGGTCTCCACTCGAGTACTCGTCTACCCCAACAGTTATCGGTTCTTCAGGAAATGTGACCAGCCTACTGCCACTTCAGTTTGCTTATCCTTTGAGCTATGTCGGTTACCGTGGTTCTCCGTCGGATATCTTCGTTACGAATCTTGTCCTTCAGAGAAACTCCAAGCATAACTCTCTCCATAGCTCGCTGAGCGACCTTAAATTATGTCTGTTATATTTTCACAGCTTAATAGCTGAAACGATCCTGATGAAATTTTAAATGTAGATAGTTTTAACCCTGGGGGAAGGACATAAGATATGTCCTTCCCCTCTTTTTATCGCAGTAAACTGTAACCGGCTGAAGTCACGGGCAAACGATAGTTATTTAAAATATAACAATCAAGTATAAAATTTAAAAAAAAAAACAGCAATTGTTCAAACTGTGGTTGTTCTGGGGAATAAAGGTTCTCGAATTGCCACCACGAACAAGCAAGCGAAGTGTAGGGAGATGGACCGACGACATTGTACCCATCCCAGGAAGTGGGTGGATGGAGGTGGCACAAGATCGCTCATCATGGAGCTCTTTGGGGGAGACCATGTTCAGCAGTGGACTTCTAAAGGCTGACATGATGATGATGATGAGTTTAAAACTACATAAGAAATATATTATTGTGAAAGTGAGTTCAATCTGCCAAATTAATTAAATTAACTACCTCGTAGCAGACGCGGCCGGCTGCGACGCCGTGCGTGGCCCTGGCGCCGGCCCACGCGTGCGCGAACGCGCCCTCGCTCAGCGGCACCACGCCGTTCATTTCCGGTTCCAGGTACTGGTTTAGGTCGCTGTCATCTGTGAACAGAACCAAATGTTGTAAATCAATCAATCAAAAACTCTTTATTCACACTCAGTTAAAAATACTTAACTTAAACAAATGGTAAACAATGAGCGGTCGAATCGATTGTCAAAATCAGACCAATAGGGGCGACGCTTGGTGGGACATCCACACGGAGTAATATGCAACTGTCTATGATCCACATACATAATTATAGACTGTTAAACTCATTACCATTCCCTTGCTTCGCCGTAAAAATAAAACACATATTGAATTGATACAAAAAATTAAAAGGTAATAAAAACAAACTTACACCAAGAGAGTGCAATCTTATTTTCATTAATCTCAGGTTCTGCCATCTTCACCTCGGTTGTCTCCTTCTTCCCTTTCTTCACTTTGTACTCCTCCTAATTTGGGACAAAAAATAATTATTAATTTGGGACAAATGTCATTATTCATTTGGGTCAAAAAAAAAAATTAATTTATTAGGGTCAATTTTTTTTTTAATTAATTTGGTACATGTCATCATTAATTTGCGACACATGTCGTTATTAATTTGGGACAAATATCATTATTAATTTAGGAAAATAATAATTAATAATTTGGGACGTCATCATTAAATTGGGACAAAAATCATTATAAATTTGCGACAAATATCATTATTAATTTGGGACAAATGTAATTATTAATTTGGGACAAAAATAATTATTTATTTGGGACAAATGTCATTATTAATTTTGTACTCATAAGTCTTGAGTACATACCAAGGTAAGTGTTTATTTTGAATGCCCTTTATCATCAGCCTATATCTGACCACTGCCTCTCCTAATGCATGCCACTGAGCTCTGTCTTCAACTCTCCTCATCCATTTTTTTCAGACCGCTTTTCGCAGTTCGTTACTCCACCAGGCCACAGGGAGACCTACACTACGTTTGCCTAAACGTGGTCTTCACTCGCTAATTCGTCTACCCCAACGGTTATCGGTTCTTCGGGAAAATTGACCAGCCCACTGCCACTTTAGCTTGCTTATTCTTTGTGCTATGTTGGTTACATTGTTTCTCTAACGGATATCTTCATTACGAATCTTGTCCTTCAGAGAAGCTCTACTAAGTTATGAATACCAATAACCAATTGAGTCAACAAAGTTTCTTAAAAGAAGTATCATTAATTTTAATATTACGCCAAAACTATTTTTCAATTTACGTATTTTTTCCACCTTTTTAAGCAAGCTGGTTTTTTATTTTTGTAATTTACTTTTTTTTAGTTCTATTGTATAACGTTACCGACAATACGATGGCCGCTATCTTTATTTTAACCTACATTCATGTATGTATGTTTCTATGTATGTGCGTTTCTTTATTCCACCAAACTTTTAAATGCCTTAACAGATTTAGACGTATGGGGTATCATTAGAATCCTTACATCCCCTCGAGTAAAATAGGCTATATTATTTTTGAAAACATTTAATATGGCGGCAGTATGGCTATATTTTCAAAATCGATTCCAACAGTATACAATTTATTGGCAAAAGTTTATTTTTGGCAGGGCAGGCGTGTTTTTGTTAGCTTTTATAATTGTTATTGCAATCCTCATTTAATTTGAGCCCCCACTTAGTAGGATTTGATGACTTTTATGTTTTTCGCCGAAATAATGACGTCTAGCGGCCGCCACATAATTTTTTGAGATTTCATATATCCTATGTCACTCGAGATTTAGACGAAACCTATGATACCTTATTTATAAAATTCCATCAAGTGTTTTAACGCCAAATAATCATACTTCATATACCAAAACAACACAACTTGCTGGACAGTCGGGTATTAAACCTAAATATTAGAGTAATAGCCACCAATTCAGTACATACCTCTGTTGGCAGAGTCAGCACTTCGTTGGTGACTTCTACAGCCTTGTAAAAGTTGCTCCATCTGGCTTTCTTCTCTTGTTTGCGTTTCAGACGGTTCAGTTTTACTGGGTCCTGTGTGCAACATTCTTTTGTAATTACATTCAACAGAACACATTAAAATGAATGGAGTGTTGCATTGCATGAAAGCGTATTACAATGTCAATGATTATATTAATGACAGAAATGCATGGCCTGATATCTCCACGCTCCATAATAATTGATCACTTCAATGTTTACGTTAAGTAACTAAAATGTTCAAAGTACTTTGTGAGATGTCTCATGACTACAACATGCCATGAGATCATGACATGATGTACGTTGTTTATACAACCTACCTAGTTAGAATTTTTACATTATTTTTTCCAATTTGATTGTTTGATGATTGTGGGACAACTCATTATCACTTTTATTTATACTAATAATAAAACTGTAACGGGTCCAATTCTGCTCATTGAAGATATTTTGAAACTTTTTTTTGGACCGTACTCTAGGTTCGATACTGAAGCCAAAAAGCTGAAGCTATTTTTTTTTTCATTTTTGTCTCTGTCTGTCTGTCTGTATCTTGGCTAGGCATCGCGCCGAAACTACTGAATGAATTTAAATGAAACCTGGTATGATTTGAGTTCATACTACGTGGTAGGACATAGGATACTTTTAATCCCGAAAAATTAAAGGGTTCCCGCAGGATAGGTGTTGAAAGTTATTTAACAGAACACGTAGCACGCTGAAACTATTGGACGGATGTTGATACAATTCATTTCCTTTTATTCCATTACAAAGTTACAAGTGGCTAAAAGCGTGATAAAAATATTTACTTTTGTAGCAATAGCAATTATGTAATAATTATTTCTATGTTCCTTGAATATTTTATTACCAAGACATTCATTCTTTTTTTTTTCGGTCATTACGTTTGTTTTAGAGCTATTTCGTTATTTAGTTATATACTTAGTAATAAAACTAGAAACATGATAAGAACTTTAATACTCAAGGATAAAGAAATAATAAATGCAGTAAAGTTTTTAGAAAAACATTTTGAGATATTGGATTCAGGAATGTACCAACGAGATTTAATAAATACTAGCTTTCCCGCCCGCGACTTCGTCCGCGCGGACTACAGTTTATCATTCTATGTTCTTCTAGGATATTAAAAACTAATGCAAAATTAGGTATAGCACTAATGCTCTTGATGTTTTTTGACAGACTTGTTATTTCGTTACCATGGCAACCGTTCCTTACAGCGAGTAATCAACATTTTTTTCAGTTTTCCAGTAGAAACTTACAATTTTCCGGGATAAAACGTATCCTATGTTTTATTCCAGAGTATAAGCTATCTCCATTCCAAATTTCATCAAAATCCGTCCAGTTGTTAACGCGTGAAAGCTCCCCAAACAAACAAACAAACAAACAGACAACGTTTCACTTTTATATATTGGTATAGATATGATAGGACAAAGCAGTTAGTTTATCTGCGAAAATAAACGCGATTTACAGAAAGAGGGCGCAAATACTACACAAAAAATTCTTCTGTTAATTGGTTCTTCTGTTAGCTCCCGACGCAAAAAGAGACGTAAATATAAAACTATTGAATGTATGTGGCATTGTAGCTCTCAAACAGATGGACCGATTACGAGGATTTATTTTTTATTAAAAAACTGGAATTTGCCATACTGGATCTGTCTAAGCTTTCTTTGTTCGGAAGAAATCGGTGCAGCAGTTCCCAAGATATTAAGCTTTTTTTCTTTTTTTTTTATCACGGTCTAGGCAATCGTTTGACCATGATCTCACATGATGGAAAGCGATGATGTGGTCGAAGGTGTAGCATGTTTGCCTAGTAAATACCTATTCACTCTTGACTTGAACACACCAGGATAATATTTTACCGGAAACACTGACGAGGGCAGGGCATTCCACTCCTTAGAAGTTCTTATAATAAATGAAGAAGCGTAACGCTTCGTTCTTGTGTGAGGTATTTCAACCATAAAAGGATGGCGCTTTGCCGATCGTCTAGTCGTACGGTAATGGAAAGGTGATGGGGGAATCAGATTGTGCAGTTCTTGTGCATGCTCTCCATAGTGCAATCTGTAGAATACCAATAGGCTTGCTACCTCACGTCGATGAGCCAGAATTTGAAGCTTACTCTTTACCAGAGTGTCATCTCCAATGAGCCTCATAGCACGTCTCTCAATTGAATCCAAAGACTCGAGCTGATACTTGGCAGAACCGTCCCAGAGGTGGCAGCAGTACTCCATACAAGATCGGACCTGTGCTTGATAAAGATTCAAAAGCTGTCCCGGTGTGAAGTACCGCCTAACCTTAGACAAAATACCAAGTTTCTTTGCGGCTCTGATTGTGATGGGACCTCGTTCACTATTGCCATGGACAATTGCACATTAGTGTGTGTGTGTGTGTGTGGTTTACTCTAGGCAGGCTTTTGACGAGCGTCGCAATGAGAGCATTTCATTATCGCCATTTTGGTACTGATAGCAGTCGTTTGGCAGTAGTGGGCGTCCACGCAACTAAGGTTGTGTACTATTATTTATTCTGTGACTAACGGTAGGAGATGAGACGATGTCTATTTTAGTTCCATGGACGCTCGGGGGGCGCTTTCAATCAGCTCTATCGAAAGTACGGCACAGCAAATCCATAGAGATCAGTGACTAATGCTCAAAATAAATAATAGTAAGTACAGTCACACAAATCGTTGTGAAGAAAGGTTCCGTGAACGATTACGCAGATACTGCTTTGGGGATAAAACAGCATAAAGTAAGAGCGAGATAGATGATGCGAAAAACGTAGTTGAGTGAGTGAGGCAGTTATACAACGCTGTCATCACCTTCAACATTAGGATTACGCCTGAAAAATAGCAGCTTGCGCAGCGACTTGCAGAAAACTTCCGAGCCACAAAGATTCGTTGTGACTACTATAACAGACTATTTTCAGCAAAAAAATTTGCTCTGTGTTCGGATTCGATGATGATGAATAGGATATGAACACATGAATCGAACGGATCTGTTGCATCCACAAACTTACAAATGGAGTTTCGAATATTTCAAGACGGTTCTAAAGTTTGTCGGCTCAGGGCTTATCAAAATTATTAGCCACGTTAATGTATCAAAGTGAAATGGTACTTCGCAAGACAACCAGTTTTTGTAACCAGTAAAAGATGCAGACAGTATGTACCGCAAAAGAATGCACCATGAGTTAAATCAACTTATAGGAAACAAAACTATTGTCAGGTCCTGTAAATCCCAAAGGTTACGATGGGCTGGACATGAGGAGAGGATGGACGGTATGGAAAAATAAAAAATATTGATGAAAAGGTGGAGAGATTGCATCGATGATGAGTAGGCAGCGATGGAAAGACACACATCTGACGAAAGATGCAACGCGTATCGTTGGTCGCGTATCGTCCGTCGTGCGCGTATCGCCAGAACAGTAAAAATCAGCAAATGTAGATTAAAAAACAAACCTAAAATACCTTCTTTTTTTAAAATTATTTAATGAATGAATTAATGAATTTTATTTGTTTAAACATGTGTACAGATAAGATGATAGTGTTTTAAACTTACTGCCTTAGGGCATACAAATCTTTATATTAACAAAAATAGTCAAAATATAATATTGGGAAACTCATTCTTTTAAAATTACTTGTACTGAGTACTGACCAAAGATAATAATGAAATAATAAAATTAAAACGGCCGTATGACACATTTAAAAAAAAAAAAAAAAACATTGTCATCAAGTTAAAAATAAAGTTAACTTAAAGTAGCATGATTCCACCCGGAGCGACAAACAAGAAAGACAAAAAAGTGACTTAATAACAACGTGTTAATATAGATAGTAAAACGTCCAACATTCGTTGCATTTTCTCACTTGACCGTTAGTACGTCGAGCGTACTGAGCGTTACATTTATCAGTACGCTCGATGCATCTTCCGTTAGATGTGTGTAGACCCTAAAGGATGGACACAAACCGCCAGAAATAGAGACGGGTGGAGAAAAAAATGTGGAGGAAGCCCAAACTCATACTGGGTTGTAGCACCACTGGATGGTGATGATGAGTAGAGATGAAACGGATATCAGGTAACTATATGGTATCCGGCCTTAATTTACTATCCGGCCGGATACCGGATTTTACAAAAAAGTACGAAATATCAAATTTAGGTACTTTATTTAATTCACATAACAAAATGTGTTCACCAAATTTTAATTTTTCTTCAGATATGTAGTAATCGTACTGCACTTTAGGCAACTTTTTATAACCTCAAACACGATTACTTGAGGTTATTGCAAACTTGCCATTGTAGCAAGTTTGCAATAACCTCAAGTAATCGTGTTTACAATCAATTCAAGTCCATGCACCTTGCTAACTTCTCTCATGAACGAAAAGGCCCGAATTCACCCGAGCCCGCTCGATCGTTTGTGCGCTTCCTACGCGAGCTTGCTTGTTACGATGCGCCAATTGGCAATGTTTAGCCGTATATCCGGTTTGTTTTGGGTTGGCCGGATATCCGGTATCCGGCTAAACACCTATCCGTTTCACCTCTAATGATGAGTACCAAAGTGAAGACATACCTTGCTCAGTTCTTCAAGCCTCTTAGCGTCCTCTTCAGCATGCTTCTTCTCTAACTCGAGGCGTTCCTTCTCTTTGATCTTGAGGCGCTCGTTCAGTTCCTCCCATTCCTCTTCCTCGGTCAACTCTCGCGGATGCTGTAAATGATTATTGATCAGTTCGCAATATTGTTGAGCCACAATTTATGAACGCAACATTTCCTAATCTTCTGTATATCTCTATCTACTAGCTGTACCCGCGGCTTCGCTCGTGTGGTAATTTCTCTAGGTTAAAAGTACTATAAGTACTATTCCAAGACCAAAAATACCAATTTACCAACATTTAATCAAAATTCCTTCAGCCATCATACAGTTTTTATCTATTGTTCGGCTTCTTCTGATCGGATTGAGATACCAAGTACACCTGTTTTAAGTCAAATCCTAGCCTATCCAATTGTGGAAAGTACATTGCAATTGGTCCAGTAGTTTTTACGTGATGCGCGAACAAACATACAGACAAAAAGAGAGAAACGATTTATAAAAATGTTAAATTCTTGTCTAGAGGCTTATTTTAAGATCACATTTTTTTAAATTACCTTTGTTGTAGAGACTTTTTCTTTCTTATACGTATAGTGTGTGTGTGAACAGACAAAACCGCATTGCATACGGTCCAGTAGTTTTATCGTGATGTGCGATCAGACATACAAACAGACACGATTTAAAAAAATGATATATCTATTCTTGTTCAGTAGCTTATTTTAAGTACCCTCTAGACCATTTTTTTCTTAATTATACAGACTTTTTGTTCTTATTGCTTTATTATAGGTATAGATTATTGTTTGCCTTAAGATTATTCCCATTGGCCGACCAAGTATATTATAAGAGGATTTATTTGGTGGAAATATGCCAGACCACTCTGCTACTTCCAGGACGCGTAGATCGCTTTTCCATATCTTAAGACAACGATTTAAATACGACTTTTGCGCCCGCAAAAAACAGTAGGTTACGTTCTCAGAGTAAATATTACTAAAGTATTTCTACGGAGTTACATTAGCTTGACTTTACATGCATGATTTTAGGTTTAATAGCCATTTAAATCTAAAATCAATTACGTCAACGCAACTAACTTACTGCTTTTTGTGGGTGCAATTATATGTAATCGCCTCAAAGGGACATATGTCTTATTTTCGATATTTATACGTATAGATTACGCAAAGCTACATCGGTCGCATCCAGGACCAACCGGTACGTCTAACCAAATTTCATCAAAATTCGTTCAGCTGTCAAAAAATTTAATTTTTAATATACACTAATTAAAAATGTTTTATGTAGCCAGTAGCCTAATCAGTCATCAGTTCAGTCCTCTAGACCAATTTGTTTTTAATTATATGAATTGTACAGACTGTTTCTTACTAATAATATAACATATTTTTAATGGTGTCTGTCTCTTTTTGGCTGGATGTCTGCTCGCGCATCAAGTTAAAACAATGGCCGAATGAGATGCGGTTTTCACTGTTTGATAGCTAAAGGTTTGACTTAAAAACTGGTGTACTTGAAATCTCAATCCGATGAGTAGTAGCCGAGCAATCGATGAAAAACGATTTGATGTCTGAACGATTTTTGTTAAAATTTGTTATTAGTACTTCTGATTCTGGAATAACTCTTGATCCTTATATACCAGAAAAATTAACACGCGGGCAAAGCCGCGGGCACAGCTAGTCCACACCAATATATAAAAGTGAAACGTATGTTTCTTTATTTGGGGAGATTTCGCGATAACGCGATAACGGCTGGACGGATTTTGATGAAACTTGGAATGGAGATAGCTTATACCCTGGAATAAAACAAGGATGCTTTTAGTCCGGAAAAAGAAACTTGGATTTTTTTTGATTACTCGCTGTAAGAAACGGTTGCCATGGAAAAGAAACAACAAGTGTGTCCAAAAACATCAAGGGCCTACTATTGCATTGGTATTTAATATCCTAGAAGAACATAGGATGTTTTTTTCGCGATAAACTGTAGTCCGAGCGGACGAAGTCACGTGCGGTAAAGCTAGTAATTAAACGAACAACTAACCTCATTTTTCTGTGGTTCCTCATTTTTTTCATCTACTTCATCTTTTGGCTCTTTGTCTACGTCCATCTTGGTTGGAGAGTCATCTGCTTCGTCTGTAACTTCTTTCTTCTCTTCGCTGGGTTTTTTTGGGACGGTAACCTCGTCAGATGAATCTGCTAAAAATAATTAATTATGAAAACGAGTAAATCATCAAAGTAAGAAAAAAAAACATGACAGACCTGCCAAAAATAGAAAAAAAATACGAAGAAAAGAAAGCCTTTATCTACACTAATATTATAAAGAGGCAAGATTTGATTGATTGTTTGTTTGTTTGTAATGGATAAACTAAAAAAACACAGACCCGATTTAAAAAAAACTTTCACGTAGAGAAAGCTAAATTATCAGAAAGTAACAGGAGCAGTATTTTATTTTTCAAAAAATTTGAGTTCCTTTCTAAAATTGAGATAATGTAAACCGAGGTAATAAAAAATTTCAAAAACCTCGATTACTTTGTGTATAAAAAAAACTTTCACGTAGAGAAAGCTAAATTATCAGAAAGTAACAGGAGCAGTATTTTATTTTTCAAAAAATTTGAGTTCCTTTCTAAAATTGCAATAATGTAAACCGAGGTAATAAAAAATTTCAAAAACCTCGATTACTTTGTGTATGGAACGTTGCCATGGAAACAAAATCACAGAACAGAACTATTAACCTGTTTCAAAAATTGTAGACGTGGCGTAGACATGTTATTAAACCCAAGAAGGTTGAATTATGGTTACTGCCCACCCGGTTTTTTAAATCAAAGGAGGTTGAATTATGCTTACTGACGTTATACATTGTAACAGTAATCGTAATTCAACCTCCTTGCGTAAAACAGAATAACACTATAGACAAAATTGTACGTCAATATAAAACCTTTAAACAAAACATTATACCTAGCAAAGAGAATAGAATGCAATAAAGTTTGTGGTTGTTTTATGGAGGAAACAAACTAAATAGGAGATACGATACGGGCCCCGTTATTCAATATCTCTCGGTAGAGAGTAACTATATTCTTTGTTCAATATACTCTCTGGATACGGGTTAAGAAGTAGTAGCACAGAATACCTAATAATACTACGGTAGTAAGGAATTGTTGTTAGGTTATGTTTGTGTAAATAAAGTACCTATTTAGTGTAAGAAATTGTTCTTAAGTTATAATTTGTGCAAATAAAATGTTTCTGTAAGAAATTGATGTTGTTCTATTTGGCCAAATAAAGTACCTACTAATTTAATCTTTCTATATATCTACCCGTGCGAAGCCGGGGCGGGTCACTAGTATTATATATTGTTGGAATGTGCTCATCAAGGCCTTCCAATTGATGCATTGATGAGCACATTCCAACAATATACATATAATTGAATTGGCTAAAAAAAACTTTTTTTTTAATTTTTGCCTGTGCTGTCTTGTTTCTTAGTATTTTTTTCTCATTTGAAAATGGTGCCGCATACTGCCGCCATAAATATTTTTTTAAAAGAAAATATAGGCAATGTTACTCGGGGGATGTAAGGATTATAACGATACCCAAATCTGTTCAGGCATTTAAAAGTTATGGTGGAATAAAGAAACTCACAAACATACATGAACCTTGAAAACATTACACTCCTTTTTTGGGCAGTCGTGTAAAAACGTTTCGATATCTAGGCAGTTTCCCGTATTTTCCTGTAGTTAATTCCCTTTCTGTCGCCCAGAAGCGACATTCGTTAGAACGAAAAGAACTGATCGCGAAGGTAGGCTATGGAAAAATACGGTTCGGTACATGTCATCGAGTTATAGTAGTTATTTATATGTCGTGGCCATTTCGTAGAAGTGATCATTTCATGAAATGGTCGATAATTTCATGAAATGGTTTTATTTCATGAAATGGCCAGCTAAAACTGACCATAAAACAAAACAAACAAACATCAAATATTAATGATATTACAATCCACGTTTGGTCATAGCATTAAATTAAATATCATGAATGTAGGGTTTTCATTGAGATTTCATAGCGGTGAATAGTGTAACTATTTTACGATATGATCACTAATGTTTGACCATATCATGAATTAGCCGTGCGTTTAGCTGTTCATATCGTCAAACGCTGATCATTATTTCATCTGGCCAAACCATTTCATGATGTCAACGATAATTTCATGATGTGGCCAACCATTTCAGGAAATGATCAATTCTATGATATCGCCACGACATATATATTCGGCATTTGACTAGAATGTAAATATGAAGTGGTGTAACTTGTTCCATATAAATGATTTATATTTTCAACAGTCTATGTGCGTGCTAACAAAAAAATAATTACATGCATATTTTTTTGCTAACTGTACCTACTTCCCGAAAGGCTTAAAACGCGATGCAATTGCGAGTGCTTCTAATCGTAGACGTCCAATTAGGTATTATTATTATCTTTGTGTTTTACTAACATTAATCAAAACTTGTAAATTTAATAAATATAGAGCACTTAGGCACTTCAAAACTTATTTTTATTTCAATAATGAGTCATGTCACACACATTTTTGTATTGTATTTTAGAACTACCTACCTACCTATTTAAGCATTTTAGATTATCGTGTTGTTCACAAATAAAATTTGATTCCTTTTTTAAATTAGAATTAGACTCAGTTTAAAATAAATTTAAAGTTTGTTAAGATAGTTTTTAAAAGAATAGTTACGCGTTTCATACATGTTGGATAATTACGAGAGCAACTTGAAAATGTGATTTTTTGTTTGTTGTGATATCTTAACAATTTTGAAATGAAAGGTCTAGGTCTAAAACCATTTTATCCGTTTGAATCATGTAAGTCGGTTCCGTGATTAGGAGATAATTAAGAATTAGTATAGTGAAAATGTAAACAACCAGTTTTTTACACGACTGCCCAAAAAAAGGAGTGTTATTTATATTTTTGTTCTACGAACTCTTTAATTAGTGCAAAATGTGAAAATATTATTATCGTAAGCTAATGAGGAATGTTAAACAAAGAGGTATCTAGGTAGCCTAAATATTGAAGGTTTATTTTCATTTGTTAATTACAAAAGACGGAATTTAGTATTCATTTTCTATCTACCTAATTGACCGAGTCATCATACGCATCAAACATAAGACAGATTACGTGGTCAAGTAGGTAGATAGATGATGAATATTATACTAACAGCGGCAAGTTGACAACCATAGCGCCACAGCTAGCGCGTCACTCCGCGCCAGATAGCGACAGAGTTACGCGTTAGAGGAGAGCGGCAACGTTTAAGTGTATATCGCGTTAGGCACTGAGCGCTTATGCAAGCTGAATTGCACTTTGTTGCTTAGTTGCAAGAGTCGCTATTTCTATTAATGGTTGCGCGAAGTGCAACTTCTATTCTTATTTATTCTGTGCCCGAACGGCTGGATCTGTTGGTCAACTAGTGCATAAACAACGCGAACGCACGACAGAGCGGACGTGTCGTTCCGTACAAAGCGTGCGCTCCCGCCATACAATGTCATCTGGCTTACTCGAACTCCATTCCTATTCAATCACGATCCCAACAGTTCGATTTAGCTAGAAAACCTAACTGCACTGCAACGAGGGGGAATGTGGGGGACGGTTTGGGGAAGTGAGGGAAGGTGGGGGCATGTTTGGGGAAGTGAGGGAAGGTGGGGGAATGTAAGGGGAGGGTAGGGAGAAGTCGGGGAAAGGTGCGGGAAGTGGGGCAGGTGGTGCGAAGTGGGGGAATACTGATGGGAAGGGTGGGGGCAGAGTGGGAGAAAGGGGTGAAATTGAAAAGGGGTAGGGGAATTAGGGAAAGAGTGAGGGGAAGTGGAAGAAGGTAGGGAAGAAATAAGGGAAGGGTAGGAAGAGGGGGAGGGGCCTTATCCCACTTCCCCCAGGAAGTGGAGAAATAACGTTTTTTTTTTTTAAATTAAGATGGTGGACATGTTGCCATACCAAAAGGTAATGATCACATTATAGTGCACTTAGGTTTTCTAGCTGAATAGCACTGTTGGGATCATGATTGAATCGGAATGTTGTTCAAGAGTAAGGGGGCAGTACCTGGACTGATTGCACGATTAGTGGACTTCTAAGTAGGCGACCGAGTCCCAAGTGCACAGTAAAATCGCACGCACACTATTAATAGTAGATTACTACATGAAGCGGAAAGTGTATTTTTGCTGCACCGAGTAAAGCTCGGTCGGGCTCTAAAAACGGGAGTTTATTATGTCTATTTATAGACATTTCTCAGAGACACTTATGCAATAGAATTTAACAACCTTACCTTGGTCTTGCTCCTCGACATTTTTCATCTCAACAGGAGATTCAGATCTGAAAGCAAGAAATAAAATTAAGTAATAGTAGATTACTGCATCGAGTGTTAGATTGGAGCCCGAGCTTTAGCAAGGGCTCTAAAACCACGAGTGCAGCAAGGAGTCACTTGAGCGAGTGTCAGTAATCTGCTTTTCTATCCACTACAAAAAATATCACTTTTGTTCACCTAAATGTAAGCAGTACAATTTTGTCAAATTGACGTTTAAATTCGCGACAATTCCATCGCACTCACATTTAAAAATTAGTACATTCTATTTTTAAATCTCTATTGGACGAATGCATTCATTCCATAATAGCTGCACCCCATGGTTTCATCCGCGTATTGGATGATGATGATGATGATAATGAAAAGTATCCTATATGTTATTCCAGGCTATAAGCTATATCCATTCCAAATTTCATCAAAATCCGTTCAGCCGTTCAAGAGTGAAGTAAAATGATGATGATGATTACACATCATTATCATACACACACACATATGAACATACACACACACATTGTATGTTTGTTTTTTTGAGTAACAAACACACACACACATATATACAAACTTTCGCCTTTGATATCAGTGTGATGAATCTGAATTAATGGATTTCAATACTTACTTTCCGCACTGTAAAACTGTGCAGTAATGGATTTCCATACTTACTTTCCTGCATTGTTTTTATTGAGCAGGAATGAGGTACTTTCTGCTTCCGTTTTAGGTGAACAAAGGTGATATTACTGTGTAGTGGGGAGAAAAAATATTTTCAAAGAGCATGTAACCATACATACATATACTTCCGTCATTTTTTAAATAAAAGCATTATGTAAAAAAAAAACTTTAGGAAATAAAAACTGTAGAGTACTGATTACTCAGACTCAGTTGTCTATAAAGTCTGTCTAGAGTACTGAGTACTCAGACTCATTTGTCTGTAAAGCCTGTCTAGAGTACTGAGTACTCCGACTCAGTTACAATGAAATACTTACTTATCCTCATCATCAATGCTGTAGATCTCATTTTGAGGTTTCTTCACTGGGGTCTTTTTGACCTCTCTCACGGGCGACTTCTCCTTCACTGGCTCGGACATGGAGTTGGATTCCTCGGAGGAAGGCTCAGGCGAGTAGCGCTCGCTGCCTTCATTCTTTGCCTCTTCTATTGGCTCCGGTGATTCTCGCTTTGCAAGCTGCGGGGTATTTAGTGTTATTAGCGACTGAAAGCTTAAATTCACGACCCCAGATAGGTACACATTTTGAATGCAGAGCGACGCAAGGCAAGAAGCACACGGCACAAATGTATGACCACTTCAGAAGGTCGTTTGGTTAAAGAACGACTGATCTGAATAGCTGAAAGATAGGCAGCATGTTTAAAGTGTTATTTTTATGATTAACGCAGGAGTGTATTTTTTTTTTTAAAACTATGTTGCTAGAACAAAAAAAATAGGCAGTGTTCTTAGAATAAAATCTTTATTTCTAATTCTAAATCGATAATGTATGTTTTTTTTTTGCATATTTTTTTGACTATCAATAAACATTCCAAAAAACGAAAACAAACAAAACTTTATAAATATTTGTCGGGATAAATAAACGCGCGTCTGTGAATATGATTACGTACCAAAAGGTAGATAAAGAACACTCACATGTCCGTCTGTCACAGTCTCTGTTTTTTTTTTTACATTGTCTGGGTGCATGAACAAGTTGCTTGCCCGATGGTAAGCCTGTTCATAACAACAGGGCCACCCAGAACGTTGGAATGGAAAATCTTGCATAGAACTGTACAGCATCTCTCCTGAGACCCAAGTCTCAGGGTAACCTGAGACTTGGGTTTTCAAGTCTTAGTTTATAATAATAATTATGCCCACTAATTACTAATTGACCCAGTGTGGTGAATAATTATGTAAGTACTTCATTTATAATGGCAGATGTCAAAAATATGCCTTTGTAGAATTTAGTGTTGTCATTAGAAAAGAGATATTTACTATGTATTTTTGAGGGGTTTTTGAAGGGAATAAAGCTGTCATGTTATTAAAGTTTTTTTTTCCACAAATTCGTGTTTTTCGAGTGTTAATGTGTAATATTGGTTGAATTTTAACCATGAGGTGTTCGTTAACGTGCACGGGGTAGGCAAAAGAATAAAAAATCAAAAAATGTGGCACTCTGTGGTGTCTACAAAACTGTCTAGGCAGTTTTAGTAAACGTCCACTTGACATTAGCGAAATTTCCATAATAAAAAATCATACATTTTTTAAATGTATTTTGTTTTTGTCCATAATAGGATGGGGCCAGATATTGTCCATTCACATTGTTAAGAGCAAGGGGTTCCAATGTTAGGACATTTTCCCGTATACCTATCTCTTGAAAATAAAAAGCGGCATACCTTGGCAGGCGTGGTACCAATTCTAGTGGAGGAGGACCGGCGCCGGGTCCTCGCAGCAGGCCCGACGTTCCGCGGCGTACCCTCCTCGTCGGCCTCGGTCGACGTATCCAGGATCGACGTGTCCGGGAGGGCTGCACACAACAATATGTAAATATACAAAAATAAAAAAACACATTTATATCTATTTTTCTTCATGCATATTCATCGAGTTGTGAGCTACCCCGAAAGTTTCAGCCGGATAGCTAATCGGGAAGTGCTCGTTATTTGAGTTGCAAGATTCCAGGACAGAAATACATACACAGATACAAGTGAAGTAAAATAAAAGCGCTTTAAAATAAAGTTTCAATTAGAGTTTCGGCAGAAGATTACGGCTGGTTTTAGTTCACGCATATCACGTGAAGGTAATACAGATAACTACAACACAGGTTCAGCTTAGTGCAGGTTCTATGTGCACTGAAATGTGAACGGTTTTTAATAAATGTACATTTGTAATTTGAACCGTTAAGTGCTAATAAATGAGTTATAGAAAATTCTCAAGCGCGGGCGCACAGTAACTGTGCCACATGACGCGAGGCGCGCGGATTGCTCGCGACTTTACATTTTTAGTATCGCGTGGTTGGTATGAGATGTAGATAGCGCGCCGTCTGCACAGTGAGCGAAAATACAAGCTCCTCATTTAAAGGATATTCGAAAAAAAAAAGTTTTGTCTATTTGAAGCTTACAGTATTGTTGAAAACAGCAAAACATTGAACAATCTCATAGATACGTGTTTTTTTTGTGTTAAAATATGAGATTGTAAATTTCAAAAGTATGAAAATGGAATTTGTTTTCCTCATAGCTTATTTCGGTCTTGCAAGGTCAGGCTGAAACTGTTAGGTACTGATAATATTGCCGTATGACTTGACCCCGGACGTCCCCGTTTAGAAGATATGACTGAATTAAAATGCGAATTTGAGCGATATTGTCATATGGTAAAAGTACCTCTAAACAATAGTTTGTTATATTTGTCCCTTGTCATCAGGATTCATAACTAAAGACCAAGCAGGTGACATAATCTCTCAGTGACTTTGTTTACAAATAAACATACATACAACCCAAAAACATAACCCTCCTCAGTCGGTAAAAAACACATACAAAGTGAAGTGATGGTACTGCAGTCAACCTATTCCTGCAGGTTCTTTAACCAGGAATGCCGCCTCCTTCCCTCACCTCATTTTCCTGCCTTCCCTTGAATATGAGTTGGAGAAGGTTGTTTTATGACATTTCTCATGATGTGACCAACAAGCTGCTGCCACACCACAGCAGCAAAAATGACGCTCGTGTGAATGTTATTACTGCAGCTGCTTGGAGTGTCGCTGAGAAACTCACCCACACACTTTAGTGGCTGCCAGCCACTAAAGTGTGAGTGTGAGTGGTTGAGTTTTGGAACAGAAAAAAGTTCCTAACTAAATCGTTTTTCAGAGTACGCTTGTGGCTAAACTATAGGAGAACCCGTTTTTTAAGCTTCCGTACCTCAGAAGGAACAAGGTCTTGACAGACAGACGGACAATGAAGTGATCTATAAGGGTTTATAGGTTCACTTTGTTGTCCGTCTGTCTGTCAAGACCCTTTTTATACGCTTTATATTAGCTTCACTTGTATGTTTGTAACCGACTCCTTTGGACGCTATTTTGTTTGACCCACTTTAAACGGTCAGATTTCATTTTCAAATTTTGCACACCTGTCAAAGACCGATGAGAATGCAATAATTAAAAAAAAAAAACGCTCGTATAAATAAACCATACTAAAAGGTAGAAAATAAATAATAGTTTAAAAAAAACTAAAAAAACACGCTTTATATAGAAAACCAAACTAAAAATTAGAAAATAAGTTTTTATAGTGTAAATAAGAAAAAAATGTTCAAAAAAAAAAAGCGTGGGGTGCTTTTTAAGATATTATCGAAATGATAATCCTTCTTCTCATATCTGTCAATGAAATATTTATAACTATTGACCCATGCACCCCACGTTTTTTTGAAATAAAACATGTTTTTCTTATTTACAGTATTAAAATTTATTTTCTATTTTTTAGTTTGGTTTTCTATATAAAGCGTGTTTTTCAGATTTTTTTAAACTATTATTTATTCTCAGGAACTCATGCGAAATCATTTTGAAATTAATATCAAATACTCAGGTCTGCAATCCCAGTAAGTCAACGCAATCAAATGATACGGCCGTTTATTTTGACACTGGCAACGGAATCAAAACCTATTAGGGTAATTCCCGTGGACCTATGATCAAGAAATTTGGGAAGAAGTAATGTAATTACTTAAAGGGGAAAATCCGAAAACCGACAACCGTCTAATGTCTCAGGGTGAAGAGCGCAGTGCAGTGACGCACAAGATTTTGCAACCACGGTTCTGGGTGGCACTGCAACTGTTATGGGCAGGCGAGCGACCTGCCCATCTCGTCACTCAAAGTAATAATAAAAAAAAAAGTAATTGTGAAGACAAACAAAAAATATTGTTAACCAGACCAAAAAAAAAAAAAGTTAAGTTTGTACGGAATTCACGCGCGAGTCCGACTCGTATTGTTTTTTTTGTAGCTATCATTACTGTAACGATAACGCGCGAGTGATTTAGTCTGTTGCTGCGTTGTCGTCGTTATTGACTACAAGTTCGCTATAGCAGCGAAGCGAACAAGATATCATAGGTTTATTACGTGTGAATGGAAGTTCGTTTTCACACGATTTTGTGGCCGGACCGCCGGTCACATTTTTGCCACTGTGGTGATATGGCCCTTCGTTGCCCTTATACTTGTGCTCCGCGCCGCTATCGCCCGAACGAGCGTTAGCATGGTGTATGAAACGATGCCATGGACCGCACCGCTTATCGCAAGCGCGTATGTATGCATGACTACTTAGTACTATTTATTCGTGACTATGAAACTAACACTTTGAACATGACTACACATACGCCGAAGTTAACTTTCTTTGTTCTTGTTTTAGTTTACTTTTTATAAACTTAAAACTGAAATATCTCTTAAACTAAAAGTCACCAGCGGGGAGGAGTACCGGGGGCAGCCCTACCCTCCCCCCACTCAACTCCTGCCCCTCGATTCTATATATTTCCCAAACAAATAAATCTTTTTCGTGTTTTTTACCGTAAACTATATTCGTTAATCATTCGAATTCGGCATGGTTGTATATGTTCGGCATTCGGCCGAATATTCGGTTGATGTGTGAATATTAAACTTATGTCATACCTACCTACAACTTGTATTGATTTAATTACATAATTTAAAAAAACGTTTTAATCAATATTTATTATAGTTTAAAATGTTTGGTATACATATCAAATATTAACCAATTAATAAATATTAAAGTATAAGCCGAATTTTTTCCACTTAGTCATTTTTATTTAGAAACCTAACCAGATAAGAATATCAGACAAACATGACATATTTGCCTAGCTGATTCGTCTCAACGCATTAGTCTCTGGATGAACTTAGTCAAAACCAAGGTTATGTTCAACGAACATGTTATTCCGGAACCATTTGCTCTTAACGAAACTGCTCTCGAAGTTATTTAGGAGTATGTTTATGTGGGGCAAACTTTGCAACTAGGTAAAAACAACTTCGAGAGAGATCCGCAGAAGAATACAGCTGGGCAGCATTTGCGAAACTTCGTAGTCTTCTCGTCGCCAATACCGCAAAGTTTGAAGACAAAAGTCTTCAACCAGTGTGTCCTACCTGTTATGACATACGGAGCCGAGTCGTGGACACTCACGGTACGACTAGTCCACCAATTTCAGGTCGCTGAGCGGGCTATGGAAAGGGCTATGCTTGAAGTTTTTCTGAAAGATCGTATCCGGAATGGGGTGATCCGACAGAGAACCAAAGTTATCGACATAGCCCTTAGGATTAGTAAGCTGAAGTGGCAGTGGCCTGGTCATATGTGTCGAAGGACTGATAACCGTTGGGGTAGACATGTTCTTGAGTGGAGACCACGACTCGGTAAACGTAGTGAAGGGCGCCCTCCAGCTAGGTGGAGCGACGATATACGCAAAGTGGCTGGCAGCAGTTGGAAGAGAAGAGCCGAAGATCGGGCTTAGTGGCGTGCTTTGGGAGAGGCCTATGTCCAGCAGTGGACTGACACGGGCTGATGATGATGATGACATATTTATCATTGATGTTATGGTGACAATTATAACAATTAGAATAATAGTGAATGAGTATATATTCATTCAATCTCAGATAAAACATTTAAATAGAAAAATAAAAACATTTTTTTTTGGTAAGGTTGCAGAAGGATCTTGTGGCCCTACTAAGACCCCAGATTACGAAGTTTTGGGCTTAGTTTCGAACGATCGATTGGTACTCTAATCATAGGAAACTTATTTCGGCCGAACATTCGGATCAGTAATCGCTGAACCGAACAATAATCGTTATTCGGTTCGGTTTAGAAATCCATGGTCGGGGCGCAACTCTAATAAATATGCAATAAATAAATAAAGGATTCTGCTCCTTATAGCGAACAAACACTTTTTTTCCTAAGTTGCTACTACTTCATGAAAATAACATTTTTCTTGTCAATTCTGCTAGTTATAACGCACAAAAAGTTCCAACTTCAAGAAAATCATCATTTTTAGCAGGGTTGATAAAAATCATGATTTCTTGGAAAAAAAAAACAAAAAAAACTGATTAATTTGATTTAAATCAGTTTTTGTCATTTTATTTTTATATTTACCTCTTCTTTAAATTGGAAGTTGGAATAAACACAAACAATGTTTATTTATTTAATTACTTATTATTATTAATAAAATTAACAAAATACAACATTAATAAAGTCAATATTAGTAATTTTTTTTAAAACACAGTTTAAGATAAAGATAATTTTATTTGTTTTGTTCATGCGTTTGCAAATTATGCAAGGTGTTAATTATTAAAAAAGAAAAAGTACTACAGTTGCATATTTATTTGCAATCCATTTCAAGTCACACTTGTGTTTTTCAATGTTTTTTCATTCTCGCTAAAGCCTATTAATCCCATATATCAAGGTTTACGCACTGCTTTGTTATAGTTGCCACAAGCACTTTTTATACGCTTTATGTTAGCTTCACTTGTATGTTTGTAACCAACTCCTTTGGACGCTATTTTGACCCACTTTAAACGGTCAGATTTCATTCAAATTTTGCACACCTGTCAAAGACCGATGACAATGCAATAATTCGAAAAAAAATATAAAAAAAATCTAGTTTATAAAAACTAAAAAAACACGCTTTATATAGAAAACCAAAAAAATAATATTTTCTATTTTTTAGTTTGGTTTTCTATATAAAGCGTGTTTTTTTAGTTTATATAAACTATTATTTTTATTAATTGAAATAAACCCATACCGCATCTTTTTTTCTTCCAGACATCTACCGTCTTATTTATAAAAAGTTAATAAACATCAATGTTGTTGTATTCACTCTTTACCTAATCAATTACAAATGACCGGGTGAAACGGGCGGAATCAGTCATGAGTTTAAATTTTAGAGTATCCCCAAACTGTGTAGGTAAACAGAGCATTGCACATGGGTAAAATAAGTAAAACATGGTTAATTCAATTGTTTATTCACTTGATTTGATTCACCGATTTTAATCAAGTGATTTAAAGCATCTCAACCCTGATTTTTAATTGACTTCACAAAAGGAGACGGTTATATGTTCGGCTGTATGTATGTTTTTTTTTTTTTTAGAATTTAAAAATTTTGTTTTACATGTAGTTGAACTTCTTTTATTTTCTACTTGAATCCTACTGTGCAGGGCTTGGGACCTATATTCACACTGAAGTAACAATCAGTTCAACTACTAAACAACTGACTTTTTATTGTTCCTCCACATAGTCAAATATCATAATACTAGCTGTGCCTGCATGGTAATTTCTCTTGGATACAAAGTAACCTTTGGTAGTCAAGGACCAAATTACCTATAAAGTACAATATACCAAACTCAGTCCAGTAGTTTTTGCATGATGCATGAACTGACAAACACACTACAATATAAAAAAAAAACTGTTGGGTTATTTTAAGTCCCCTAGACTATTTTTTTCATTATCTTCATTGTACAGACTTTATGTACAGTGTGTTTTAAATACAATAAAAGCACCACAAAAACAGAAATCCATACCAATATATAAAAGTGAAACCTTGTTTTTTTTTTTAGCTTTCACGCGATAGCTGCTGGATGGATTTTGATGAAATTTAGAACGGAGATAGCTTAAACCCTGGAATAAAACATAAGATACTTTTTATCACGGAAAATTGAAAATGTTGATTACTTACTGTAAGGAACGGTTGCCATCACAGAATGGTCTGTGGTTGCCAGGGAAACGAAATAACAAGTCTGTGAAAAAACATCAATAGCATTTGTGCTATTCCTACTTTTGCATTGGTTTTTAATAGGGATGTAACGATACATGTTTTTCCCGATACGATACCGATAATAAACGAAAATAATCGGCGATGCCGATACAGATACCGATATTGATGGCTTAGTAGATAAGTGCTTCATGTATGTTAAACAAATTTGAAGGAAGTTATTAAGATATTGACACCACATTCTAGAACAACAACAACAACATACAACTATCTCCCTTCAAAGTTATTTCATATATATGAAACACCATATTATTAAAACACTGTTTTAAACTATCACGGTTGTTCACTAAAGTTATATGATTATTTACGGGATATTTACCGTGTGATATCTTCAGTCTTCCCGTGAACATGGTGCATGTAACTGCGCCGAAATATCGGGAGCTCATTCCACAACCTTACCACGGTAAATATCCCGTAAATAATCATATAACTTTACCATATTATTATGTATGTATTTAGGTCCTAAAGACTGTGAAGGAAAAATACTTAATTAATAAAATTCAGTAAAGCAAATGAAAAAAAAAACATTTATTGGTTTCAAACAAAATCAATCACATAGTTATTAAAAAAGATACATAAAGTCAGTAATTAAAGTTTACTTTTGGTAGATTTTTGTTAAGAAAACAAAGTTTATTCAAATTATCCGCAGATAATCTGTTCCGCAAGTCATTTTGTATCAGGCCTGCAGTTGAGAAGAGCCGTTCTGAAGCAACTGAGCTCATTGGATAAGACAAGTATTTTTGTGCAAGCCTTTTTAATTTAGGATATTTGTCTTCCTGGCGCCAATAGATCCTTGGATCTTGTTTGATTGGAATATTTTGAAATCTTAAATAAGATTCTACCTCTTCTTGTTCAGGCTGAATGGACATGTTTAATAAAGGCTCGTCGTCTTCTGCTTCTTTTATCAAACTGTCACAAGCAGACCAGATACCCGAGAAAATCTCATTTTGATTTTGTTGCGGCAACTCTATAGAATTAGGACTCTCTCTGTATGTATCATTTGTAATTAATGAAATTAGATTTCTTCTCGCATTCATGCTTGTAGATTGCAGATTGAAGGTACGCAATTTATAGCGCGGATCTAGTGCTGTTGCTAAAATAAATGTTTCATCACTCTCTAAATAATCAAATCTATCATTGACCCCAGCTATCAAATTCAGTACAAAAGCATTATATTCAGGGCTATAAGCATTATCATCCATGGCCGTGGTGTTCTTGATACGTTCTAAGACTTTTCGCAAACTGTTGATCAGCGGTATGGCGTCAGACAAGCAAGCAGACTCTTGACTAATTGACTTTGTAGCTTCTTCAAAATAAGTCAAGACTGATACAACCTGTTCCATTAGTACCCACTCTTCTGTAGCCAATTCAGTTCTACATTTCACATGGGGTAAAGATGCTTGAACTGCAACTCGCTGCTCAAGAAGTCTCCTAAGCGCGTGAAGGGTAGAATCCCAGCGAGTACTGACATCCTGGATGAGCACATGACAAGGAACATTATGAGATTTCTGCATTTCAGTAAGGATTTTACGACCTGACGTAGAATGACTGAAGTGACCAATTATAGACCTCGCCTTTGTAATAACTTCATTTATTTTCTCTTCTCCTGAAAACGCATCCTTCAGCACTAATTGTAAAGAGTGTGCCATACATCTAATACGTTCCACACCCACTTGTGTTACAGCAAGTCCCATATTCGGTGCATTATCTGTTACTACAGCTCGTACCTGTTCGTCGATAGCCCAATCTTGAAATAACTGACGTAAGTTTTCAGCTATGTTTTCACCGCTATGTCTTTCGCCTTCAAAAGGAAATACTGCTAGGCAATAGTTCTTTAGCTCAAAATTGTTATTCACTCCATGAGCAGTCAGACTTATAAAGTTGTTCACGAATGAAGAAGCGTCGCTAGTCCATAGGTCAGTCGTTACAATTATGTGCGGAAGTTCTTGCAAAAGTTCTTTTATTATCGTTTTCACACGACAGTAAATGTCTGGAATCACATTTTCAGACATATGTGGACGGGAAACCATTTTGTATTTCGGGCACAACTGCTTAATGGTGCGTTGAAACCCCTGTTTATTTACTATATCGAACGGCTCCATGTCTACACATATTTGTTCAGCTATTGTTTGCGTGATCGCTTTTGCTCTGGGGTCATCAGTATCATACATAATATTTTTGTCCAGAATGTGTTCCAAAGTAGCTTGTTTTTTGAATGGCGGACCGGCCTCAGTCTTCGAGGTAGATGGGGTGTCGTTTTTCAACTCCTTTTCATGGTAACGCTTCACGTGTGTCCACATGTTAGATGTCGTGAAGCCCTTCGATGAAACTGCCTTACTACCACGAGAAACGCTGACATTGCAGTATAAACAAGTTGCTTTTGTATCATCATCCTGTTTTATTTGAAAATGATTCCAGATGGAACTTGTACGTTTTAATGGCGTTGCCATTTTCTTTTATATAAAATAAAACACTATACAGTCTTCACTAGTCAGTGTCAATAATTAAACAGAATGAATTACGAAATAAAAGCGATGAAATTACGTAAATATAGCGCGAAACATGACATTTCTCAACCAAAGCTAAGCAAGCACTGGGGCCGGGGCCGGGGCGGGGGACAGCGCGTCGGCCAGCCGAAGCGACCGCTGAGACGACGCGACGTAAGAGCGGCAACGTCGCACGCGTCGTTCGTTTCGCGCACTTTTAGAACTGGTTGATATCGGCCGTGTTGTATCGGCGATGCCGATATATCGGTATCGGTATCGTTACATCCCTAGTTTTTAATATCCTAGAAGAAAATAGAATGTTTTTTCACGATAAACAGTAGTCCGCGTAGACGAAGTTGCGGGCGGGAAAACTACAAATAGTCACTTTGATACAATATATTTAGTTCTGATATATCGGCTATTGTATTTGAATCATTACTATTTCTAAAATTGGTTCATATCAAGTTCAAACAGAAAATAATCATGACTAATAAAAAAAAACTGTGTTTGTTCTGATGGCCAAATAAATTCCTTGATTTATTCAATAGCAAATACACAAGAACCAATGTAAGCCCATACATAGACCCATTTATTTAGAACATTTTATGATAACCCTTTAAAAAAGCATAAAAGCCTCTGATATTGTTTCTGCAAGGATCTTATGCCACAACACCAAGCAATGTTAAATCTAAAGATCTTTGCCCAGTCAACTTAGTTGCAGGATAATTAAATTGAGAGCAGGGTTGGTTTTTTTTTAAATTTAATTTTAGTCAAGTAACAGTAGACTATTTAATTTTTATTATTTAACGAGCTTACCCTCCCGCGACTTCGTCCACGCGGACTACAGTTTATCTCGAATAAAGCATCCTACGTTGTTCTAGGATATTAAAAACCAATGCAAAAGTAGACTTAGACTTCTTGGTTAAGGCCTCTGTGGCTTGTTGTTGGTATAGCATCAACTATGCTATACCAACCCTTTTTTTTTTTTTTGATTGTGGGAAATGCCTACGCACTTCCCTTCCACCACGGGGGTGATGGAAGGGGGTATGTGGGGCTCGCACCCACTAAAACCCCCCCGTGAGCCGTCCTCCACCGAGGTGGGACAAGATGGGGTTGCGGTAGCATTCTACCATCTTGCCCCAGTGGCGACCCTTATCGGGTCTCTCCACCCTTGGAGGGGCAACCTTGCTCACAAAGGTCACCCCTCAGACATGTGGGGCCGTGCAAGCCGGCCTATACCAACCCTATGGCAACCCTTCCTTACAGCGAGTATTCAACATGTTCCAGTTTTCCCGTGGAATTTTCCGGGATTAAATGTATCCTATGTTTTATTCTAGGGTAAGCTATCTCCATTCCAAATTTCATCAAAATCCGTCCAGCGGTTATCGCGTGAAAGCTCCCCAAACAAACAGACAATGTTTAACTTTTATATATTGTTATTATAGATGTGCCATCTGGTTACCAAAAATGTAACTAATATTTTTTTCTTAAAGTTTTTTTGTTCTATTACAGTTAAGACAAAAACCCAAATCATTCATGCATATGCTTGAATACAATATGAAACTGAAATACTTAACACATATATTTTTTCAATCATTACATTATTTGCATGTGACATGTAAGTAATTAGGGTTTATGTAGTTTATTAAATATGAATGTAGGTATATTCATTTTTACTTTGCATGATTTATTGGATTGTTTTGCACCACTGTCCTTTTTTAATTCGTAATTTCTGTCCATCCAAAGGTTTTCTGGAAGAGATCACTTTTAGCGATAAGACCACCCCTATTGCCGATTTTTTAATTAAATTCTTGTATATTTGTTCCATAATTCTGGTGTAATAAAGTGTTTCTTTTTATTATCATGTTCTAAAAGTAGGTAGTAAAAAAAAAACTAATAATTGCAAACCTTACTGTAACAGCGCGAAGTCACACTCGCAGCGCGCTTCACAGCCTCCTTAAAGATTGGTTCCTACTATATGTAGCGGTAAGATTCACATGCAAGGGTTACCCTGAGAAAATATCACCACAAAGCAAACAAAGTATCAAGGGAAATGCCCAAGGTCAACTCTATTGAACCATAACCTGGATATGGCAGCTAGAAGGTTTCAGGACAAATAATTCCATACAAGCGACATCGATGTTTAGCAGAAACAATCTTCCCATCATACAACTGAATTCTGATTAGCAATAACTATCGTTTGTTACATATGTGACGTCATGTAAACTAACGACAAGCTCTAAAACAGGCCGAATGTTTGGAGCGCTACGTACACGTGCAAGGTTGCTCGATGTGTAAGAAGTGTAAGAACATACAAAAATCAGGAAGCTAAAGTTAACATTTGGTACATTTGGATAGAAAACATATATACAAAGTTTTACCTCGCCCTGATTTGGCTTCCAATGCCTTTTTCAATCTTTCAACTAAAGCCGGCTTATTCCCCTTCGTTTCCAAGCCTAGGGCGCCAAGCTCCGACCTCAGGTCTACTACTTTCATCTTTGCAGGATCCATCGTCAAAAGTTTAGGTTTTCTACACCTCACTAATCACAAAATATACTTTTATGCACTGTTATCAACACAAATTATGTAAAATCAATCATTACTCGCGAAAATACTACATCAAGAAAGCGCGAAGCGAAGTCAAGATGGCGATGCGACCATAGATAATCTGTAATCACTGTAATGCATAGAGAAAGCAATATAGGAAAAAACTTTACTCTATGCTGTAATGTAGCAAAGCAGTGGCCCAATTACATAACTTAGCTACAATCGGATTATCACTTTTTTCATAGCAAATTCGACTCTATCGCAAGGCATTAGTGGTTGCGATACTGAGAATTCGATTGAAGCCAAGTTATGGAATCAGGCTGCAGGCCACACACGGAGAGGCTTCGTTGGACTGAATGCCATATCTGTCTGGCCTTTCACGTGTGTAGCATAAAATCCCAAACTGAAGGCGCGGCCGGATATGGCCTTCTATCGAATAAAATATCATTCGATGGCCGGACGGCCTGTTGCGACCGCAAGCCAGGCCGGTGCATGTGTACTTGTGTAGAGTACGTGCGACAGTTGCGCGCGCGCGCCGTTTTGATTTGACCTGTGTGCACGTACGTACCTCATAAGCATCAATGCTCAATGCTTAAAATTTTAATTCAGCCAATAAACCCTGCATTCGAGATGATGCAGTGGCGTTTTGGGCTGTTTCGATTGCCATTTTTGAGACTAATGATCCTTTCCAAACCGAACGAAAAACTACCCTAAAGCTTAGATCATAAAGTCACTTTTCCGATGTCAAATTTAACTGTCATGTCCAAACCGAACGCTGAACGAAACATATTTAGCGTTTTTAACTATTCGATCGAAATTTTCGATCATTTTGCATCAAAACGAACGGCCCTAAATTAACGTGAGACTATGTTTTTCTCTTTCTCAACCACTCCTTAGTTCATTCTTCACGCTTTTCATTTCTTCTTTTGTTGTGATGTTGATGTTGAAAGAAGTCCCAATAGTGCCAGAGCGTCTTTGACCGTCATATTGAGTATTGATGAACTGAGTCTTGGAGGTTAATAATACAACTGTGTCGGCGTCCGTCGAAGATCAGAATGAAATGAGACAAACTAAACTCAACTGTAGGGGTCACCCGACGTCCTACACACCGGCCGGCTGGATGGATTTGGCCTTCCGTTCAAGCCTCCAGGCTGCGCCTCTCCGTTTGTGGCCCATTTAAGTAATCCACAGTGCCCGTATTCCGTAACTCTTAACCTACAAAATAAATATCAATTAATTAGTTTATTGGGCAAGAAGGTTTAAAAAATGTTAAAGGCTATGAGTGAAGCATAGCAAATGGCAACTGCGTATGTAAGTGTGAGTAGATAATTTGTGGTGTTTTGTGGTTAATACACAATTTCATCCCATAAGACTGCATTATTTTGGAGAACTTAACTGAGAATCAGTAAACAAAAGTTGTGTTTACTGGATCCCCGGATGCCCCCGGACGACCTTCATACGAGGACAAATCCGGGGAAATCAGGATGGATGGCAGTCCTAAACACAGCTAACAAGGTCGACTCTTGTTTCGATATGGTGGCCGATCAGTATAACATGGTGTATGTGTGCATGAAGTTAGTGCTTACGAGCGGATCGACATAATTAAAAAAATGTCTTACTACCTAATTATAATACATATTGTTTTTTTTTCTTCATATATGTCGATTATTTCTTCATTAGTTTCCAACTCTAGTGCAGTGGGTGGAGGGGTAAATGCGAATTACCCCTAGCACCCACCAGTGGGTGAAGCCAGTGGGTGCACGGGGCATGCCCCATTATCTTGCGTGTTTCATTTTCGATTTCATCATCAGTCTATATGTGTCCACAGCTGAAGCCTCTCCTAATGCACGCCACTGAGCTCGGTCTTCAGCCCCCCGATTCAGAACCCTTCGATAACTCAGTTGTCGATCAATATAGTATTATTTACTCTGTAGATTCGGTTTGAAATTGTTCAATTCAATACATTTTTCATTCACAATATCGAACCTGAGCGCAACTTTAGTGCCGCGTCGCAGTGTGCCGCAGCAGCTAAGTTGTGCTCAAAACCGTTGCTGCCTTTTTGATTTTAGAACGTTTAACCCGCGCAGAGTGTTGATTTTCATGTGTTAATGAAAATCTGATAGCAACAAGTTATGTAAAAGCCCTGCTATACCGTCTATGGCTCGAACCAGAGCTGCGTTCACTTACTACGCTCGAATCATCGTTTACAATCGGATTATCACTTTTTTCATAGCAATTTCGACTCTATCGCAAGGCATTACTGATAGCGATATTGACAATCCGATTGAAGCCAAGTTCTGTGGTCGGGCCCCCGGAGTTAGTGAACGACTTTGGACGTCTACATAGAACTGACAACTGTTAATTGACAGTTTCATACTATTCCTCCCCTCCCCTACTATTTTTCGGATGACCCAGACGAACGTCCGAAGACGCCGTGAACGATTTCGAGTGATTGCGCGGATGATCCGTGCGTCCTCGAACGTAGTAAGTGAACGCGCCCCTGGATGTCAAGGTTCAAGGTTTATGACCACAGCATTCTGTATGATTTTAGTTTTGGCGGGAAACGAATTGGAGGCGAGGCGAATGTTCTGCTTTGATTTATTTTCTCAAACTTGTTTATTTGAGTGTTAATGTGTTTGTTACATTGTTTTGTGTTTCGTGTTCTCTCCGGAACTCCCTAGGAAGTTTCAGTAATGCTTTATAAACACAAATAATACTAATAACATAAATAGACATACTGCTCCTTCGGAATATAACCGCTCGATTGATTCTATGCGCTACAGTCACTTTTTTTGTTTTCATTGATCATCGCAACTAACGCTACAGTCACATTTTTTGTTTTGATCGATCATCGGACCACTCGATAGCGACGTAAATTTTGCCACTCGATTTTGAACATTACTGACCTCAATAAACATTCAAATCTAAGCGTGTTTATATAATTATTTTGCTTCAAAACCCACAACATAAACACTTGAAATATGTGCCGTACCTATTTAGCTCCATATATCACCAGTTTGTTTATCTAAGCGCTCAATGAAGTGGTCATAAAAACTGTTTGTTTACGCAAAGTCGGCGCGGCCAGATGTGTCGCGTAGACCTTCTTTTTTTTGTGGGTTGACAATCAGATACCTGTGATCTCGGCACGTACCCAATAAATCCCCAGTTTGCAGCCAGATGTGTCGCGTCGACCTTATTTTTTTTGTGGGTTGACCATCAAGTACCTGTAGTCTCAACGCATATACAATCAATTACCAGTTTGAGGTTAGATGTGTCGCGTCGGCCATTTTTTTTTTGGGTTATCAGTTTGGTCCTGCGGTCTTCAGCGCGTGGACAACCGAGCGGATAATAGAACAATTGATAAAAATACTTCAAGCATTTTCTTGAAACCTACAGATTCTCACGAGGTAAAAAAATATATAAACTCCCTCAATAATACCAAATCCGTGGGATACGATGAAATGACAACAAATATACAACAAAATTGTAGCGATGAATGTTCTGGAATTATTAGTCACCTCATAAATTTATCCTTTGAGCAAGGAAGTTTTCCTGATGCTTTAAAGCTTTCAATTGTAATACCTTTTTACAAAAAAGATGACAAATTAAATATAAATAACTACAGACCTATTACATTAATACCAATTCTATCTAAAATATTTGAAAAAGCCATGCATCACAGGCTATATAGTTTTATATTGAAACACAACATCATTAAAACAGAACAAAACGGTTTCCAAAAACATAAATCAACTACTCTGGCTAGTTTCCTCTTGGTTAAAAGTATTACAGAATACATAAATGAAAAAACTCCACTGTCAGTTATTTACTTCAATATGAGTAAGGCCTTTGATTTTGTTTGCCACAAAATTTTACTCAAAAAACTGGACTTATATGGAATTCGCGGGATTGCTTACGATTGGATAGAGAGCTATCTTCACGATAGAAAACAGTGTGTTGAAATGAATAAAGTTAATAACAATAAAGTGATGACTAGTTTTAAATCTAATTATAAGCATAACAAATTTGGCGTACCACAAGGTAGCGTATTGGGACCACTTTTATTCCTTTTATACATAAACGATCTACCCAATATAACGTCTCCAAATGTCTCTAAATGTGTCCTTTTTGCTGATGACATATCTATAATAATTCCAAAACAAAAGACAAAAGAATTTCAATTTGATATTAATGAAACAATTGTAAATGTAATAGACTGGCTTAACAAAAATAATCTAAAAGTAAATATAAGTAAAACGAATTTCATGCAATTTTATAATATCAGGTCTAAGCCATTAAATCTTAACATAAAATATCGTAATTATATAATCCATGAAACTAGTTCTGCAACATTTCTTGGAATAACTATTGACCAACACTGTGATTGGAAGGCGCATGTCGACAAAGTGTGTTCAAAACTTAGCAGTTTTGTTTTTGCACTTCGTAGGTTATCGTTAGTAGCTTCAAAAGAAACATCGCTTATGGCCTATCACGGATATGTGGCTGCCGTTTTAAGATATGGTCTTCTAATCTGGGGAAACTCAGTGGAGCTTAATCGAGTATTTATAGCACAAAAACGATGCATTCGCGCTAAAAAGGCGATTTAAATGTCCTTACGCTTCCATCAATGTATATTTTCGAAATATGTACATTTGTAAAGAAGCACCCTGAACACTTTAAAAAAATAAAAGATAAAGGTATTTGCTACTTCTCTAGGTACCCAAATAGGTTAAGTTAAATAACAGGTTAGGCAATGTAATAACGAGCTTTTTCATAGAAACTGCTATGGGATGGCAATAAAAAAATTTAATCACATCCCAGAGTCATTAAAAGAGTTGACCTACTTTAGATTTCGGATTCAGCTTTTTAAATTGCTACTTGAACATAATTTTTATACTATTAAAGATTTTTTTGATATAAAATTTTAATGTTCATAGATTTTACATTATGCCAGTGAAAGTGTTAAGTTAGTATCTTTTGTGTTGTAAGTATAGTAACGGTAATTTTTTATATTTTGCTTCAGATATATTGTATTAAAGTAGCTAAAATAATGTAGAGTATGTATGTAGCATGTGGGTATTAATTTAAAAATGATTATAATTATTGTACGTCCATTCCGGATAAAACTGTTGCGACTCATATTTTATCATAAGACCTTTATACCTAATGTACAAAGTTTATACAATAAAATTTTATTCTATTATATTCTATTGCTCCACCACTATAATGAATCGTTACTCGACTAGGCTTTTGACTATCTGATTGACTGGGACTCGACATTTTGACTAATTGTTGGACAAAACATACAACTTAATAAATATCCTTTTTTGACACTGTCATAATACAAAAGTAGTGCGGCGCCAATAAAAAAAATAATGAGCTATTGAGCTATTGCTATTTGAAATATGAAGTTAAACGATTGATACATTTTCATTTTGTATTTCCATAATCGGTACAACTTTAAAATAAATGGCGTTAAAATAAAAACTCAGTCTGTTTTCGTTTTATTGCCGCGACACCATGCGTGTTTTGTTTACGAATTATAATATTAAACATGTTTACTATCGAGAATCCAAGTGATACCCCACCCGAAAGCCCCTTGAACCCTTCGAGCATTGGATAAATGCTTGAAGCACTGGGGACCGACCACAGAACTTGGCTTCAATCAGATTGTCACTTTTTTCATTGCAAAATCGACTCTATTGCAATGCACTAATGAATTTGACGGCTTGAAACCTATATGATCAACATTACATAATCGCACTGCTGAACCGTACGAGGTGACTTCATATCTTCTCTAAGTAATTCATATCTTCTCGTACCTACTTCGAAAATTTTATGCTTCTAAATATTGTGACGTCATCTCGTATGAAAACTAATCTCACGCACCCGAGAATGATTCACTCTTGGCTAATCATTATCCATTTCCGTTCCAACAACGAGGTAGTTTTTCCATAGACAATTTATTGTTGGCGCAATTTTTTAGTTGCTTGGAAACCGGCGAGGATCAGTTAAGTTTGTTTGATAATATGTATTATTTTATTTGTATGTAAATTTAACTTACTCGTATGTAGTATTAACAAAATTGATATTAAAAAGAATCTCACTAAATTTTAATAATAATGGCTCCAAAGGATGAACCACCAAGAAGTAATGCTTTATTCAGAAAACTTTTTAATTAATTTTCAGTCGCTATTTATTTTATCTGGTGCTTACAACTTTGCAGTTCTACCTAACAATGATCTGGAAAAGAAAATCATAGAAGCATTTGAGGTGTTCGATCATTCAGGCAAACAAGTGGTGGATGTAAGAGAAGTCGGAACTATCCTTCGCTCACTAGGTAGGTAGTCTACATATTTTGTACTACAAGCACAATAAATAATTACAGAAGTTGCACTACTTTGATCTTGAAATAAGGCCGCCGATTTAATAGCCTACAAACGTATTACATAGGTATTCAAACATCTAGCGGGCATGCTAAATTTATTGAAGTTACACACCATGCAATAAGTGAAATAAGCTGGTAAAAGAGGCTAAATGGTCCACACTAAAAATAACACTTGAAAATAGTCCTTTAGGAACTTAAACACTGATCACATGAATTTAGCAAATTTATTCAATATAATTTGCTCGCATTATTTTTCACAGCTAACATACATACTTAGTCGTTATTTTTACTTCTTTTAGTCAATCCGTAACTAAGCAACAACTTTTCATCTCAATTCAAAAACTATGTCTTGCTTGACCAAAAAGTATATACACCAACACTTTCCCTAATTGAGTGAAGAATGGATTGCCGGGCACAGTCCAATCTTGGTACGCAAATCTAATAACCGAGGTCTCGTAACTGCCTTGGTTAGTACATCAGCTAACTGATCCGCTGAACTTGTTTTCAAGACTGTGAGGGTGCCTTCATGCACCATCTCTCTAACAAAAAAGCGGTTGTGCTTCGTCTTTTTGTGGAATTCAGGATTGTGCGCTAATCTGATGGCAGCCTCGTTATCGACTTTCAATGACGGCATGTCATTCACATTCGTTAATCTGTCTAAAAGTCTTTGAAGCCATACCAGTTCTCTAGGTGCCTCACTTGCGGCAACAATCTCAGCTTCCGTGGTCGTGGTGGTTCTCAGCTCAGCTAAGGCACAGCTGCACCGGCATACAAACATACTACGCCAGAAGTTGAACGTCCAGTTATAGAGTCTCCTCCATGATCAGCATCACTACAGCCTAACAATTGCTTAGGTCCGCTGCTATAAGTGATTCCAAGAAAAATCGTTGCTTTCAGGTACCGGAATATTCTCTTCACCTTGTTCCAGTCGTCCTTCGTAGGGTTTTCCAACTTACGGGAGACTACACCGACCGCATATCTGCACGGGTTCCGACCATTAAATAAGCGAGAGCACCTACTGCTTCCCTATAAGGAAACTTCTTTTCCTTTTCAGAGATGTTCACTTTCCCTGCTTGAACACCTTCTTTCTCAATCGGAGTAGAGATTGGATTGCAATCAGCCATTCCAAAACATTGTAGAATCTTTTTTGCGTAGGATTCTTGTTTTATTGTTATGGATCCGTCTTTTGCTTTCTCGATCTCAAGGCCTAAGTAATATGACGCAGATTTCACGGTGATCTTCAATCTTTTTCTAAGATCGTCAAGGAATCTGTTTGCTAGATCTGCATCCGAAGCTGCTATCAGGCCATCGTCAACATAAAAAGTTATCAGTATTTTCTTTTGATCAACTTTCTTTGTGAATAAGCAGCAATCAGCTTCGCTCTGTTTAAAATCCATGTCTAATAAGATTTCTTCAAAACATGAATTCCAGCACTTGGGGCTTGCTTGAGACCATAGGTACAAGCTGCGATTAAGACGACAAACTTTTGTCGATCCATCTCTAAAACCATCTGGCTGGTTCATATATATTGGTTCAGAAAGCTTGCCGTTCAAAAACGCGGTTGAGACATCAAATTGAACTAAATAAAGCCTCTCCTGAGCACTTACACTTAAAAGTGCTCTTATTGTTGCCAGCCTTGCAACGGGGCTAAAAGTTTGATCATAATCTAAACCCTTTTTTTGTTTGAATCCCTTTACTACCAAACGTGCCTTGTATTTGTCAATGCTTCCATCTGGATTTCTCTTTATTCTAAAAATCCATTTACATGGTAACACCTTCTTGTTACGTGGTAGCTTACATCTCTGTCAGTTACCACGTAACAGGAAGGCGTCCAAACATCATTTTCACGCAAGGAGTTCATCTCACTCTGCATTTGAGCCACTCGCCCTTGTTTTCTCTCTCCATAGCTTCTCGATATGTTTCTGGAAACTTGACAGAATCTAACAAGCAGACAAAGTCTTTGAAATGTTGCGGTGGTTTGAGCGTACCTCTGTCTCTAAGATTGTATCTGGGCTCTACATCAGGTTTTCTGGTCTCATACTCTTGAGCATCTAAAAACTGTTCATCTTCGATGAATATGATCTGATGTCAAAGTAGGAACATCATCGGTTGCTATACATTCTTCAAAGTCACAAACGTGATCTGATATCACAGCAGGTTCATTATCCGATACTGCACATTCTCCCTTCAGAGCACGTTCATTCTCACAGTTTTGTTGTTCTTCTAACTGTCTTTGAGAATCGGTTTCCCACAGAATATCATCTTCTGGAATGATCTCTGCATCTTGACTTATCATTTCTGGAATGATTTCTGCCTCTTGGGTCCTCAGCTATGGAGTGATCTCCCCCTGAAGATCAGGTATCTTAGTTGAGATTCTTAATTCTAGTCCAGGACAGAATGTGACATCTCTAGATCTAGCAGTCTGTTTTCCATCCCAGATACGATATCCATCATCGTTGTCATATCCGACAAGTCTTCCTTTGACAGCTTTCTTATTCAGCTGCTTCCTTTTCTGTTTAGGAATGTGGAAGTAACATTCACTACCTATTAAACGCAAGTGTGAGATCTTAGGCTTCTTGTTATGCCATAGTTCATAGGGTACTTTCCGTTCTACTCTTGTGGGTCTCGTACGATTTAAGACGTAAGTAGCTGTGTTGATAAGTTCTGCCCACATAGCTTGTGGAAATTCCTCTCCTGAGTGCATGTATGACCTAGCGGTTTCTACAAAGGTTCTATTTTCTCTCTCCGCACACCCATTTTGTTCAGGTGTATATGGCATGGTAAGCCGCTGTTATAGAACAGCCTAGAAGGAATAGTCCTTCTCTGTTAAGTATCTCGTGAATGGCTTTATTATCAAATTCGCTGCCATTATCGCTCAATAGTGATTTGACGACGTATCCAGCGTTGCTTGCTTCTTTCAAGAATTGAACTAATCTGTCTTTAACATCACTCTTGTTACGGATGAAATAAACGTGACGAAATGCAGAGTAGTCATTCTAGAATAAAACGAAATAGCGATACCTCGAGTAACTTTCGGGGAATGGTCCACATACATCACCATGTATGAGCTCTCCAGGCACTGAAGCTCTATCTCTCTTGCCAAACTTTAATCGCTGAGCCTTTCCATAAATGCAGCCTTCACATTGTATATCATCCTCTTGATTAAGGTCAATCCCCAGTTCTCTCTTTACAATATCCTTAACATATATATTATTCTGGTGACCAAATCTCTCATGAAGTTGTCTCGATGGAGTTACAGCGTTCAATTCTACAGAATGACTGGGCAGGACTGTCTTCATTCGAAGCCTGTACAGTCCTCCGTTGAGCTTTCTATTTCCTAGCAGAATTTCAACACCATTTAATTTTAGCCTGCACTCTTTAGTGGTGGATATAAATATACTGTTCTGCAGCTTATCTTGTGCTGCTAATACCAAAAATAGATTCTTGGTCAGCATTGGCACATTGGAAAAAAGTCAAAACTCACTCTAAGCGATGTCTGGTATGTACCAGACATCGCTTAGAGTGAGTTTTGACTTTTTGCCATTGACATTTGATTCAACTTCCACATACCCTTTTCCTTTCGCAGGAACTACAGTCCCATCTGCTGTTGTGACAGTGTGGTTTGAATTAAATTCTTCAAAATTTACAAAAACATCGCTCCTGACATGCATAGTAGCACCATTGTCAACGTACCAATTGTCAGAATCTTTTTCTTCTTAGCAAGTATAAATGATCAAGGTTATGTTCTGAACTTGCTGCTTGACGGACAACTCTATAGTCTTTTTCGGTCTACCATCATTAATCCACTTTTTGCAGTATCTAATTCGGTGGCCTTTCACCGAACAATATCTACATATTAAATTTTCGTCCCTGTTTTTCGGTTTAGTCTGCACCTTAGAAGTAGAGGCGAGTACTTCTTTGGGTTCATCCTTATGTCCCACTAATGCTCTCTCATACCCACATAGTTGTGATGTCAGTGATTCTATTGTTCGCTCCTACTTAGTCAACAGCATCCAACTTGATTTAAAATTGAAAATTTTTTCATCCAGGCTATCAAAAATTTTGCAAATCAAGAAATGTTCTGGCAGCTTCATGTTTTGATCAGACTTTTAAATTGATCCAAATATTTTTAATTTTTTCATTAATTTTGCAACGTCATCTTCGGAATTGTTTTTAAAACTTAAAAACTGCATACACAAGGAGTATGCCCTGTCTTCTGACTGTCCATCAAACAAACGATGAAGCTCTTGCCACACTTTATGAGCTGTTTCAAAGCGCATAACTTTCATCAATGTGTCTTCAGTCATATTGCTCGTGAGGATGAGTAGAGCGTTGCTATCTGCCTTCCTATATTTCAGAAGCTCTGCATTAAAGGCCATCAGCGCACCATCACCTGATCCCAGTATGGGCTTTTTGAGTTTCCCCTCGGCTGCCTCCGTGGCACTTTCTGTGCCTCGCAGGATTATGGAAACTTTGTACTTCCATGTAGCCCAGTTCTTACTGCCTTCGAGCTGACCTATTTGAATTTTAGACGTTATATGTTCCATCTTCACCAACTTTTCCAAACTTGTGCTAGCTCATAACCTATTGAAGTTACACACCACGCAATAATGTGAAATAAGCTGGTAAAAGAGCTAAATGGTCCACACTAAATATAACGGGTTCACTACGCTACTTCGAAACACGTTTCACCTAATTTCATTTAATCTATGACGACTCATCGAATACTTATTTTATCTATACATCAATTTAACAAAAGACATTTCATCGATGGTTAATTTCACTTTATTACATTCCATCAGTCAGATATTTCTTCTGCACGTCAAGTATACAATTTATTTTTAAGCTAATCGTATTTTAATCCAAACTCTTTTTACTTAGAACACATTTGAACATAATACTATATTATCGATGTCTCATCATGCTAAAACTACTCTAAGCCGATGGCAATAGCGATAGACGATTTTATTTCCAATTTGGTTCCACGTTACTAAATATTTGCGTCTATTCGCGTTGTCCCCCAGCGGTGGAAGTCGGTAAGAAATGTGTTGCACTGCCCCCCAGTGGTGGATATCAAACCTAACCATGTGGCATTGTCCCTCACTACCTAGGTAACTATTTCGTTCAGGCTCACATTTAATATTACTGTTTCATGTATATAGATAGATTGATCATCATAATCATCATGTCAGCCCTTAGAAGTCCACTGCTGAACATTGGCCTCCCCCAAAGAGCGCCATGACGAGCGATCCGGGCATTGGTCCTGGTCCACCTGCTCAGTTCACCTGGGTGGACCACGGGCACTTTTTCTTGCCCGTTGTTCACCCTAACGATAATTAACAGGAATTTAAAAATATCTATTGCCCATGGTCCACCTACAAAAAAACTTTTTTTAAACAACGCAAATAAATTACTACAATAATATCAACTTAAAATTTCCGACATCCTCACCAGACCGTAGGCATCGGTGGGGACCTAGATTAGTAGTTTCTTTACAGAAGTGATAAATCTCATTGGTATCTTCATTTTGGATGACAGCTGTCAAACTTAAAAGGGCTGTAACTCTGAAACTAACGATCCTAGACTAGTAGTTTCTTTACAGAAGTGATAGATCTCATAGATATCTTCATTTCGGATGACAGCTGTCAAACTTAAAAGGGCTGTAACTCTGAAACTAACGATCCTAGACTAGTAGTTTCTTTACAGAAGTGATAGATCTCATAGATATCTTCATTTCGGATGACAGCTGTCAAACTTAAAAGAGCTATAATTCTTAAACTAACTATCCTAGACTAGTAGTTTCTTTACAGAAGTGATAGATCTCATAGATATCTTCATTTCGGATGACAGCTGTCAATTTTAAAAGAGCTATAACTCTGAAACTAACGATCCTAGACTAGTCGTTTCTTTACAGAAGTGATAGGTCTCATAGATATCTTCATTTTGGATGACAGCTGACAAAATTAAAAGGGCTGTAACTCTGAAACTAACGATCCTAGACTAGTAGTTTCTTTACAGAAGTGATAGATCTCATAGATATCTTCATTTCGGATGACAGCTGTCAGACTTAAAAGAGCTATAACTCTTAAACTAACGATCCTAGACTAGTAATTTCTTTACAGATTTGATAGATCTCATAGATATCTTCATTTCGGATGACAGCAGTCAAACTTAAAAGGGCTATAACTCTGAAACTAACGATCCTAGACTAGTAGTTTCTATACAGAAGTGATAGATCTCATATATATCTTCATTTCGGATGACAGCTGTCAATTTTAAAAGAGCTATAACTCTGAAACTAACGATCCTAGACTAGTAGTTTCTTTACAGAAGTGATAGATCTCATAGATATCTTCATTTCGGATGACAGCTGTCAAACTTAAAAGAGCTATAACTCTGAAACTAACGATCCTAGACTAGTAATTTCTTTACAGAAGTGATAGATCTCATAGATATCTTCATTTCGTATGACAGCAGTCAAACTTAAAAGGGCTATAACTATGAAACTAACGATCCTAGACTAGTAGTTTCTTTACCGAAGTGATAGATCTCATAGATATCTTCATTTCGGATGACAGCTGTCAATTTTAAGAGCTATAACTTTGAAATTAACGATCCTAGACTAGTAGTTTCTTTACAGAAGTGATGGGTCTCATAGATATCTTCATTTTGGATGACAGCTGTCAAAATTAAAAGGGCTATAACTCGGAAACTAACGATCCTAGACTAGTAGTTTATTTACATAAGTGATAGATCTTATTGATATCTTTATTTTGGATGACAGCTGTCAAACTTGAAACGGCTATAACTCTGAAACTAACGATCCTAGACTAGTTGTTTACTTACAGAAGTAATAGATCTCATATTTATGTTCATTTTGGATAACAGTTAACAAACTTAAAAGGGCTATAACTCTGAAACTAACAACATCGAGATCTTAATTTCATATGACAGCTGTCTAATTGATAGATGGCAGCTTTCAGTCGTCAAAACATCCAGTATAACAACTGATGTCAAAAATTACAAAGTACACGGATTTATCCGAAACTATTCGTACTAAGGCAATTAATTGTCTTAACGTAATGTAAGCAAGACTGCTTAATTTCTCATTATTTATATAACACCTTTCATTTTTACTTTGCCTTTCATTTTTGTCATCAGAAGTCATTTTTAACATGGACTGTAATTTTGATATTGCCTGTCACTTTTGACATTGCTGTCATTACTGACACCAGCTGTCAATACTAGATGTTTTGACGTTTGACAGCCTAGGATCAAGTTTCAGAGTTATAGCCCTTTTAAGTTTGACAGCTGTCATCCAAAACGAAGTTCTCGATGAGCTCTATCCCTTATGGAAAGAAACTACTAATCTCGGATCGTTATTTTCAGAGTTTTAGTCCTTTTTAGTTTGACAGCTGTCATCCAAAATGAAGATATGTATGAGATCTATCACTTCTGTAAAGAAACAAATATTCAACGATCGATAGTTTCCGAGTAATAGCAGTTTTAAGTTTGACATCTGTCATCCAAAATGAAGATATCTATGAGATCTATCACTTCTGTGAAGAAACTACTAGTCTAAGATCGTTAGTTTCAGAGCCCTTTTAAGTTTGACAGCTGTCATCCAAAATGAAGATACCAATGAGATTTATCACTTCTGTAAAGAAACTACTAATCTAGGTCCCCACCGATGCCTATGGTCTGGTGAGGATGTCGGAAATTTTAAGTTAATATTATTGTAGTAATTTATTTGCGTTGTTTAAAAAAAGTTATTTTGTAGGTGGACCATGGGCAATAGATATTTTTAAATTCCTGTTAATTATCGTTAGGGTGAACAACGGGCAAGAAAAAGTGTCCGTGGTCCACCCAGAGGAACTGAGCAGGTGGACCAGGACCAATGCCCGGATCGCTCGTCATGGCGCTCTTTGACCCCATCTTAGGTTATTCCAACTCAAGAGTCTACTAAAATCTCAAGGAAGTCTCAAAGTTCAAAAGTAATTAGGTTTAACTTGCAATGGATGAATAGTATGTTCGGAGTATGATACTTAGATGAATCATTTTTGGGTGAAATTTATTTGGATCTATAGTTTTTGTGTGCAATGATGCATGTAACAAACGTACTTCGATGTATCAAACATTGTGCTAATTGATGTATAGATAAAATAAGTATTCGATGAGTCATCATAGATTAAATGAAATTAGGTGAAACGTGTTTCGAAGTAGCGTAGTGAACCCAAAATAAAACACTTGAGAATAGTCCTTTATGAACTTAAACACTGATCACATGAATTTAGCAAATTTATTCTATACAATTTGCTCTCATTATTTTTCACAACTGACATAGTCGTTATTTTTACTTTCAGTCAATCCGTAACTAAGCAACCACTTTTCATCTCAATTCAAAAACTATGTGTCTTGCTTGACCAAAAAGTATATACACCAACAAAATTGCACATAATAGTCGCGAGTTGATATTACTATGTTCCAATTCTTGTCCCTAAATAACGTACGCCGTTCGAGTGATAGGGTTGTCTGCATATAAAAATGAAATACCGTGCAATATATTTTAACATTTATTTAATCTAAAACCTGCACTACACTGCTCGCGAAGTTGCTTCGACAAAGTACGGTTCGAAGTTGACCGAAGTTCGAAGTACGTGACACACTCGTGCAATTTCGCAAGGAGCTCAGTCGCCCGGTGGCGCCCGCACGCTATGCATCATGGATAATGTTCGAATGGCAGCTGCTTTTGCAATGTTTTTTTCTCGTGTATTATATCTACGTGCGTATATACCACAAGAAAAAAATATTTAATAATGGTGGATGGTTGCAATGCACCGGAACAGAACTATGTTATTAGAATAAACAAGGCACAATAAATTTTAACATTACCTTTAATAATTTTTGATCACTATCATATGAAGTAAGCCGAGTAGTGTAGTGAGACGCTTCGTTATAGAACTTCGGGACGCTTCGAGTCCTTTGACTCAGGCGCAAAAACCGACAACAATCGGAGCCCGTCTACACTCTCGTGTTCGCTTAACTTCGATCAACTTTGCGAGAGTAGTGTAGTGGGCGTTTAATGCCGGTCACTCACATGCGTACAAATATTCATACATTGTACAAATGTTTGCACGCCTGTGAGGGCCGTCAGACTTTCATTCGCAAACATAGCGGATACTCAATATGCGAACCAATATGGCTTCCTCATACTTTTTTTACGAATGTCTCAGTCTGTTACTTGATTTTGTGAATCATGGATATCGAAGATTTTATTAATGAGGTTGGACTGTTACCTATGTTCATATCCTTACTTATATTATATTAAACTGGAAGAACCAGACCGCCGCAGACCAGTGAAACGTCAGTCACCTTCGCAATCAAGTGCACAACTGGTCGCACGAATGTGTGGGAGGCTACGCGAAGGTTCGAGCACTTTGATGTGCGTCAATAAACCGACACAGCTTGGAAAACCGTGAATGCAGCGAAAACTTTGCATAATTATTTGCAAATGTGGTCGTACACTTGCGGGTTCGCGTATTCGTGCGAATGTGAGTGACCGGGGTAAAGTGTGGCTATTGTGTGTAAACTGTGTCTATGGGCGACAAATTCGTCCCCGCGCATACGTCCGTCCGTATGTCCATGTGGCACAGAAAAACGTGCCGGCCGAGCCGCAGGGGCGCCACTTTGCTAAAGTGTGATTGTTTTGCCCTATGTAAACAACTTGCCACATAAACAACCTCTCAAAATATAAAGTAGTTATCTAACTATATACTTATAATAATACTGTAACGGGTCCAATTCTGTACATTGAAGATATTTTGAAATTTTATTTTGGAGGGTACTCTGTTTTGTTTTTCATTTTTGTCTGTATGTCTGTCTGTATCTTGGCTAGGCATCACGCCAAAACTACTGAATTAATTTTAATGAAACTTGGATTTCTTTATGATTTGAGTTCATACTACGAGGTAGGACATAGGATACTTTTAATCCCGAAAAATTAAAGGGTTTCCGCAGGATAGGCGTTGAAAGTTATTTAAAAGAACACGTACCACACTGAAACTACTGAACGGATTTTATTGCAACTTGGGACAGTCATCATAGTTTATATAATGGGTAAAAATTGAGGATAATTTTTAACCCGAAAAAATAAAGGGTTCCTGCGGGATAATGTCCCAAATTCTGTAAATTGAAGATATATTGTGTTTTTTTTGAAGGCCGTTCTATATTCAATACTAAAGCGAAAACTGTATTTTTGTAATTTTTGTCGGTCTGTCTGTCTGTACCTTGGCAGCGCATCACTCCGAATATACTAACTGAATTCAAATGAGATTTGGTATGATTTGAGTTCATACTTCGAGGTAGGGACTGGATACTTTTCATCCCGAAAAATAAAAAAGTTCCTGCAGGATAGGCTTTGAAAATTATTAAAAAGAACACGTATCACGCTGAAACTACTGGACGGATTTTGTTGCAACTTGGCAAATTGAAGATATTGTGTAATTTTTTTTGGAGGCCGTTCTCTATTCAATACCACAGCCAAAACTGTATTTTTTTAATTTTTGTGTGTCTGTCTGTCTGTCCGTCTGTCTGTCTGTCTGTCTGTACCTTGGCAGCGCAACACGCCAAAATAGATATGAAACATAGTTATTTGTTAGTTTTTTGTTTTTGTTTTGTTGTTCATGTTATTTCCAGGATATGGGTGGAAAATTATTTAAAAGAACACGTAGCATTCTGAAACTACCACAGACTTTGAACTTTGTACAGACATAGTATACGAGATGGGTGAAAATTATGGATACTTTTTTCCCGAAAAAATAAAGGGTTCCTGCGGTATTTGGGTCCAAATTCAGTACATTAAAGATATTGCGTTTTTTTTGGAGTTTACTCTATGTTCGATAATGAAGCCTAAACTGTATGTTTTTCATATTTACCTGTATATCTGTCTGTCTGTTTCTTGGACGCGCATCACACCACCGGAACTACTGGATGAATTAAAATGAAACTTGGTATGATTTGAGTTCATACTACGAGGTAGGACATAGGATACTTTACATCCCGCAAAATTAATGGGTTCTCGCAGGATAGGGGTTGAAACTTATTTAAAAGAACACGTACCACGCTGAAAGTAATGGACGGGTTTTGATGCAACTTCGCACCGTCTTAATTTTCTTTCGTTTTTTTAGGGCTTCTGCAGGTTAATAATTAAGTAATAAATAATATTTTTTCGATGGTTCTCTGTATTCGATTCTGAAGCCAAAAGTGTTTTACATTTTATTTTTGTCTGTCTGTCTGTTTGTGTGTCTTTACCGCGCATCGCACAGAAACTACTGAATTAATTAAAATGAAACTTGGTATGATTTGAGTTCATACTACGAGGTAGGACATTGGATACTTTTCATCCCGAAAAATTGATTGGTTTCTGCAATATAGGGGTTGAAAGTTATTAAAAAGAACACGTATCACGCTGAAACTACTAGACGGATTTTTTGATGCAAATTGACACAGTCATATATCTACACTTATAATAAAGCAATAGGTACGAAAAATGCTGTAAAAAAGAAATAAATAAAGAAATGTTCTTGGGTGCCAAAAAAGGGTATTGAACAAGAGTATAAAAAAAACGTGTCGTTCTGTCTGTATGTTTGGTTGTTCACGCATCACGTAAAAACTATTGGACCGATTGCAATGCGGTTTTCATTGTTAGATAGCTTAGGGTTTATTTTAAAAACTGGTGTGATTGGTATCTCAATCTGGTGATTTAGAAGCCGAGCAATTGATAAAAGTATTATTGACGGCTAAAGAAATTTTGATCAAATGTTAGTATATTGGTCCTGGAATAGCATATTATGGTACTTTGAACCTAAAGAAAAGACCACGCGTGCGAAGCCGCGGGTACAGCTAGGTTAATATAAAAACTAAATAGGCTCAGTTTTTTTTTTAAATACCGTCTTCAAACCATTTATGGCTTTTTTTTTTGGAATAAATACCTACTTCATTTTCATTAGCCGATTTTAAAATGTAAATAAAAAATTAAAACCACTTAAAATCATATAAAACATAAAAGAAAAAAATTATAATAAATAAATTGAGGTCTAAACTAAAGCAGATAAGTAGGCACTTACCTGAATTTAAATTATTTCTTTCTTTTAAGTTTTATACTAGAAACAGTCCAATATTTTAAACTACTGAACGGATTTTCATGAAACTTAATCTATTCCCTAAGTTGAAAGATATTGAAACTATTACAAAAAGAATTATTTCCATCGGACTTATAGTTTCCGAGAAATACATGAACATACATACACACTCATACGGACTAACGTTTATGAATATTACTCATTTTCAACAATATTACATACATACACATCAACTTGAGAACCTACTTTTTGAAGTCAGTTAATAATAAATCTAGCGGGCAAAAGCCACATAATCTAGGTACAGACTAACGGACTCCGCAAGCAAAGTCACGGGGAAAACATAGCACACTTATAAATATGTCCCATAGAATTTTTAAACCCGTTTGGTAGAAACTCAGAGATTTCTCTGAGATAGTTTTGTGATAACTAGTTAGTGTTAGTGTAATAATGATAAAAATATAAAAATACTATGAGTCTGTTTGCCTATTAGAGCATCCCTCCAGACAACAATTGTTATTATACGTTTCGCCATTACTAGCGAAAGTTCAAACAAGCGACACGCGGTAAGCGACTGAATGCAAGCGCGCGGCGCTCGACTGATTAGTGATTTGTAACGCGCTCGGTGTCGCGCGTTGTAGGTTATTAACTCGCGTAAGTAAGTAGAGTGCCATGAGCTCGAGTCGCGATTGCTTTCGATTACTATACTAGTATTTACAGTTAGCAGCAAACTATATAGCCATAACTATTATAAATATAAGCAATATTTTATTAGCATTACTAGCTTTGCCCGCATGGTCATATGATTTAAAAGTAGCCCATACGTGTTATTCCAGGACCAAAAGTACAATAGATATATATATCGTCGTTGCGCGTGCAATACCGCGGAAGAGCAGTTTGTAAATACCGCGTAACAGCAAAAAGTGCAAAATTGAAATTTCGCGGCTACAGATCCTTAGCGCTGATTCGCTTAAACTACTTCTCACAGAATTTGAATTAGCCAATAAGAAACCTCGTACTTCAATCAAAACAATACCGCGGAAAAGTACTTGTGTTTGAAGTTGGCGGCAAGTCCGCGTATTTACGAGATGGGCGAACAACTTGAAACACAATTAGTGCGTGTTCTCGAAAATAATTATGTTGTAGTAAATAATAACCACGTAAGTACGTTTTTATTCTGTATAGTGTTTCGTTTCTAATACGTTTATGCTTGAATGGAGTATTTAAGTAAAGTTCTTTAATATTTTTAAGATTGTGTGTAATAATAACCTGTAACACATGGTTACACGGTATTGATATTACTTTATAATAGTTGTTTGTCATTTACGCGGTATTGCAAAATACTAAACATATTGTTTTTTTTAGAAAATTACATATAATTTAAAGTAACCGAATATGATGAAGGACAAAGAAAATGACGAGTTATTTTTAGAGAATGCTGATTTTAACGACAATGTGGTAACTTTAAGAGATTTATGTGAAAGGCGAAATATATTGATGCAAAAAAAAAGAAGGAAATATTGAATAAACGATGTTATGAAAATAAACTTACTTCAGGAAACCAGCAGCAAGAAATGGTTTCCGTTCCTTTGTTAGGGGGATTAGAGCAAGAAACTCTGAACTAACATTCGACATCCTAGTTTACTACGCTTATAACAGTATTGAATCCTAATCCAACACATAATAGAAACGATAATATTATAATTTCTATTAATGTACACATTAACATAGTGGAGCATAACCAAAATAATCTTGAATTTTCGTCCGACGATTCAGTCGCTGATCCTTCTTTTGTCGCCCTCTCAGGGCCATTATCTAACATTACATTAACTAACATTTGACATTCGAGTTTACTACGCTTATAACAGTATTGGATCCTAATTCAACACATAATAGAAACGATAATATTATAATTCCTATTAATGTACACATTAGCATAGTGGAGCATAACCAAAATAATCTTGAATTTTTGTCCGACGATTCAGTCGCTGATCCTTCTTTTGTCGCCCTCTCAGCCATTATCCATTATCATCAGAAAAAACGGAGTGGCATCCCGAAAGGGAAATAGAAGAGACGGTGAAGAAAAATGGAAGAAAGCGCAAAGGGAATCCTAATAACTGGAAAGCGACAAAGGATGATGGGCGAGGAATACATTGGATTTAAAAAAGATGGCCTTAAATTTGTTCAAAATGATCCCAAAACCGCCAGAATAATGGGTCCAATATGCATGTCAAAGAGATGTTTCAGTGAATGAGATCACTCATAAAGATCACCTCGTTTATGAGTCAATAAGACCTGGACGTGGGGCGGGTAATCTTGTCATCGTGGACATAAGGGCTCTGAGGTACAATCCAAGTGGGACAATTGATTTTTAAACTCCACTTTGCAGTCCATTTTGTTCCTTTACCTAGGAGACCAAAAAAGATATCATCTGACTAAAGAGTCACTTTGATTGACAGCGTAGGTTCATTGGTGAATCCAGACAACCAATATCAAAAACAAAGTATGATCGATCACCTAGGAGCTGAAGAGTGTCATATCCAAAGACTGTCATAGTTTTTATGATAATTTAACTTTTAATTAATGTTAACCGAGATCTTAAATGCTTACCAGCATTTATGGATGATTGCCATATTTAAGTGTTCAAGCTTTTAATTATATTAATATTTGTCCAAGAAACTAATTAGCAAAGAATGAAAATCTGTGATTTTAGAAGATCGAGGAGATTGTTTAGTTTATTATTATTAATTATGTGCACGCAATTGTTAATTCGTAATTAGAGAAATTCAGGGATTGCGTGATTTAACATGTCTAACTTTGGTTAAAAATATAGAAATTACGAAAATTATTAGCGTATTAATCACTAAATCTTTCAAAATATACGAATAATTAATAAAATGTTAATTTTCTTCACGAAATTCCACTTTTTTATCATGCTTTTATGTAAAAATAATTCAAGTTGATTATAAAAATTTAAGTTGAAATGTGAAGTAAGAGTTTTTTTTTTAGGATTTTTAATTTTGTATGTTAATTTAAGTTGATATCTGGTGCAAGAGATTTTGTTTTTTTATAACTTGTTAAATTTTGTACGTTAATTTAAGTTGATATCTGGAGTAAGTTTTTTGTTTTTTTTTTTATATGAAGATGTTTTATTTTGTGTGTTTTTTTCTAGAATACGTTGTCATAATAAATTGATATCAATAAATATAATATGTACTTATTTTATGTCAAGCCCGCGTATCTGCTATTTTTTTTGTATTTTTAATGTCATTTGCTGGTACAAAACCGCGTAAGTGACTTAACGCGAAATCTAAACAAGTTCTTCGCAGTTTTTCGTTAAATTTCCATAAAATAAGTAGAAAAGAAGCTGCTACAAGGTTCAGTCGGTAATATAGTTATAAATTACCAAGTTATTAAGTTTTTTCTTCTTCCTGTAAAATTCTAAAAATGTAGATACGCGGTATTTTCAAACTGCTCTTCCGCGGTATTGCACGCGCAATGACGATATACTACATTTCTTCAAAATTCGTTCAGCCGTCGAATAGTTTTTTTTAGCGATTGCTCGGCAACTAATCATGGGATTAAAACCCAAGTACCCCAATTTTTAAATAAAACCTTAAGCTATCCAACACAGAAAACTGCATCGCAACCGGTCCAGTAGTTTTTACGTGATGCGCGAACAGACGCAAACTAGTGGCTCTGTGAGCTGTAGACCTCGCGCGTACACACTTTATTGCAAACAATCTAGCGGTGCACAGTAGCGCCATCTAATTACCTTATTGTACAACTAACGTTAATAACCAAGGTGCTCCATCAATCCCTACCTAGTAGGTAAAGGGCTGATAGAAGTTAGAAATTTACTGCATTTTGAAGAGCTATTCTGCTCATCACGCCGAAGATGAGGACATCAGATCTTCACCAAATTCTTATGAGACCAACGTAAAGTTACTACATTACAAATAAAAAAAGAGACATTAAAATAGGATCTAATAAGGCGAAGATATTCAGTACCTAGCCCCTTTTTTTGCCCTTTTTTGGGAGAAGTACCCCCCACAAAAAAGGGTAAAAAGGAGGCTACGATATATATATACCTATATATTATAACTACTATTTATTATACCTATTAGCCATAGTTATGGCTATAGCTATAGCGTATGCGTCCACGCCCTTATCTTAAATTATCTCTAATGATCATGATTCTGCTCCACGCACATTTGTAAATGTTTATCCTCCATTTCCCACACAGGTTGCTGTCCCACTGAAGCGGAGATCCAAGAAGTAATCATGGAAACAGAAAACAAGGAGGCAACCGGGAACGTGCCGCTAACGAACTTTCTGCCGTACTTATGTAAAGTTATCACGGAGCATAGGTAACAATGGGTTTATAGGTGGACTAGCTGTGACGGCGGCTTTGCCCGTGTAGTCGTTTCTCTAAAAAGTAACCTGTGTTAATCCAGTACCAAAAGTATAGCAGACGCAGCGAAACTTCGTGGTTGTGAAGTTAGGCTCTGCGAACGATTGCGCAGGTACTGCTGTGAGCATAAAACAGCCTAATGTAAGAGCTAGATAGAATATGCGAAAAACGTAAGCGAGTGAGCGAGGCAGTTATATAATGCTGTCTTCAACTTCAACATATTGCACCTGAAAAATATCAAAAAAATATGAGAAAAATACAAGAAATTGTTCAGAAAAAATATCAGAAAATTATCATAAAATATCAGCAAAATACGAGTAAATTTTTATATAATTTACGATATATAGAAAAATATGAGTAAATTATCAAAAATCAGAATAATACAAGAAAAATATAAATAACCTTGAAACCTTTTGAACCTTTTCAAACCTTTCAGTTAATTTCATTACGAGGTACGCCACCTTATTCGAAACACTGGAGATTTCTACAATGTTGTCAGAGAGGACCTTATAGACAAGGAACCCGACACCGCCTTGGGATTGCTGGTCTCTTTGAGTCTGGAGAACCGATTCGCTGCCTTGGAAAGCACGATTGACGTTGACATTGACAAGGAACTTGACCAAAATCCTGAGGGAAGAGAGAATGAAGTTCTGCGAGATCTGGTGTTCAGGCAGGAAATCAAAACTTTCAGTGAAGTCTCTGCAGCTCATTGAGAAACGACGCGAAGATCCAGCAGTCACTTTGTCAGATCAGCGGGCTTTGAATAAGCAAATAACCAAGTTGGTATAAGGTGAAACCTGCGACACTCCAATACGAGCGCTATAGAAGAAGTGATTGAGTGAAATCCGGCGTCAAGGTCTTCGTACAACAGGTTGGTCGAAGCCATCTGACGAAGTTGACAACATCAAGCGGGAAAGTTGTCGTTTCTAAGCTGGAGATTCTCGCGGAAGTTGAAGATTTCTATGGCCGACTGTAGGTGCCACACGCTTTGCAACCCAAACCCGATATAAAGGATTCCAGGGCCACTCTTACCAACCACTATACCGAAGAGATGCCAGATGACAGACTTGACGAAATCGAGATGGCTCTGAAACAGAAATTTTCTTGTATTTTCCTGTTATTTTATTTTCCTGATATTCTACTTGTATTTTTCTGATATTTTCACGTATTTTTTGATATTTTTCTCATATCTTTTTGATATTTTTCTCATATCTTTTTGATATTTTTCAATATCGCGAATATAATACGCGAGAATAAAAATTGCGCGGTGAAATATCGCATTTATTACGCACTGCGAATAGACTGCGAATAAAATATCGTACGATTTTTGTCTGCTGCTTTTGTTCTTTGCGATGTCGTGGCGGTCTCGGTAAGACCCGCCCAATCCTCCCGTGGATGTCGTAAGAGGCGACTAAGGGAATACAAACCGGAAGATGGGTAGCAGCGTCCTCTGAGTACATATCTGTAACACTGCGGTCACCAATCCACCTGCCAAGCATGATGACTATGGCAAACCCCCCCTTTTGGGGAAGGCCTATGTTCAGCAGTGGACTTCTAAAGGCTGACATGATGATGATGACGATTTTTGTCTGTTTGATGCAGTTCCCGGCTGAGACGAACGTCTAAAATGAATAACAGTTTAATTTTCCTGGTACTACGGCGGCGGTGGCGTGACAGACCTATCAAAAGATGTCATGGACATTGGATTCACCCATTTACGGCCTTGAGACCTATGAGAGGATTTTTCTACATAAAACATCAAGAAGCTTTTGACTATATCAATGTCGTAATTTTCTGGTAACCCATGTGCAACCCCCGATCGGGCGGGAGACGAAGTGTGTGACATCTTGCCAATAGCACCGGTGCACGACTGAGCGAAACGCGAATTTTATTTCGCAGTGCGGCCATAGCCATAACTAATTCATACGGTAAAAAAAAACGCGCGGAATTAAATTCGCGCCGCATCGCGTTCAACTTGCATCAAACCACAGTTTCTTTCCCGCGTCCATTTTTAACCGCCGCAAGTGCGGATACTCCTTTAATAGATTCAATGCGTCACGGAATTGCAAGAAAACAAATCGTGCGGTGAAATATTGCAGTGTGGACAGAACCTTATTGTTGTGTGTCGTTTTTATTTGGTACGGGAGAAGTTTATAACCTGGATTAACACATAGGCTACTTATTATCCCGGAAAATGTATGGTGCCTGAGGGACGCGGGTGAAACCGCGGGGCGCAGCTAGTATTTATATAAAATAAATATTTATTTTAAACTTTACTTTAATAGTTGCAATTGCAACATTAGACTATAGTATTTATATTAACTCGAATAACCTAAAATTGAAAAAATTGCTACTGTTTAGTGATAAGAATTATATATTTTTAAAATGGTCTTATATATACCTGTATTTTGAAACCTCACTCGACAGGTTTTGGGCATTTTTTGTTGCGTCTGAAATACAATATGGCAGCTGTAAGCCGCCATACTGGTTTTCTTGACACTTCATATATATATATATATATTAAAGCAATATCGTGATTGAGATGAATCCAATGATACCTCATTTATCAAAATCCATCAAGCCGTTTAGGCTGTAAGACGCTCCTAAGAAACATACCTACATACAACCCAAACACATAACCCTCCTCAGTCGGGTAAAAAAAAGCATTAATATTTTGAAAAAAGTTGAAATTAATTTTCTTTGTTTGCAATGGAAAGTCTGCATATTTTTTAACCTTACTTCTTGGTTCATCTTTTATCTTCTTGATGTCAACCATTCTTTTTTTGCGAGTTTTGTTTGGTTTGGTTCCAGATTCTACCCGGCGAGTGCGGAGGTGTTGCTAGCCGCGTTCCGTTACTTCGACAAGGAAGGGCGCGGGTACATCACCAAGGAAAAGTTCACGCAGCTGATGCTTGAAGAGGGCGAGCCTTTTTTCCAGGTAAAACAAACTGTAAAATATACTCAGAAAAGTATTTATTTAATACTAGCTGATGCCCGCGGCTTCGTACGCGTTGTAATTTATCTAGGTTAAAAGTATTTTATGTGGTATTTCAGGACCTAAAAAAACAATATTTGATCAAAATTCCTTCAGCCGTCAAAAATACTTTTATCGATTGCTCGGCTTCCACTCATCGGATTGCGATACCAAAAACCCCAGTTTTTAAGTCAAACCCTAAGCTATCCAACAGTGAAAACCGCATCGCAATCGGTCAAGTACTTTTTAAGTGATGCGCGAACAAACATACAGACACGATTTAGAAATATGATATATTTTTTTAGTAGCCTTTAGAGACTCGCACTATACTTTTTTTAAATTATGTTCTTTGAGCAGTTTTTTTTTTGTAACTTACTGCTTGATCATAGAGTAAAGATAGATAGAATCCAATTAGCAATTATTCATAAATAATTGCAATAAAGCAATTATTTATGAATAATTGCTAACTTTAAAAAAGTCAACTTTACATTACTTAAAAATAATTTAAATAGATTATAGAAGATACGAATAAAAATACTTTTAAAATAATAATGCATGCTGACACATGTTAGGGAATATTAAAGTCGCTTAGGAATATAGTGCTGTATGTACTTGATACACCGAACTTCATCTTCTCCCTTCTACAATCCGCCATTTTGGAAAAATACTTTCATCTCCCAATTTGATCGAAGCTGGCTTAGCAGTGATGTGGTGCGCTTTGTATTCCAACGGCACTGGATCTTCAGCCACGCCCTTCTTATCTTATTACAAGACATAATTTCAAAAACTATAACCCGTCACCGGTCGGGTAAAAAATAGCCTGACACTCCTGCGATGAAGACGAATGAATTGATACCTCACTTGTCAAAATAGGAACAAGTTTTTAATTTGAACACTTAACCCTTCCTTAGCTTCGCTGTAGTCAGGTAAAATAAAAATAGCTTATGACACCAATCTGATTGAAACCAAGTTCTGTGGTCGGGTCGGGACCATCGATCGATACCTCGCTTGTCAAAATCAGACCAATAGGGACGAAGCTATGGTGGAGTATCCACATACCCACATACATATATTACATACATAGACTAGGCTGTTAAACTCATTACATTACCCTTCCCTTGCTTCGCCGTACTCGGGTAAAATAGGCATTCGACCATTGACATTTAATAAGTTAAGTGAGTATTTGCCGCCGTTCTGTCTCGGTTGCTAACGCTACGTCGGAGGCCCTTGGGCGGCATGACAAACCCACTTATTAGGTGCCTATCTTGTTTTAATCAAATTTTCATTATCACATAATGCCGTGCATTAGAGTCGATATTGCTATGAAAATCTGTTTGTAACAAGTCATATTGGCTTCTGCAATTGCCCTACAGAAGTCGGCACAAACAATTAGACACAGACACCGACCTCGCCGGATGCGAGGTCGAAGGTCCCGTAATTAATTTCGACTTTATTCGCCTTCGAGTTTCTTGCCGATTCTTCTCGAAGGTGTATTCCGAATCGGTGGTCAGTTATGCAATTCATTTAAAGGGCTCCAGCCATTTCATGAGGGCCCTCTCGATCACTACCTAACAGTAGAGACCGAGGGGTGTTTAGTTCGATACTCCCCAAGTAATCAATGGCAACTGTCCAAGCCGAGGTTCGTACCCCCTGGGTGCCCTTGAGCAAGTGGCCAAAAACTTAACATTGGCGTGCGCCTTCTGCGTCACGCATTGCGGCGGAGCGCTTTTGCGCCCGCCCCACCGTCCGGTGACGCTGTAGAGGTCAGTTATAGACCAACAGCACATATCCTTTCTAAAAAAAAAAAAAAAAAAAAAAAAAAAAGTCGGCACTTCTAATATGAACTGCAGTCTAGCGAAATTTTACAAATAGATCGTTTTTTTTATGATGCGATTTTCTTTTAAAATCGTAGAGCAATTACCACAGAATAAAATAATAGTTCTTGAAGTACCCACAGAAAAATCTTGAAATGTATATTGTACTGTATTTTAATTTGGAAGGAGACTTCAAAGAAGTTCTGCGAATGATGTACTATTTTTACCCGACTGCGGGGGAGGGGGAGAGACCCAAACAGTAACCCTGTTTGGGTCTCTCCTCCAACATACCTACCCAACATATTTATTTGTTCGTTTGTACGTTTCTTTGTTTCTTAGGCGCTTCAAACGGCATAAACTGGTGGATGGAAATTGATAAGTAAGGTATCATTCGTCTTCATCACGAGAGTGCTGTAAATGGTAGATATATGAAGTGTCAAGAAAACTAATATATATACAAAAAATGAACAAAATTTCAAAATCAAGACCATTTCAAAAATATATACAAAGAAACTAAAAAATACAAATAAACTGTGACTTTTCACTGTGACCTGTATTTACTTATTTCTTCGGGATTTCTGAACCGATTTGGATGATTCCTTTTTAATTTGCATGAGTTCTCACACAGAAAATGTATAGTTATTTTCCAGCGTAGTTCCATACAAACTTCATTATAATCAAATAATTAAATTAGTTAGGTAATTCAGCAGTATTTCATGATTTTTTAAACATGTAAGTAATATGATTATTTATTGTGGCAGGAGGAGTTCGAGGAGATGATGCAGACCGCCCTGGACCCGGTGACCGACACGATCACCTACGAGTACTATATCAACCAGCTTATGGTACGTACCTGGTTCATAACTACAAACACATTTCATAACTAAAAACACAGAACAATCTCAATCAATTTCTTCGCCCGAAATAGCAGCGTAAACAAGACCTGTCTAACCCGACTACGGTCGGGTAAATAGTATAATAGGCTACTATTTACCCGACCGTAGTCGGGTCTTGCGATGAAGACGAACCGATTGATACCTCGCTTGTCAAAATCGGACCAAGGTTTTAGTTTGAACACATCATCATCATCATCATCAACAACCTATATTAGTCACTGCTGGACATGGCCTCTCCCAATTAAGGCGCACCACTGAGCCCGTTCTTCAGCTCTTCTCTTACAATGACGCAGATCGTCGCTCCATCTAGCCGGGGGGCGTCCTACACTACGTTTGCCGAATCGCAATGTCCGCTCTAGAACTCGTCTACCCCAAAGGTTATCGGTTCTACGACAAATATGACCAGCCAGTAGCCACTTCAGCTTGCTTATTCTCTGAGATATTTCGGTTATCTTAGTTCTCTGCCGAATCACCTCATTTCGTATTCGATCTCTCAGAGAAACTCCGAGCATAGCTCGTTCCATAGCTCGCTGAGCGACCTTGAGCCAGTGGACCAGTCTCACCGTCAGTGTTCACGTTTCGGCCCCGTATGTCATTACGGGTAGGACGTACTGGTTGAAGACTTTTGCCTTCAGGCCTTGTGAAATGGGCGACGAGAACACATGAAGAAGTTTTCCAAATGCTGCCCAGCCCAGCGGAATCCTTCTACTGGCTTCCATCTCAAAAAAATATCGGTCCAATTTAATAATTTGTCCGAATAAATATACCTACGTACACCTGTACAGTTTCGAGAGGCATGTCACTGACTACATTGGACATGAACATAGGTTCATGCGGAGACCAATTCGTCGAAAAGCTTCAGCCAGGTTAGCCAGCATTTGTCGCAGCTTTTGCGGGACTCCGCCATATGGACGACATCATCTGCGAATCGCATGTGTGAGATGTACTCGCGGTTAATGTTGATGCCCACCCCTTTCCAGTGTGCGTCCTAAGCATATCATCTATCGCGGTCGTAAATAGTATCGGAGATATAACATATTACCCCCCTGTCTTACTTCTATGAGCAATGGGATATGCTCTGTACTCCGGTCCTGAACTTGGACTGACATCGTAGCAGCGTCATACAGGCATTTCAACACTTCGATATATCGCCAATCCACTTGGCATCGCTGCAAGGAATCCAGAACGCTAAGCACAGTGGCCTATTATACTATTCGGTTATCTGTATAATCTGGCGCACTATGTGGATGTGGTCAACCGTGCCATATCCTCCTCGAAACCTAGCCTGCTCAGGAGGTTGAAACTCGTCGTCTTCGCGCGAGACGGTTTGTAGACATGGCTCAGAAGTGAGATGGGTCTATAATTTTTAAACAAGGTTTTATCAACCTTCTTGAAAAACAGTACCACCACACTCCTGTGCCATGCTTCGGGAGTTCTCCCACAGTTGATAACCGAGTTACTTAAACAAGAACTGAAGCTCCTTGAGGACAGGTTAACCTCACGCTTTTAAGAGCTCGGATATAACTCCATCTTCGCTGTAGGCTTTTCCATTTTTCAATTGCCACAGGGCCTTCTCCATCTCTTCCAAGCTGACGTCTGGCAGCTCATCAGTATAGTGGCGGGTCAACGTGGCTCTTGAATCCTCACAAACAGTTTCTGGTCGAGGAGCATGCAAAGCGTATAAGTGTTCGTAAAAATCTTCAATCTCGGCAAGAATCTCCCGTTTTGACACGAAGGTTCTGCCATCAGCTGTTTTGAGCTTTGTCAGATCACTCTTACCAAATTGCTGAACGAACACTTTAGACCCTTGGTTCTGCTCTATTGCCTTTTGTATAAAGCGTGCGTTGGAGGACCGAAGATCACGTCGTGTCAGCTTCTTAATCTTTTTGTTAAGAGCCATCTGTCCTGACAAAGGACCTTGCGTAATTTCTCGTCTTTGTGTCATGAGCCGGAGAGTCTAGTCTGAGAGCATGGAATTTTCACCTTTACGCTGCATACTACAAAACTTTTGGCCCTCTTCTGTAAGGATTCTCACCACCTTTTCAAGTCCCTCGTTGACGTCCAATGTAGTTTCCACGGCATCGAATAGTCTTCCCAGATTTTCTTGGAATTTTTCGTACCCAGACATAATTTGGAGCAGGTTTGGTTGGAGCGTGGACTTTATCAGGTGGACCCGCTTAAGTTAAAAGTCAATATTCAGAGTGCCTCGAACCAATCGGTGATCGCTGCCGGCATTAAACCTATTCATCACTGAGACATCTCTGATATTCAGAGATGCTTCTTATCCGCCATAATAAAGTCGATCTCATTTTTGCTAATACCATCCGGGCTTCGCCACGTTCACTTTCATTGGGGCTGCTTCTTAAAGAAAGAATTAATTACGAAGAGCCCCTCCCTCTCAATAAAGTTGACAAGCATTTCCCCTACCACATTTTCTCCTTTCTGCTACCAAATCCGTAAGGTCCTACTTTCAATTCGTTGTCAGCTTGGTTTCCCACTTTGGCGTTCAAGTCCCCCATAACAACGTTGAAGTGGGCCTTCCTGGTGATATTTAAGGCCCTAGATATGTCCTCACACATATCTCCTACTTCTTCACCTGTGTGTCTCGAGGTCGAATCGGTGCTTATACTTGAATCACCTTGAGAGTATATCTCTCTAATTATAAGGTAATCCCGACGCGGCCTTGGGATTGTTGATCACCTTTTCTGAAGTACATATTAAGATGGACCGAATTTAGGGTTTTGCTTTTGTTTCCTCCATCCTCTTCGGACTTCGCTCAACCCCAAAATGTGCCATCTTATGTTCTCCAGTACCACTTTTAGCTGCGCCATGTGTTCGTCCAGTCTTAGAGTGCGTCCATTATACGTAGCCAAAGTTGTAAGTTAAGTTATTCGTTGGAACACATAACCCAGCCTTTTCTTCGCAGTAGTCGGGAAAAAACAGCCTATGACAATCTATACCTGAAGACGAATCGATTGGTACCTCGCTTGTCAAAATCGATCCAATAGGGACGACGCTATGGTGGAACATGCACATACATACATAGGCTGATAAACACAATACCCTCCGTTTTTAGTCAGGTAAAAACAAGATTTCAGGTGAACCTCGTTGTTTTTGAATGCCCGCGAGTAGCCGTGTTGTTCCAGCTAAATAGGCCGTGTGGTTTCGCCTAGGAACACTATGGAGCTGTGCCTGTAAGAAAGAAGCAGCTAAGAGATTCAGTACCCACAGTACGAGTTTTTGAAGTTTTCGAAAACGAAATGTAGTTATGTTTATGTTTAGGCAGCGCCTCTAGCGGAAAGTTGCAGTAAATGTATGGAACTAAATGAAACTACATTTCGTTTTCGAAAATTATAAAAAATAGCAGCAGCAGTGCAATTCCGTAACTTGGTTTCAATCAGATTTTCATTATCGCTACACTAATGCGTTGCGATAGAGTCGAAATTGCTATGAAGAAAGTGACAATCTGATTGAAACCAAGATACGGAATCGCACTGCAGAAAATTGGCGAAACTATTCTCCTGAGTATTTTTAGGGCAGCTTTTTTTACCTATTATTAGAATGATTCACAACGGTAAGATCCTTTTTATTTTCGGCTTTAATTTTCCCACTTGTGATGTACCTACCTAAATAAAAATCTCAGCGCCATTTCGCAAGTCGTCACTCCACCTAGCTGGTGGAATAAAACCTAAGTACCTAAGGCGCGATTCCATTATGCAAGTTGCAAATTGCGTGTAACTTGAGCAAACCTGCATACAAGCTACAACTTGTATGTAGGCAGTTTGAACTTGTTCATTTATGTTCAAGTGACGCGCAAATTGAAACGTTATTTGCAAGTTTCTAATTGCGAACGAGTGACGTGTACGCGCATGTTGTGAACATTTCCACTGGTATGCAAGTAAAGGTGACCACTGTACAAGCTTGGCCCAAGATTTTACGGGGGGGGGGGGGGGGGGGGGTTAGATCTCTTCCCCCCTCTGAGATATGTTTTTTTTTATATATATTCTTTTGCAATTTTTTCTTGTATTTGGATATTCTCGCCGTACCATAACCTACGCGGGCTGCCTTGGGCTAAATTCGGTTAAAATAGTTTCTTTTTTAACGTAAAATGGTTTATTCTTATATATACATTTTTATAAAATTTTGAAATAAAAAAAAGGTTTAGCAAAACAAACATGTTAGCGCCACCCTCGCCGCACCTTAACCTACTGTCACAGTGTAGTACCTCTCTAGATAATTTAAGGACAGGAAGACTTCTTGTAGATTGTATAAGATTTCCATAAAAAAAACTGCCCCAACTCAATGGAAAATAGAAAAAAAATGCAAAGAAATACATACCTCAGATTGTAACCTAGATCCCCCACTCTCAGGGAAGGTTTTACTCCCTCTTCTCTACCCGTTCCCCCCATCCCACCCCTAAAATCGTGAGCCAAGCCACAGAATAGATAACAGCAAATGTAGATTAAAAAACTAATCTAAAAATACGTAATGCTTTGTCATCGAGTTGTGTACTACCCTGAAAGTTTCAGCCAAATAGCTAATCGCACGAAATTTTTGTCGCAAGATTTCCAGCCTGTACTACAAACAAGTGAGTTAATAACTAGCTTAAAAGTTAAAAAAACACGCCTGCCCTGCTAAAAAAGAGCTTTTGCCAATAAAAATATGTTAGAATGAGCTTATTGGAATGAGCCTTCAATTTGATACCCATATTGTAAATTTCGAAGAAAAAAATTTTTTGAGTTTGAAAATGGTGCCATACTGCCGCCATTTTGAATGTTTTCAAAAAAAAATATAGCCTATGTTACTCGGGGGGATGTAAGGATTCTAACGATATCCCATACGTATAAATCTGTTCAGGCAGTTAAAAGTTATGGTGGAATAAAGAAACTCGAATACATACAAACATACATGAATGCTAAAAACATAACACTCCTTTTTATGGGCAGTCGTGTAATAAAAACATGTTAAAATAACAATATACCAAAATATATCAAAATTACCTCGGCCATCAAACGATTTTGAGAGTTTTTATATAACGTTTTTGTTGGCGACGGTTTCCGATGACAATGCATTTTTATGGTAAGCATGACCTGACTTAATTAGCTACAGATTAAGATACGAAGTTTGGTACGCATTTAATTGTGATAGCCGGTTTTAAGTTTCAACATGACATGGCTACTGCATAAAAGCTCCCTTTTTTAAAAAGGATTTTTGATTTACTTATCTATCGATTGCTCGGGTTCTATTCATCAGATTGAGATACAAGTATACCAGATTTTAAGTCAAACCCCGAGCTATTGTTAGAAATAGCCTAACGTAAACATATCCTGCAACATTATTAGATCTAGCATAGGTTAATCAAGATCTGTCTTGTCATCTAACATGTCATTTAACTACTGCAATAAAGAGATCAGTTCATTCTTTCTTATTATGTTTATTGTTGAATGTTAATTTTAACACCAGATTCGGAATACACCATCATAGAAGAACTGGCAAGAAACTATGTGGCAAATAATCTTTTAAATCATTAATTTACAACATGAGAACATTATTTCATATTTTAATCTTGACAATTTTGCAATAGATTACATTTATCATTATCATAATTTGTGGCACAGTAAAACGTTGGAACCCCCTTTGAAATAACATAAAAATATCATTAAGAAGTCTACTAATGACAAGTCCCAATAGCATCACACTTATTACAATGTGTGTCACCGCAAAATGTTAGATCGCTTTGGGAATTAATATGGTTCATTCGTCACATCCCCTCAATTGATTATGGCAATAATTTATCAGATATTAACTATTACTTTACTAATAGTCTACTGAATGACGGTCTCCGCAAATAAGAAACTACAATCTACCATATTTGTAGTTAAAATAACACCCCTTTCCCTTTGACTGCAATTCTCAACAATCTCCGAAATATACACATCAAGACAACCACAAATAAACCTGCCATCACAACAAATAACAATTTTAGCGTATACCATACCCATACCATACCATTTCTAGATATAAAACTGTATTTTTTCTATTTTTACAACGAAATTGCTTTTTCGGAGCTTCGCATGACCTAATTACAAAACATGTTGTTTTTTTTCTTTAGAAATGTCGATTATTTCTTCATTAGTTTCCAACTCTAGTGGAGTGGGTGGAAGGGGAAATGCGAATTCCCCATGCACCCACCAGTGGGAGAAGCCAGTGGATGCACGGGGCATGCCCCGACATTTTGACTACTTTTTCTAATGACAATTTCATCTATTTAAAAAGGTACTCAATAATATATTGAATCCTCTTTAGAAAAGTTGTTCCGATGCTCTTCGTACGTCTAACACTATATAACCTATATACCTATACAGTGAAAACGGCATTTCAATCGGTCCAGTAGTAACGTGATGCGCGGACAAACATCCAGACACACTTTTCTTATAAGGCCTCATCATTTTTTTTTAAATTAGATTCTTTGTTATTTTTCTTCTTCAACATAGTTCCAGGTCTCTTCAGATTTACTCTCAAATAATACAAAGGGTTAATTTTATGTCATTTATTTATCCCGATAATTGCATACTAATTAAAGAACAAACCATAAATTGCTCTTCATGTCAAACAAAAATCACAGGTTAAGTTTAACCCAAATTAATCTATTTCTTACAATCATAACTTAAAGCACATTTAAACACATTTGTGAATTAATAAAAAATATTTCTGTTTGAAATAACCGTTAAAACTATCCATAATTCATCCCGAGAACTCGTAAACTTAATTAATAAAAACTTATTTCATTTTAACTAATAGTGCACAGTAACTTAATAGTGAGTCTCACGTCGAGACGGACATTCTACAAAAGTGGTCACTAATTAAAATATGAGGGTAGAGTGACATTTTTGTGGCGCTCACTCTGCGAGTCGGCTCATTCGCCTGGTCTTAATTCCACTAGGAGTGGACAACCGAGCCGAGGCTCGAGTAGGGGTTCCTTTGACTTCCGTCTTTAAAGGAGCCACTGCATCCGTCATCTCAAAATCGACATTTTCTCCAGGTATGACTTCATCATCAGCTTGCTTAACATCTTTGATTTCAATGACATCTTCATCATTTTGATCATTCTTGATAGATTCATTGTTCACTTCGCTTTGGTCTCCATTTTCTATCTTGACATCAGTCTGATCACCAGCCTTTGGTTCGATTAAGACGACATCATCAGAGGAACTGTCTTGCTCTGACTTCCTTATGGAAGTGAGTAGGTCGGTTATCTGGTCGTCGAGATCAGCCCCAATAACTTCTGAACCAGATTCGTCGATGCTCGCGGTAGACGTGTCGCCTTCAATGGTCACAGCAGAGCTGTCGGCAGTAGCGTTGCTCTGGTTTTTCTTGTCGTAATTGCGTTCGCTGATCTTGATGTCGAGTGTGAAACGCCCTGTGAATATGTTTTTAATCTGATAGTTGCGCAGTGCCCGCGTGGTTTTTTTTTACGGCGTAATTCGTAAAAAATACACTCGCGAACAATGAAATCGACTCAAGACCTCATGCGAGCAATCGTGTTTCTCTAATTCTGAAAATACGTAACAAACAATAAAAAAGTACTTAACAGACTGAAAGAAGTGTCTATAGATACTGAAAGTGTCTATCAGATACTGAAAGTTAACCATCTCACCTCTATAACTACATAATTGTCGTGAAAATCTTTTAAGTATTTTTGAGATACAATACTTAAAATTATATAATAGACACTGAAAGTTTACCATCTCACCTCTATAATTACATAATTTTCGTGAAAATCTTTTAAGTATTTTATGAGATACGATTCTTAAAATTATATAATAGACACTGAAAGTTTACCATCTCACCTCTATAATTACATAATTTTCGTGAAAATCTTTTAAGTATTTTTTGAGATACGATACTTAAAATTATATAATAGACACTGAAAGTTTACCATCTTACCTCTATAATTACATAATTTTCATAAAAATCTGTTGAGTATTTTTTGAGATATTATACTTAAAATTTATACGAGATTTTGTACAAAGCAAGCTATTGGAAAACCTTGATGCTATTGGAAAGATGTGTCCGATTTTTACGATTATATTTTCATGAAGACATACTAATGATTCCAACTTTCAAATAATCAATTTAATTTTTAAATTCAATTCAATTACGTATTAAAAAAACACCTTTCATTTCGTAGGAGCAGAGTCGATTTCATTGTTCATGGGTGTATATGCCTAAATTCTTTCTCACGACGCACACTATCTCTTTGTCAAATTTCATCAAGGTCGGCTCAGCTGTTTAGTCGTGAAAGGTAATAACAGCTGGGACCGGCAGCAAAATGTGCCCTCCGAAGCATGGAGATGGAAAATAAGTAAAATAATTTAAAAAAAGTGTGTTGTGATAAATGCTCCTATTCGCTACACAAGTACAAGTAATTCATGTAGCTGTTGTGGCGAAATTGTTGAAATTATCAATTCATGAAATGGTTTATAATATAATGAAATGGTTCTATTTCATGAAATGGCCAGCTAAAACTGACCATATCATTGAAACGTCAACGTTTAATGATATTTCAATCCACGTTTGGCGATTCTTTAAATATCATTGATACCCACATCATCATAGGTACCATGAAAACCCTACGGTTTTCATGGTACCAAAGGTGTTCAAACAGGTAGGTACAGAATGCTAAAAAAAAACGAATACTATCACCACAGCTATCACGGCCGGTTTATCAAGTCGGATTTCCGTCTAGCGCCTCTAACGGCGGACAATGTAACTTTACGATATTATGATCACTAATGTTTGACCATCTTTTGAAGTAGCCGTGCGTTTAGCTGTTCGGGCATTGGTGGTGGTCCACCTGCTCAGTTCACCTGGGTGGACCACGGGCACTTTTTCTTACCCCGTGGTTCACCCTCACGATAAATAAGTGTTTAAAAAATATCTATTGCCCGTGGTGCACCTATAAAAGTATTTTTTTTAAACAACGCAAAATATTCACGACCGACTAACCTTCCCACTACTCTGTCACACTTGTGTTTCTTAGTATTTTCTCGCATTCACCGTTTCTTAGTATTTTCTCGCATTCACACTCATGACTGATCACGTCAGACTAACCTTCACACTGCTCTCATACCTAGCTGCACCTGAAAATGACAGATGCCAAAGTGACAGATGACAAAAGGACAGGGGTGAAAGTGACAGGGGACAAAGTGACAAGTGAAGTGTCATGTCAAACGTCAAAGTCATACTTCAACACCTATCAAGATCTCATCAATATCTTCGTTTTGGATGACAGCTGTCAAACTTAAAAGGGCTAGAACTCTGAAACTAACGATTCTAGACTAGTTGTTAATTTACAGAAGGGATAGATCTCATCGATATCTTAATTTTGTATGACAGCTGTCATATTTAAAAAGGGCTATAACTCTGAAACTAGTGATCCTAGACTAGTAGTTTCTTTACAGAAGTGATTGATCTAATCAATATCATCGTTTTGGATGACAGCTGTCAAACTTAAAATGGCTATAACTTTGAAACTAACAATCCTGGACTAGTAGTTTCTTTACAGAATTGATAGATCTCATAAATATCTTCGTTTTGGATGACAGCTGTCAAACTTAAAAGGGCTATAACTCTGAAGCTAGTGAGCCTAGACTAGTAGTTTCTTTACAGAAGTGATAGATCTCATCGATATCTTCGTTTTGGATGACAGCTGTCAAACTTTAAAGCGCTATACCTCTGAAACTATTGGTTCTGGACTAGTAGTTTCATTACAAAAAGGTTAGATCACATCAAGATCTTCATTTCGTGACATTTTGTCATTGCTTTTCATTTCTGACATCAGCTGTAAATACTAGATGTTTTCAGGTTTGACAGCTTTCACCTGTCAATTTGACAACTGTCATCCAAAAAGAAGATATCGATGAGATCTATCACTTCTGTAAAGAAACTACTAGTCTAGGATCACTAGTTTCAGAGTTATAACCCTTTTAAGTTTGACAGCTTTCATCCAAAATGAAGATGGCAATGAGATCTATCTCTTCTGTAATGACTACTAGTCTAGGATCGTTAGTTTCAGAGTTATAGCCCTTTTAAGTTTGACAGCTGGTTTTCCCAGGACTGAGGTGGACCAAGGGCAAGAAAAAGTGCCCGTGGTTCACCCAGGTGAACTGAGCAGGTGGACCACGACCAATGCCCGTAGCTGTTCATATCATCAAACGCTAATCATTTGTTCATATGGCCTAACCATTTCATGATGTCACCAATAATTACATGAAATAAATGTGTCCAACCATTTCATGAAATAATCTATTCAACGATATCGACATAGATATGCCCATATAGACTCGGTGTGTTCTCAAGGCTTGACTATTCAGACTTACCGATGACAGTTCCGTTGGCAGCCAGGATTTTATCAAAGCCCTCCTTCTCAACGAAGCCCACAAACAGCAGGTTGTGGATGGTCCTGTGCTTCTTAACAGATTGAGGGTTGAATTCACTGAAGAATGATTCCATAGCCTTGCGCTTTGGAAGAGATGGTTTGCCAAGAATCTGGAAAATAAATAAATTTGAAGACGTATTTGTTAGCCTTGACCATATTGTTTCAGCTTGGGCAAAAATGCTTTCGTATGTCAGGCGGATGTCCGGCTGTTCTCCTCTACAGGTCACATTTCTCAACCGATCTAGACAAAACTTGGTATACTTGGTATGGGGGTCCTTCCTCCAAAAGGGGGGCTACTGAATATCTCCGCCTTATTAGATCCGATTTCGATGGGTCTTTTTTATTTTAAAGGTCTCATAAAAATTTGGTGAAATCTGATTAGGATCATTGTCGTGATGAGCAGAATAGCTCCTCAAAATGCCATAAATTGCTCACTTTTAGGTTTCTATCAGAGGAATCAACCCTTTACCTACTAAGTAGGGATTAATGGAGCATCTTGATTATTAATGTTAGTTTTAAAGCTAGATGGCGGGCGCTACTGTACACTGCTAGATTGTGCTCGCGAGGTCTACAGCTCAATGGGACCTATCGCGAACAGGACCTACCGCGAATTGTACACGTTTTTAGGAGCAGGACATAATGCCCGGACTGAATAAACTGTCCTGACCGCAAAAAAACAGATAAGGGGTTAAAATTCAAGTCGACAATCAGGTCAAATGGGGTGTCATAATATGGAAGGACTTTTTACATTTAAAAACTATTATCTGCACCTCGAGGTTTAGTCCGCGTACATTTTTCCGGGCTAAAAAGTAGCCTTCGTCCTTCCTCATGCATGAGACAAAATATTTCTACAAACAGACACACAGAGTTGAGTTAATTTTCACATTTATGGTATTAGTGTAAGGCTTCAGTAAACAACCAATTCCGTGGAAGGTGTGAAATGTGTTGTTTTGTTTTAATTTAAGCTTCATTGTTTTTGAATTATTTTGGTATAGATACTAAATGTTCATTCAAAATAAAAAAATATTAAGAGAAACCTAAAGATGATTTTCAAATACTATTCAAAATGATATCCCAGTTAACAAAGTTCAGCAACTTTCATTTTATTCTTTATCACAATATGGCGTCTGCTTGTCGCCATATTGAATTTTGATTCCGTCATGTCTTTAGTGACACTCGCATGATTAAGACAAATCGACTGAAGAAATAATCATCAAAATTGGCTCACTTTGTTTTCGAGAGCGCCACTAAGGCACAGACATACATAGGCTGATAAAAACATTATCGTCCTTTGCATTGCGCAGTCTAGTAAAAACCCGCTACATTCGTGAGGTCTCTGCTCGAGGACCAATAAGTTATTTACCTTTACGTAATACTGCAACGGTTGGAGGAAACGCTTTTCAGGCTTGTCGGTGGCGCCTTGTTGAGCTGCGTCCTGGGGCGTATGCTGCTCGCCACCATCCGCATTTCCCAACAACTTCTTTCTCGTCTCACTAAGTATGGTCCCCTTCGTCTTGCGATACATCTGATCAATATCCATGATCTTCAGAACTGCCTGGAAAAGAAAATTACACATGTTGATACATACACTAAAAATATGTTGAACAAAAAATCAAGCAAACAGACTTTAACGCAACACAACTTACAGGAGAGAATTTCTTGAGCAAATGTATTATTTTATAAGTCATGAGCTTATCAAAAGCCTTGTACTGATCAGTATTGACAATTTCTGGGGGTGGAGTAAAGGCTTTGAAAGCTTCTTTAACTGAAACCACTTTTTGTGCTGCTGCTTTGGGCTTAGCTTGTGAGGCAACCGTTTTTGACTGTGTCTCATCTGGTTTTGCTTGTACTTCGATTATTTCAGGGGTCTCTTCAGCGATACACTCAGCTTCATCTGGTTTTGACTGAGCTTCATCTGGTTTTGATTGTGCTTCATCTGGGTTTGATTGTGCTTCCTGAGCTTCATCTGGGTTTGCCTGAGCTTCATCTGGTTTTGACTGTGCTTCATCAGGTTTTGAATTAGCTTCATCTAGTTTTGGCTTAACTTCATTAGTTTGAAGCTGGCCATCATCTGTTGTGGTCTGGAGTTCACCTGTTGACTGGTCAGCTGCTGTTTCAGACTGGTTAGCAGCTTTAGGCTGGACATTATCTGCTTTAGACCCATCTGCATTATGTTTATACGCAGTTTTAGCTTTTCCTTGGTATCTGTTCTTTTTTCTTGGAGTGAAACCAGGATTGTTTCCGCTGTATAGCTGTTCAAGCTACAAAAAAAATAAAATTACGGTTATTTTTACAAACTGAATGTGGATCACAAAAGATACAATACAAAATAAGTATAAAAACAATCACCTTAGTAGTCATTTCATCTAATTTCATGGACATAAGTCTGTGCATATTTTTCTTGAAATATGTCTCTGGGTCATCTGAAAATTTATTACAAAATTACATTATCAAATATAAACATAGATTGAAGTAAATACAACTATTGTCTAACCCGATGACCCAACCTGGTGGAAAAAATCGAACAAGGAGGAAGTAGTTGACTGAAAGTATTTTAAAATCAAATGACTCAATACAAATGTCCTGAATAACCTGAATAATAATATGACTTGTTCCAAAGTCGTGAGTATGATGATTCTTCATGCACCTTAAGTATTTTAGACAGAAAATACTTATTAGATCCGAGCTGGTAGACAAATGTAGATACATTAACATTGAATCAGAAATGCAGATATTTTCTAACATTGTATGCTTTAAATCTCTGCAGTTTCTGTGAATGCCTAATACACAGTCTTTCCGTTGAATTATCTCTCGGCCAAACATCCTTCTACGAAACGCAAGAAATAAATGTGAGGCTAGAATTAAAATAAAAAGATTTGAAGCATTGATGTCACAGCACCTTCCGGAGAAGAAAAATAAATGCATCAGCATTATTTTCTCGTGCAGTGAATCTCTGCATCAATCGAAAACAAATGCCTTAGTGTATTATAATCTCATTTTATCTTGCGCAAAGTAGGACCAGGTAGTGACTGAATATTCAATTTAATTATATTGATAAAACTATTTGCCGCAGTGATGATTAAAATTGGTTTCAATTACAACTTTCAGAAACTCGTTGTAATTGTGACAGTGTATCGGATGACCAGTCAGGAGAATCACTGCACCCATGTTCATCAGGGGATTTTGCATCATTCAGGACCAATGGGGACATTGCATGACTTAAAGACATGCAACCCCATTTTGCTGCACAATGCAAACTGATATACTCTGGCCAAAAGAATGAACACCCATACAAGAGAAGACCGTGCAATAGGCATTTTTGTATTTTAGAACAAGGTTCTGGAAGAAATGCATGTTAAATATCACTACCTGCTTTGATGGTAATAAAATCAGTGCCCTTCTGAGCCTCTAAGCCCTTCATCACAACATGGTTATCGGCGTTCAACGGAAACATGTCGTAATAATTGGCTTTGATATCGTCAGAGGTGGTGACCACTTTGCCGATCATGGCCGTCCGGATGCGCTCGCGCACGGCCTGCTTCATCGCGCGCACCGAGACCGGCTGTCTGAAGAGCTCTTCAGACTCGGGGTGCTCGACTTTCAGGTCTTTCATGACGCTGCCCAGAGCGAGCTCCAGCCGGCCGTTCATCTGGCGGGAGGGCTCGCGGTCGGCGCGCAGGATCCAGGAGTCCGAGCCGCCGGGAGGGGCGCGGACCGTGGCTCCTGAGCTCGCCAACGTCTCAGCGACCAACTTCTTGCGCTCCGCCGGCTGATAGTTAGCGAGTTTCGAGGGCGGCGCCGCGGCAGTAGGTTTGGCCACCTTGCTCGTGTTGAACTCTCTTTTCCTTTGAGGCAGGTTGGGCTTGAACGGCTTGGAAGCGGTGCGATGGAAATCAGGGCGAGGGTTATTCGGCTGAGGGCCCAGGCGAGAACCGAATGCCTTCTTGACGCCCCTGCTCGGGGCAGAGAATCGTTTCGTAGGCAATTCGTTCTCCCAAACTGGGATGTGGGCGCGCTTCCTGTTGGGAGCGTTTCCGCTGTAGGAGTGAGACTCCCGCGGGTTGTCGTACAGACTCGTATAGTTGTCGTACCGATTGTCTCGCGACTGACTAAACTGAGGCTGTTCATAATCATTCCTCTGAAATATAATACAACGATTAGTTAATATATTATTGCAAATATATCATTGCTGGGTTGAGTTCATTACAATTCTAACATTGTACATTGTTCTATTGTAATCAAATATATCAGTGTGCAGTTGCTTGGTTGATTACAGACAGCGTTTTGCATCACACAACAGTATTCGGACGAGTTTCTACCTATAATGCACCAACAAAACGTCTAATTAAAACAATCACACATGATTTCTCATGAATGTGAGAATGTATTTGTGTGTGTTTTATATTATATGAGTAGAACATAGTAATTCTATAACAATTGTGTAGATTAAGGCAAACTTTTCTTTGCTTGTCATTCATTCGTACATTAAAATTCTTTGTTTGTCCCAAATAAAGAATTTGCATATAGTGGGGGAACCGTGATGTGCCTGTCCATTTATGAATGAGTCCATTTTCCTTCTGAAAAGTCTAACGCAGTGGTTTATACAGAAATAGTATGTACCTATAAAAGAGTAAAGATACTGTTTTATTTTTTCATCATGTGAAGATTTTTATCAAGACATACCAAATGATTAGAAATGCATCTGTAATAAATATAAAATTCATTATTTGATGGCTGTCAGGCTTGTTATCATAAAACCCTGTTTAAAATAACTGTGCTTTGCATTCATAATACATTCTGAGGAAAAATATTAAAACAAAACAAAAATAACTTTTTGATTATAGACTTTACTAAAATCAAAGAGTTCAAAGAGCAAGCACCATGGCCCGATTTTATATTAATAAATCCACACCAATATATAAAAGTGAAACATTGTCTGTTTGTTTGGGAAGCTTTCACATGATAACTGCTGGAGGTATTTTTATGAAATTTGGAATGGATATAGCTTATACACTGGAATAACATATAGGATAGTTTTCATCATCCTTCATGCTCAAACGGCTGAATGTATTTTTATGAAATTTGGATTGGAGATAGCTTGCCCTGGAATAACACATAGAATACTTTTCCATCATCATCATCATCACACTTCATTCTAAACTGCTGAACGGATTTTGATGAAATTTGGAACGGAGATAGCTTATACCCTGAAATAACAAATAGGGTACTGTCAAAATCATTGACAACAGCAATTTTAAAATATATACATATAATTATGCATGCATGCTTGCACATGACCATTTAAAGAAAGGACTCCTTCCGGCCAAACTCAAGAGTGAAGCATAGCAATGACGGCTGGTGTAAGTGTATGAATGGGTGGAGGATGGCTATTTGTGAGTGATATCCAATTTCATCACAAAAGACCATATTGTGTTTGTTTTTTTGGGAGAACTTGTCAGAATGAATACAAATGAGGTCACTCTGCAATATGGCAGCCTATCAGCAAGACAGGACAGCGTAGAAGCTCAGAATAAATAATAGTGAAGTTGCACTTCGCGCAACCATTAATAGAAATAGCAACTCTTGCTACTAAGCAACAAAGCGCTCAGTGCCTAACGCGATATTCACCTAAACGTTGCCGCTCTCTTCTTACGCGTAACTCTGTCGATGTCTGGCGCGGAGTGACCCGCTAGCTGTGGCGCTAGGGTCGACGGCTTGCCTCTACTACTATAATATTCATCGTCTATCTACCTACTTGACTAAGTAATCTATCTTATGTTTGATGCGTATGATGACACAGTCAATTAAGTAGATAGTAAATTAATATTAAAGTCCGTCTTTTGTAATTAACAAATGAAAACAAACCACCACCTACCTTTTTTCTTTAGGCTACCTAGATACCTCTGTGTTTAACATTCCTCATTAACTTACGATAATAATATTTTCACATTTGCACTAATTAAAAAGTTCGTAGAGCAATAACATAAAAAAAGTGGTTGTTTACATTTTCACTATACTAATTCTTAATTATCTCCTAAACACGTGGACCGATTTACATGACTTAAACAGATAACATAATTTTAGACCTAGACCTCTCATTTGACACCAAAATTGTTAAGATATCTCAACAAACAAAAAAATCATAATTTTCAAGTTGCTTTCGTAATTAGCCAACATGTATGAAACACGTAACAATTCTTTTAAAAACTATCTTGTCAAACATTAAACGTTAAATTTATTTTAAACTGGGTCTAATTCAATAAAAAAGGATTCAAATTTTATTTGTGAACAACACAATAATCTATAAAACCTAAATAGGTAGGTAGTTCTAAAATATACAAAAATGTGTGTGACACGACTCATTATTGAAATAAAAATAAGTTTTGAAGTACCTAGGTACTGTTTTTTTATTTAATTCACAAGTTTTGATTAATGTTAGTAAAACACAAAGATAATAATACCTAATTGGATGTCTGCGATTAGAAGCACTCACAATTGCATCGCATTTTAAGTCTTTTGGGCAGTACACTCAGCAAAAAATATGCATGTAATTATTTTTTTGTTAGCACGCACATAGTATGTTGAAAATATAAATCGTTTATATGGAACAAGTTCCACCACTTCATATTTACATTCTAGTCTAGGTTTACCTATCTAGGTAGGTACAAACTAACGGACTCCGCTTGCAAAGTCGCGGGCAAAACATAACACACCTATAAATATGTACTTACTATAGGGTTTTTATCCGTTCAGTCATTCCGTAGACAGATCTGTGATTACTTTATTGCGATAAAGACAGAAAAACTTTTGAGTCTTTTCGCCTACGAAGGCATCCCTTTACACAACAATTGTTATTATTGGTACGTTTCGCCATTACTAGCGATAGTTCAAACAAGCGACACGGTAAGCGTCTGAATGCAAGCGCGTGGTGGCCGGCCTCGCCTGATTCGTGGCGCCGGGGCTCAGCAAACTGTAGGTTAATAGCTCGCGTAAGTAGGTAGAGTGACGGATGCCTGGTGGAAGTCTCTGGAGGAGGCCTATGACGAGAGTCAAGAAGTCAGAATCAATTTTATAGTAAACCTTTTTAAATTACAACTATTATTTTGAATTGAACAATAAAGGCTATCTTATCCATCACAATTTCATCCCAAAAGATGGCATTGCTTTTGTTTTTTTTTGTGAGAATTAGACTGAAATGAGGTTTTGCTCCAATGTGGCAGCCGATCGGCAATATCCACATAGCATGGTGTAAATGTATGTGTGAGGTTTGTGCGTACAAGCAGATTGGCATATCTGAGTGGCTCTTGAGTTTGGCAGTGAGAAGTCCATCTATTTTAAACATTCATGATGAAATAAAGTGGACCTACTCATTAGAGAACATAATGAATTGGTAATCTAACATACCTGTCTGTAATTATTGGACAGGATGTTCTGTTGCTGCTCGATGATTTCTCGCTTCCGTTTAAGAAGCTCCAGCTCCATATCTATATCCTGTTTGACAAACAAGTCAGTACCTTAGTACTGATGCACTACTACAAACACCACAAAATTATTTTTGACAACTTTTTTTATATAAGTATGCTGCTTGCAATACCGTCATCCTTGTTTCAATTCAATGTAACAATAATTTTGTTGTCTTTGAGTAAATAATGAATAGGTGTCTTCTAGGTAACCCTGGAATGACCATCAGGTAAGGCAGCTGTCAAATGATTAACAATTTTACCATAACATGGCTATTTATGTTATCTAAATTAAATATCTAGTGCAAGCAGGTAACATTGTAAATGATTTCATAACTGTTACAACAAAAACGAATAAATTATAAAAAACTTCATTCAATATATCTATCTATACTTATAACAAAGCAATTAGTAACAAAAGTCTGTACATTTATTGCTTATAAAAAAATAATGGCCTAGAGTACTTAAAATAAGCTACTGAACAAGGATACATTTAATAAATGGTGTGTCTAATTGTTCAGGGACACATTTAATAAATGGTGTGTCTAACTGTTCAGGAACCATATAAAACCACTGGACCGATGCACAATGCAGTGTTCAATGTTGGATAGCAAGTTTACATTTAAAAACTGGGGTACTTGGTACATATCTCAATCAGCTAATTAGAAGCTGAGCAATTGACAAAAACTATCTGATGTCTGAATGAAATTTGGTATTTTGGACTTTAGGTCCTGGAATGAATGCATGGGTAACTTTTAATACATTGAAATTACCACGCAGGCACAGCTAGTACTACAATAAAACTGTAACTGGGCCAAATCAGCAATAAACAAGTAAGTGCTGGCTGTATGCTGGATACAGTTATTTTTTTCTAGCAGAGCCATTGAGTAATCTTTATGCCGATAATGTAGCAGCAAATTTGGTCCTACATTTTTTTATAGTAGACAGACCATCAGACCTCAGTGAAGTTTTTGCTAATATTTAAATGAGTTGTTTTAAAAAAACTTTTTTTTTATAGATGTAGCTATAACTCTAAAGGAGCCAGCTCAATATCAAAACCAGTTTTGTCATTACGATAGGAATCTTCAGGGATTACCATTATAATAACCTAGGTTAATTGGTCATTGTTGTTAGCGAGTTTTAAACGCAAGACGCAACGCAATACATTTTGATTTAGCGTGAAGGTCAAGAATTAGAGGAAGAAATGAGCCAAACAAGTAATCACGCTAATAATTGAGTACTTGATTTCATCAAATGGCCGACAAACAAAAGCGATTTACCTTCAGCCCTTGTAGATGACCGGTCATCATGGGTGCCGAGGATTGTCTCGGGTTCAGGGGGCGCTGCTGCATCGGCCTGTTATTGCTGCGACCGCGGGGCGCACCACGTCTCATTTTTGAATATTTTTACAAGGAGAGGAAACTTGACAATATAATATCACAAGATTTACTAAATATAAACGCGAACGCGAAATGGCTTGTAATTGTGACAGAACTCTAAGAACGCGAGGAGAAAGAAACGGAGCCCGGAGGGCACAGACCTTTAGATACTACGTACCACAAACTAGAAAGAGGATCTACGTACTACTACGTAGAAGCAAGCACAAAGCAAAGACAGAACCACAGAATAAAAATATGTAGATGTAGCTTGTAGATACTTAATCTGTGAGCTTGTACCAATGTAGCAATGACGCGACCACAGACCATAAAATACAGCCATACAGACGCTCTGACATGGCTGACGGGGCGGGGGTTATAGGGAAAAAAACAAAATGTTGTGTTGTAGAGTTTTATTTTATTCTCAATCCTGTGTTTCTTCAAGTGTTAATGTGAGTTTAAACCAATAAGTGTTCGTTAACGTGCACGTGTGTGTACAAACTAATCAAACGTGAAATAAATGACTGTTTGTGTATTTTCCAAAACTCCCTCGGAAGTTTTAGTAAAATGACAACCATTTTATTAAATCACTAGCTGTACCCGCGGCTTTACCTGCGTGGTCATTTCATTTAAAAGTAACTCATACGTGTTATTCCAGGACCAAAAGTACGTAGGTACTGAAGTAAAATATACAACATTTGTTCAAAATTTGTTCAGCCTCAAATAGTTTTTTTCGAATGCTCGGAATCTAATCATCAGATTAAGATACCAAGTATCCCAGTTTTTAATTCTAACCCTAAGCTATCGAATAGTGAAAATTGCATCACAATCGATCTAGTTGTTTTTACTTGATGCGCGAACAAACGTACATATAGACCTTAAGTAGTGACCCGACATGGCCGTGATAGGTTAGAAGACGAAGGCGGGAGCTCGCTACGTTTCGCTCCCGCCTTCGTCTTCTAACCAACCACGGCCATGTAAGGTCGCTACTGAAGGCTCTTGACAGAAATCTATCTGTGTTGCAGTAGTGTTATGTGAAGGTAAATTTTCAAAATACGCCGCCCAAAATCTTAAATTCGAAACTACCTATACCCGATCTAAGCTCGGCCAGTGACGTCATAAATGTTAGAATATATAACTTTACGGTATACTTTCTAAGAAGAGCGTTGTGTGTACATAAGTATATTTTCGAAATACGCAACGACATCGGCCCTCACTTTAGTTAGTGCATCACAAAAGAACCCGCGGTTGCGCGGATGACCGCACAGCTGTGACAGTTCTGTTAGCACAATATGTAAAACAGTAAGTAGTTTGGTTACCAATACAAACAGCCGCAAGAGGGCGCTTTTTATGAAGGATTGTAAATAAAACATGCACTTTAAGTACAACTAACAAATTTACAAAGTAAATTGACAGAATGGTTTTCTGTTTTTGAGCTTTTTCTAAATAATCCAAAGTGGAGTTATTGTGACTGTGATGATTTAAAACATTGGCATCATCGAGCATTTGGTATTTCGCGATTTTCACGCATAATTACATAATGACAATTTGGCATTAATCGTACCATTCTACGTCTTTGGCATTTTACGTTTTTGGTATATTGCGTCAAAAAGGTTATAAATTATCAATATCCCATGATATATTGTTTTCAAACAAAACTTGACGGTTTACTTCCGGTTATTACATATCAAAGAAAATTAATAAATAACAGATAAAACATGTAAATCTTATAAATATTGAGGCAAAACATTTATAGAAGCGTGTTAATTCGATCCATTGGCCTCTGGATTGCAGACCAAAGATGCTTCCCTGAGCCACTCTGCTTTGTGGCATGGATGCCGAATTTACGGTGCCGTGTTATAAACGGATGTACTATTTTTATTCCTTTCAAATTAACATAACTGTAGACTCTTATCCCGCAGAAATCCCTTATTTTTTCGTAATAAAAAGGATCATTGATTTTAGCGCATAATATAAACTTTGACTGTGCCAAGTTACATCGAAATCCGTCCGATAGTTTCAGCATGTGTTCTTTTAAATAACTTTCAGCCCCTATCCTGCAGGAACCATTGCTTTTTTCGAGATATAAAGTATTCTACATATTAATCCATAATATAAGCTATGATTTTGCCAAGATGCATCAAAATCCGTCCGGTAGTTTCAGTGTGATGCGTGTTCAAAAAGACAGACAGACAGACAGACAAAAAATAAACACAAATATTTTTTGCACTCCATATTGAATTTGAAGTTTATCTCAATTATAATTTAAAAAAATATTTATATATATAAGTTACAGATTTAGCCCAGTTACAGTTTAGCAGAATCAAACATACAGAATCGAATCGTATCTAGTCGAGTCGATTCGATTTAATTCTGTTCGGTTATATTTGATTAATTTCTATTATGTTTACAAATCTGCCAGGCGTCCCGTGACGCGACGGCTCATTATTTTTTTCTTATTAGTTCGTATTATTAAATAATCGATACCCTGCTTTTACTTTGAAGAAGTCGTTCCAGTTGTACGTAAGTAAATCGAACTTCCTTGGAGTTTATGTATTTACAACTACGACTGTACACACTAATCAATTATCACTGAATACACGCTTCAAATCATTTGATCGTTTCGTTCCGAATGCCAAGTTAAGACTGTCCCAGGTAGCCGATGCGCGCCCTATTTATACCGCGTAAAACGGATTGAGTTCTTACCAGAAGATACTCGTATGTACTAGCAGTAGTTGGTAGGTACTTTAACCTTCAAGCCCGGTGCGGCCTTTGATAATGCGGTTTCGCGCCGCGCCCGTAGGTACCAGAGGACGGCGGCGCCTTTGAAGTTGCCGCGTCGCATCACGCCCGTATGTACCTACCTACCGCGAGCTCTTAAATATATGTAGGTACCTACGCGTCACTGGTGTGTTCCAGAAGGTACCTGTAGATGTAGGTATTGCGTCATCCGACCGCGGCTCCTTGAACATTTTAGAAGGCACCTACAGTTTTTCTAAGAATCAACTGGCGTAACATTGCCCCCTCCTAAGACAATATTGAGTCCCGTAATATTGGTCCAGTCGATCAACATGAACAATTTAAGGAGCACTTCTCTGGCCCTTTTGAATCCGGTACGTAATGTCATTGATTTCGGTCACAACGCGGTATGGTCCGTCCCATTTCACTTGCAATTTCGAAGAATTTCCTTTGCTGCATACTGGATTATGTAACTAAACAAGTGAACCTTCGTCATATCCCAGATTTTTCAATTTCCGGTCATATCGGGTTTTCATCCTCTCAGACATTTGTTGTCCAGATTCTCTGACTTGTTAATAAACTTCATCCATCTCACAGCGCAAGTCATTTGCGTAATCTGTAACGCTGCGTGGAGAATCTGGTGGAATTCCAGTTATCAGGTCTGCAGGCAACCGCAATTCTCTTCTGGAATTCGCGAAAGCAGGAGTGACTGTTGTACTCTCATGAACTGCACTTCGGTATGACAAAAGCAACGGCTGGATGTGCTTGTCCCAATCTATTTGCCTGGTTTCCACCACTTTTGCTAGTAGAACAGGTTTCACATACACAACCAATAAAAGCTCGCTACGCTCGCACCCTTGTCACAGAATAAATAATAGTAAAACTCTTGTTCTGTTATTGCCTGTTGAATGAATGAAAAGGTTGATCTTGTTTTCCTTCAGTTTTTAACAATTAAGTACTTCGCTCACTACGCTCGCGCCTTCTTGGTAATATTAAATGACTCGCAGTCACTGAAGATCGCTCATAAAAACAAACAAAATAAATAATTACACTAGTAAAAATGTACATATGTAGCTAAAAATTTTATTAAAAAATACAATACAATACAACAACACTTTATTGCACACCAAGAAGAAGGTAATATATAGGATAAACTCATGAAAAAAAGGGGAAAAAAGGAAGGAAGAAAATAAGGGGTGCTGAATGCCTAAGGCCCTGTCCATAAATCAAATACCTGTTACCTATCCTACCTTTCCTCATCCTAACAGAATCCCATTCATGTCCCTGCAGGTAGCCCCCAAAGACGTTTACGACAAGGCTGACGTGATAGAACAAGAGAGAAAGCGGATAGAAGCACTCGCTCCCAAGAAGAGGCATTTGCTGCTCTAATACGTTGCACACGCTGGAATGAGGTCTTGTACAAGATCTCATCTACATACAGAAAAAACAGAGACAAGCAAACGGATGTTGGTGATGCTGAACTTGGGTCACAGGATAATACTTACTAGCTGCACCGCCACTTCTTTGCCCGCGTCCAAACTTTGCCCCGGTAAGGATGGAAATTCAGAAACTTCCACCTTAGTGCACCTCTGGGTACTCGAGACATATTTCCTCCAAATTTCAAATCTCGTAGTCTACTGGCTTAGTAACTGGCTTATACTAACTGACAGGCAGATCAATTGTCAGTTAGTATTTCATGGTACAGTATAATAGGTAAACGCCGTTTCACCTGCGTGGATTATGACGATGATGATGAAAAGTAACCTATGTTTTAATCCAGGATATAAGCTATCCTGGTACCAAATTTCATCCAAATCCGTTAAGACGTTTGAGCGTGAAGGAGTAACAAACATACTCACACACACTTCTAAAGATAAAAGATTATATTAGGTAATTAAAGTAATTAAATTTCATCAAAATCCGTCCAGTCGATATCGCATGAAAGCTCCCCAAACAAACAAATTTTCGACGTTATTGTCGAATTAAGTACCTTGTTTTTTCAACGTATTGTGACTAACTGAACACAGTAAATGTTGAATCTGATTAATGTCAATAAGGGTCTAAATTGTGTGACTCTAATATGATATTTTTGATATGAAATAAGTACCTTGATTTTAGATTAAATGCCTGCTTTTGGACTAAATGAACACCGTAGAAAATTACTTTGCATTATATTGCAGTCGAAAGTCTAGAAAATACTGACAAAGGGCAATATTGTGAAATATATAAGAGTTTATGATCGATCATCGTTGAGTGGAAAACCATAACAATACCATAAGAGCGCGAGCGAAGTGTGCGCGAATTAGTCCAAACTGTTCTACTATTTGTTCGACTATCGAACAGATTGGACAAAAAAAGTCCAAGCTGTTCTACTGAGCGGTATGACATAATATTGGATCCGAACAATTTGTGTATTTTCCGTCCATGCTGTTCTACTATAGAACAGATTGGACAACAAAATACAAACATTTGTTCTACTAAGTAAGTAGTAAGACATTTTAAAAAGACAAGTGCAAAGTGACATGTGTCAAAGTGATAGCTGTCAAGTGACAGATGTCAAAGTGACAGCTTTTAAACATAAAACCGCTATTACCCGGAAACTATTGATATTTGACTAGTAGTTTCTTTAACCGCTCGGTTGTCCACGCGCTGAAGACCGCAGGACCAAACTGATAACCCAAAAAAAAAATGGCCGACGCGATACATCTAACCTCAAACTAGTAATTGATTGTATATGCGTTGAGACTACAGGTACTTGATGGTCAACCCACAAAAAAAGAAGGTCGACGCGACACATCTGGCCCCAAACTGGGGATTTATTGAGTACGTGCCGAGATCACAGGTATCTGATTGTCAACCCACAAAAAAATGAAGGTCTACGCGACACATCTGGCCGCGCCGACTTTGCGTAAACAAACAGTTTTTATGACCACTTCATTGAGCGCTTAGATAAACAAACTGGTGATTTATGGAGCTAAATAGGTACATATTTCAAGTGTTTATGTTGTGGGTTTCGAAGCAAAATAATTATATAAACACGCTTAGATCATTCAAATGATTATTGAGGTCAATAATGTTCAAAATCGAGTGGCAAAATTTACGTCGCTATCGAGTGGTCCGATGATCGATGAAAACAAAAAAATGTGACTGTAGCGTTAGTTGCGATGATCAATGAAAACAAAAAAAGTGACTATAGCGCATAGAATCAATCGAGCGGTTATAGAAGTGATAGATCTCATCGATATCTTCGTTTTGGATGACAGCTGTCAAACTTAAAAGGGCTATAACTCTGAAATTGTTGATCCTAGGCTGTATTCACTTACACGCTCGAATCATCCGTGCGATTGTCGCTCGATCATCCGGAGTTAGTGAACGACTTTGGACCTCCACATAGAACTGACAACTGTCAGTTTCATACTATTCCTCCCCTCCCCTACTATTTTTCGGATGACCCAGGCGAACGCCCGACGACGCCGTGAACGATTTCGAGTGTACGCGCGGGTGATCCGTGCGTCCTCGAACGTTTAAGTGAACGGGCCCCTGAAGTGATAGATCTCATTGAAATCTTTATTTTGGATGACAGCTGTCAAACTTAAAATGGCTATAACTTTGAAACTAACGATCCTGGGCTGTGTTCACCTACACGCTCGAATCATCCGTGCGATTATCGCTCGATTATCCGGAGATCGTGAACGACTTTGGACGTCCACATACAACTGACAACTGTCAAGTGTCAGTTTCATACTATTCCTCCCCTCCACTACTATTTTTCGGATGACCCAGGTGAACGCCCGGACGACGCCGTGAACGATTTCGAGTGTACGCGCGGGTTATCCGTGCGTCCTCAAACGTTTATGTGAACAGGCCCCTGGACTAGTAGTTTCTTTACAGAAGTGATAGATCTCATCTATAAAAATGTTTTATTTAAAAAAAAGCGTGGGTTGCTTTTTAAGATATTATCGAAATGATAATCCTTCTTCTCATATCTGTCAATGAAATATTTATAACTATTGACCCATGCACCCCACGATTTTTTTGAATTAAAACATTTTTTCTTATTTACACTATTAAAATTTATTTTTTATTTTGGTTTTCTATATAAAGCGTGTTTTTTAGTTTTTTTAAAGAAAGGTTCGTTTTGAAAATTAGCATTTTTAATTTGTCATAGTTACAGCGCAAAACCGTAAGTTAAGATGCTCAAAACTTTGTTTGTAACATATTTAGGGGTGGATGTGTTTTTCTTTTTGTATGGACAAGGGCGCTATAGAATCTCTTCTTAACAAGACATAAGTTCGATTGTTTCACGGTTTGTGTTTGTTTCTCAGTAGGTATGTCCGGCAAACGAATTGAGGAAATGTTTTCTCAATTGGTTTAGTATCACTTTGTCTGTTAAAAGTTATCTATTTGTCTGGCAGATCAATTCCGAAATAAAAACTGATTGTTTCTTGTTTGTCAAGTTCTCATTTCGTCTGGCATACCTACGAATTGAGAAGATATGTTCTCATTTCGTCTGGCATACGAATTAGAAAATTATATGAAACGGAGGGTCAAGCGCGCCTTTTTGATTTATACACTAATGAAACTCTCCAACCAAATCTAATCATACTAATATTATAAAGGCGAAAGTTTGTATGTGTGTATGTTTGTAACTCAAAGCTCAAACGGCTGTGCGGATTTGGATGAAATTTGGAATGGAGATATCTTATACCCTGGAATAACACATAGGATATTCTTGGATCATCATCACTCTGGTGAAACGCGCAGCTAATATAATATGCATTTAATGTTAACCAAGGCGTAACGTTTCAGGTAGAGGAAGATATTACTGAAATGCCAGAGCAGCCGAAACCAACTCACATCGAAGTGGAGGAAGAATAAGATTAACTAAATACTCAACATACTCACACTATGTAGAAAAATACATGAACAAAATTGTAGTGGTTAATAAAGAAAATAACATTCACAAAACAATGTTGACTTTGTTTTATTTCATACTCTAAAGCTGGTGTCTGACATGAATATTCGCTCGATATGAGCCGAATATTTGGAATGTCAGTACAGTGCGCCGAGGATTTATTCCTTAGACTTTCCCCGTAGAGACACTTTTAGAAATGTTGCGCTTCTGTACCTTAGAGATCCATTTTCGGCTAGAACACTAAAATCGGCTCGATAACTAAAAATTAAAGTTTATTCAATCCTTTATTTAGTTTTTTATTATTATTCCCTAGAGATACATTTTCCAATGCGAACCAAACTGAGAAAAAATATTCACTTGTACAGTCACTTATTTTTTAAAACAATAGTTCAACCTTTGCCTATAATAAAATTAACTAGTAAGAGAAAAAAAACATCGCTGTGGAAAATCACTCGACACTGTTTTTTTAACAGATGAATGATATTAAAATCTTCAACAAAAAAGTGTATCTACGAGGAAAGTGTATAACTTGAGAATAATACTATTTTATGCACAGCAGTACAGTACTGAAAAGTACACCTAGGAGGATAAAATGATAGGGGTTTTATAAAGGGTATCTACATGAATAAAAGCGTAGTTTTATAATGCAAAAGAAAAATGACTAGCCTGCTTGCCTCGACGTCCGCCATCTTGACTACAACTGCTGGGGATGGAGCACACTGAAGCATATATTCGTCGTCAAGTGTCATGAGCATTTGCTCACAACAAACAAATTCTCGATACGAATATTCATATTGTGCAAATGCTATGTCAGTCACCACCTTTATAATTAAAGTATTGTGAATATTTATGGACTAACATAATAATCAATTATAACAATCACCACATACTTATTTACAAAAATTGGACAGGATTGTACAGTAGTCACAACGAATCTTTGTGTCTCGGAAGTTTTCTGCAAGTTGCTGCGCAAGATGCTATTTTTCAGGCGCAATCTCAATGCTGAAGCTGAAGACAGACACTGCCTCGCTCTTACGTTTTACGCATCATCGATCTGGCTTACTTTATGCTGCTTCACCTCACAACTGAGCATTGTATAACTGCCTCGCTCACTCGCTTAAGTTTTTCGCATCACTTTATGCTGTTTTGTCCTCACAGCTGTACCTGCGCAATCGTTAACAGAGCCTACAAACACAAAGATTCATCTGTAATTTTCTTTCTGTCGCAAATGTCTGTTGATTTCTTTTCTCAACCTTCAGTCTTCTTCAGATCCGCTGCACTCGTCCAAGATTATCCCTCCAGATAGCATTGCGAGAATATCGTGATCGTCAAGCTCATCGAAATCACTCGCGCGTGTCTTCTTGGACGAAATTTGCATCTGTTTTGTAGGTCTTAGCGTTGTCTTTTGTTTGTTGTCCCCTGCCGGTTTGGCAGGTGTCGCTTTTGGAGCTACATTTGCTTTAGAGCCTATCGCTGCTTTATTGGAAGCAGCAGGAGTTTTTTGAGCGACTGTTTGATTTGCTGTTGCAGGCTTTGTAGGTGTTGTTTTGGCAGCTGGAATTTGATTACTGGTCGCCGCTGGTTTAGCGGGTGTCACTTTTGGTGCAGCGTTTTGATTATTTGTTGTTGCCTGTTTAGCGGTTGTTGCTTTTGCAGCTGGACTTTGTTTCTCTGTTGCAGTTGAATTTGATTTAGCAGGTGTTTGCGCCAGACTTTGCGTCTGTGTAGGAGCTGAGTTTGGTTTAGCAGGTGTAGAAACTGGACTTTGCTTCTCTGTTGCAGTTGGGTTTGATTTAGCAGGTGTAGAAGACACACTTTGCTTCTGTGTTGGAGCTGAGTTTGGTTTAGCAGGCATATAAGCCAGAGTTTGCTTCTGAGCTGGAACTGAGTTTGGTTTAGCAGGTGTAGAAGCAGGATTTTGCTTCTCTGTTGCTGTTGGGTTTGGTTTAGCAGGTATAGAAGACACACTTTGCTTCTGTGTTGGAGCTGAGATTGGTTTAGCAGGTGTAGAAGCCAGAGTATGCTTCTGAGTTGGAGCTGAGTTTGGTTTAGCAGGCGTAGAAGCCAGACTTTGCTTCTCTGTTGCAGTTTGGTTTGGTTTAGCAGGTGTTGAAGCCAGACTTTGCTTCTGAGTTGGAGCTGAGTTTGGTTTCGCAGGCGTAGAAGCCAGACTTTGCTTCTCTGTTGCAGCTGGGTTTGGCTTAGCAGGCGTAGGAGCTGGATTTAGTTTCGCAGGTGTTACTTTATGAACTGTTACTGATTTAGCAGCTTTTTTATTTTCTGTTGCCGGTACATTTGTTTTAACTGGAGTCACTTTTGGAGCTGCTTTGTTTACAGTTTCTGTTTGATTACCTTTAGATAGAGGCCCTTTAGTAGCGACTTTGTCAGCTATGTGATTGGTTTTAGCTGGTGTTACTTTAGGATTTACTGTCTGTTGGACAATGGCGTCCTTTTCAATAAGATTAGTTGTTTGAGATTCACCTGGCTCAAATTTATTTATATTTGCTTTATTTGCAGGTCTGTTTTCATTAATTTCTTTAGTTTTACTTGTAGGAATGTTTTCGTTGACTGGCTTCGCTAGTTGTTCTGGATTTGACAGAGACTTGGTTGTGACCACGGTATTTTCTACGTTTTTATTGCTGTCTGCGTTCCTGTCGTAGCACGTTTTTAAATTCGGTGGGCACGTCATAAACTGGTAGCACGGTGTAACGGTCACACGAGCTTTACCTGGACAAAAAAGGTAACATGATAATATTTATACTTTACAAATAAATTTGACTAATCAAGGCATTCTTGTAAATCTACACTAATATTAAAGAGGTCAAGTTTGTTGTAAGTTTGTTTGATGCCACTAATATCTGGGACTTAGCGGCAACTGATCCGATTCTGAAAATTCTTTCACTGATAGAAAGCTTAACTATTCCAGATGGACATGGCAACTTTTCCCCGGGAAACGGAAAAACTACGGCCGAAGCCATAGTGTAAGATATCTTTGGAATTTAATCAGCAGGTTTTGAGATTTAGATCCGGGTTAGTTTAGTTTACATAAACAGATGATGTTTTATCGTGAACAAGAGATGGTATCCTAACGTTTCAATAGTGACACTTAGAATCCAACGATACCGGATTCGGTCCTAGGCTCCACACCAATGACTTTTCTAAGTTATGTGCAGTTTTCCATCGCTCCGCGCTTCGCTTGCTTAATAGCAATCGTGAGCCATGTCAGAGGCCCACGGGCCTGACAAACTCAGACACCAGAGGCCAGCACTACCTCATAAGACAAACAGACATCGTGAACATTCTAAGATACCTATACATACCGCATCTCAAGCTTCTACTCGTGCAAAGGTCGTCAAAATCCTGGAAATTCTGCATTTTAGCTGCGAAAACAGAGCCTTGCTCTCCGACGCGCTTGAACGCACATATGTTGTGCCTCTTGACGAAGTTAGCTATATCGACCCGCATCGGCGGATCCGAGAATACAAGCTGGAAACAAGAGATATTTATTGATTCCCTGTATCGCTGGTGGCATATAGATAATACCTGCATTGCACAGATAATAATTCCTTATTTTGTAAGAATTCATAACAGAAAGAAAATAAGCGCAATTAAAATATTTAATCTCTCGCCCATAGAACTGAAATTATTAAAAGGCAATATATTACAACAGTTTTTTTTAAATTGTTAATGTTTAAGGCTTACTGTGATTTAAATGAATACTTTGATTACTGTATCTGTGTAAATAAGAAAATAATGTAATATTTTGATTACTGAATTACAAACAGACATCGAAAATATTAATCCTACGTATTAATAATTTTAAGCTTCTAAATATAAATTTATTTTATTAAGAATGTAGGTAGGATAATGTTTAAAATATTGTATATCCGAAATGGATATACTGTTGGAACGTTTTTACATTTATGACCACATTGTACACAGTTTTTTACAATAACATATTTCGATTTCTATGGAACACAAAATGAATACACTACAAAAATCAAGACCCGAGAACAAACACCTATGACTATGACACAAATGACTGCCCGTCAAGGATTCGAACCTGGGACACTTAAGTTTAGCAGGCAGGAGCACGACCAACTGCGCTATGGTGTCGTTAAGAAAATAAAATATTTAGGTGGATGGTCCACGACATGAGTTGGCGCTAAACTGCAATATGTGCATAATTATTATTTATTGGCTTTTAATTGCAATCAGATCCGATTTAAAACTTTATTGGCGGCTATATTACCGTGAAATGAATATATTTAATCTTTAGTTTCAATAAATATTTTAACCGTATTCGTTCCTTATAAATTTGGGTTCAGATTTTGAGTCAAGTCTTGATTGAAGACTCGTGAACCCAAATTTTTAGGGAACGGTTAAAATATTAGTTTGACAATGAAAACTGTAGATCAAACATTAACATCGTATAATGTTTTAACGGCGAATAAAGTTTTAAATCTAACCTGACTGCAAACAAATAAATTAAGCTAATATTGACATTAGCGCCATCTAGTGAAACTCATGTCATGGACCATCCGCCTTAAGAAATAATAAGTTAAACCTTATCATATACTAAGTTTAAATAATTATATGAGAAGCACAGAACAGAAATCAAGATATTAACTACTTAAGTACTTATACAGGCTGGGGCGTCAAGAGTAGGTACCTTTTCCTTTGCTATAATAATCTTTTGCTCTTAGGAAACATTCAGTCTATTTTGTAGAAAAAAAATATCTGCAATTTTAGACTGTCAATTATTACAGTCAGCCTAAAAACATACATTTAAATGCTCTCCCATCTCATTGTAATTCGGGTGCATTCGGAGCAAAAAGGACGATGTCATAGCAAAGCGCAAATTGGTTAGGTTAGTACCGCCTACGTCTATGCCCCTATTTGTCCAGGGATCTGCTAGTTTCTTAAAGATTTCCTCTAAGGTGCTTGTAAATAACTTTGGAGAAAGTGGATCGCCCTGCTTTACTCCCTTTTCTATGTTGAAATGAGGGCCGGGAGCTTGTAGTGTAACGGAAGCTGTGCTGTTAATGTAGATGTTTTTCATTAGGTTTATGTAGGTTTTATCCAGGTGCTGATTTTCTAGTGCTGTGAATATGGCTGAGTGTGTTATGCTATCGAAAGCTTTCGTATAATCCACGAAGGCTAATTATAGAGGTTTGTTGTATTCTGTAAATTTTTCTATGACTTGGTTAAGAGCGTGGAGGTGATCGGTAGTCGAGAAGCTGGGACGGAAATCAGCCTGCTCGGGTGGTTGGTGACTGTCCAGTTTTCCCTCTATCCGATTTTGGACAACTTTGATAAAAGCTTTATAGAGATGTGACACCAGCCTTACAGGTCTATAGTTGCCAATATTAGTTTTGTCCCCTTTCTTGTGAAGGAGGACAATATTGGAGTGACACTGTTTTTCACATTCACTGTATTTTGAAAAAAATAACATAAATTATTTCTTTACTTATAGGTTATAAGAAAATCTACAAGAAGTCTAAAGTTAAAGAGCCCGGCGGAGGATTAATTTTCCACAAAATTTGGTATTACGACCAAAATCATTTGTAATTGGAGTATATTTCCACAGTGTTGTGATATTATTCGGATTCGGATAGTGTTTTTTTAAAATCACTCATAAAATGTCAATGTAAGTATCCTACTGCTTTTTGTGGGCAAGTCGGTGCGCTCAGTAGATAATAATTTTGAATTACGATTAGTATTATTTTCGGTAATTCAGTATTTCCTTTAAAATTATTTTGGCAGTCGATACTGTATAAACCAAATTAAAAGCTGCTCTAAATATAATTAAGGCTGCAATTAGCTGGAAGTTAATTTGTTTTTCGGAACGTTTATTATATTCTAAACAATTGACGTAATGAAGGAAGACAGGTATATTTATATCACATCTCAGAGTATTTTGCGGCACAAATATACATAATACAGCCATAGTACAAAATACAAATAAAACGTATACATTACCTTCACATACAAGGTGTTGTGTACACTCAACAGCCGCTTAGTGATATTCAGTCCGAGAGTCTGGAACAAAGTTCATATTATAATATTATTATTTATATATTATTGATGTGTAAACATCTAATGGCGCGGTACGGGGGTAACGCCGATTGTTGACGTGGCGATCGGCGACGCTTCGCAGCACCACTCTGCCACGAGCCACTCTGTCGGCTCTTTCCGCCTCAGCTCGGCCATATTCAAGTATAGTATAATATAAGCCATCACATAAATAATGAAGAAGTTCAGATGAAGAGTTGCTGAGTCAGAGTTGACCAATGAGAGCGCGCGGTGCGAAACGTTGCTCTTTTTATTTTTTTATGTTTACACATCTGCCAGGCGTCCCGCGATGGCATTTTTTTACATTATATTTAAGAGAGCATTATCGCGAGCACGCTCCACACAAACGCAGTGTGATCCTATTTATTGATTTATATTTTACTAGATGCACCCAACGGTTTCCCCGCGTGGATTGATGATGATAATGATGATAAAACAGCATTCTAAAAACTTAATAACTATACACAAACTATCGCTTTCATAATTCACACTAAGAAATTTCAAAAAATATGCTATCCTCGTACTAAATTTCATCCAAATTCGTTCAGCCGTTTGAGCGTGAAGGATTAACAAAAATACACACATACATGCAAACTTTCGCCTTTCTTCTCGACTGAGGAGGGTTATGTGTTTGGGTTGTATGTATGTATGTTTGTTTGTACGTTTCTTAGGCGTGTCGTATAGCCTAAACGGCGTGATGGATTTTGATAAATGATGTACTATTGGATTCGTTTTGATCACGGGAGTGCTATAGGATATATGACAAGAAAACTAATATGGCGGCTTAAAGCTGCCATATTGTTTTCCGACGGTACATAAAATTACCAAAACCTATCGAGTGAGGTATCAAAATATAGGTCTTTAAAATACCATTTCTAAAATATATAATTCTTATAACTATAAAGAAGCAATTTTCATTTAAGCTTCTTACAAAATTAAAAAAAAAAATGAAATTGCATCTATTAAAGTAAAGTAAAATATGTAAGTTAAAAAAGATATATTAAATTTATAAATACTAGCTTCGCCCCGCGGATTCACCCGCGTCCCTCAGGCACCATACATTTTTTCGTGATAAAAAGTAGCCTATGTGTTAATCCATACGCTACTCCCTTACAATTTCATCCGAATCCGTTCAGACAAACATACACATACACACATCCTTACATACTTAAAAACTTCCGCCTTTATAATATTAGTGTGACTATTATCGTTTTTTTTATAAATAAATATTTTTGAGACATTTCCACATTTGCCTAGCCCCAAACTAGGATACCCTGTACTATGGGCACTATATAACGGATAAACATACATAGATGTTGTTGTTTCAGACAAACATACACATACACACACCCTTACATACTTAAAAACTTCCGCCTTTATAATATTAGTGTGACTATTTTCGTTTTTTTTTTATAAATAAATATTTTTGGGACATTTCCACATTTGCCTAGCCCCAAACTAGGATACCCTGTACTATGGGCACTATATAACGGATAAACATACATAGATAAAAATATTACATCCATGATTCGGAAACAAACATTTCTGCTCATCACACAAATGATTGCACCTTGCAGGATTCGAACCCGCGACCGTTAGATTTCGTTCTCTAGCCAACCGGTTATTGTTCACTAGACCAACCGGTCGTCTAAAGACCGGTCGTCTGGGCTAAAGACGATAGTTTGTTGTTCGTTTGTGTTAATACCTCACAAAATATTTGAAATAGTGCGATAATATTAAGGGGAGGATAAGTTTTCTTTCTTTTTGTACGGACAAGGTTGCTATAGACTCTGTTCTTAAGGTCAGTAACTTACATTACGCAGTTCGCTTCCTGCCTTATTCCTGAATCTGTCTGCGACTAACTTGTCCGCCGGGTCGGGACTGTTGGCCGGGAACGACTCCCAAATCTGCAAATAAACATAATTTTAATCAACATCAAAGGAGATTATCAATAACTAGCTGTGCCCGCGGCTTCGAACGCATGGTCATTCCTCTAGGTTAAAAGTACTCTATGTGCAATTCCAAGACCTAATATACCAATATTGGATAAAAAAACCTTCAGCCGTGAATAAGATTTTTATCGATTGCTCGGCTTCAACTCATCGGATTGAGATACCAAGTACCCCATTCAATCCCTAAGCTATCCCAACAGTGAAAACTGCATCGCAATCGGTCCAGAACTGTTTACGTGATGCGCGAACAAACATACAGACACGTTTTAAAAAAATGTTATATTCCAGTTATGTAGCTTTTTTAAGTACACTGGACCATTTTTTTAAATCATCCTGTTTGTAACAGAATTTTTCGTACTTAATTGCTTTAGTATGAGTATGGGGTGTAATTGAAAGTTGATTAATGAATGAATTATTCATTTGTTCATGTTTGTTTTTATAGACATATATTATCCGGGATTTTTGAATTTGATTTGTATGTTTTTTTAGGGTTCTCTACCTCAAAAGGAACAAAAGGAACCCTTACATGATCACTTCTTTATCCGTATGTCTTTCTGTCAAGACCCTGTTTCTCAGCAACGCATGGATATCAAGTTGAAATTAATATCAAATACTCAGGGCCCCAATTGTAATGACAATTATCAACAATTTTCGCAAATTTTTCGCTTTTACCTCTTAAAAGTAGGAGAAGGGAAATATTTGTAAAAATTTTTGAATTTTGAGTCTTTCTTTTTTGGAAATATTTTATTTTGAAAAATTTCTAAAAAAAAATCTTTTCTACCACTTTTAAGAGGTAAAAGAGAAAATTTTGCGAAAATTGTTGACAATTGTTATTACAATTGTTTTAGTAGAATTGGTGACCAGATCTGCAATCCTTTGGAGCTGTGAAAAAGAAACTTGTAAGTCAACACAATCAAAAGATACGGCGCATATGTTGACACTCGCAAGGGAATCAAAACCTATAGGATACTTCTCGCACCTGGCCGTTTTTTTTTACTTTTCCACCGCTCCGCGCTTCGGAGGGCACGTTAAGCTATGGCTCGTGATTAATAGCAGTCGTTAAGGCATGCCAGAGGCACGGGCTTCCTGACAAACTGACACCAGGGGCCAGCACTAACACGACAAACAAATAAGGGTCATACCGTCAGACCTTTTGCCATCGTCTGACATTTGTCTACTTCTTTCCTGTCTTTTTATGATTTTAGCAGTTAACGCCTGCTCATCGTAAACATATATGATAATTTTCTATTGAAATCTAAATCAAATTCGACATGATTCGAACTCGCACGTATGCCTCTAACCAATTTGGCTACTGTGACCTATGCATCGTCACATTTTTTCCGCGTAGCTTCTAAACCCGAGTTAAGGAGATGGTAACTTTATCTATTGGTAATATTTAGAACTGACCAACCAAACACTGCTAATATTGATGAAGGTGGATGGTCTATGGCATGAGTTTCACTAGATGGCGCTAATGACAATATTAGCTTAATTTATTTCTTTGGGCCTTAAATTGCAGTCAGGTTAGATTTATAACTTTATTTGCGGTTAAAACACTATACGATGTTAATGTTTGATATATAGTTTTCATTGTCAAACTTATATTTGAACCATATTCGTTCCCTAAAAATTTGGGTTCAATACTAGACTCAAGATCTGAACCCAAATTTATAAGGAACGAATACGGTTAAAATATTACATTTACAATTGAATCTTAAGATTAAATATAATAATTTCACGGTAATATAGCCGCCAAATGCAATTAAAAGCCAAAAAACAATAATTATGCATATATTGTCATTTAGCGCCATCTAGTGAAACTCAAGTCGTGGACCATCCACCTTAACTTCGTGTCTGATAGATAACGCCGCCAAATCTATTTTTTTTATGATTTTAGCAGTTAACACCTGCTTAACTTAGATATATGATAATTTTATAATGGAAAAATTTGGATCAAGGTAGCCGAATTGGTTAGAGACATGTGCCACGCAGAGGCACGGATGTATGCGAGTTCGAATCTCGTCAAAAAATTTCCATTAGAAAATTATCATATACATTTGTTTCCCAGTAAGAAAACGTGCGGTTACCTTCGTCATGACATCATCTAGTTCCGCTTCTAGCATTTTGCTCATCAGCGGGCTGAGTTCGTAGTGGCCGCCCGTGGTGGGCTCCACGGACGGCGGCTCTGCGGGCTTCCTCTCTTCCACCGGCTTTGGTGCTGCGGCTGGGAACGAAGCGGTGCTTTGAGATATAAACGGTTTTAAAGACAATAGAACCATCTCTTAGGGTGCAGCCGTGTCGAAACCAAAAGCATAAAAACAAATCGAAAAAATAAAGGTTTGTGCCAGGTAACTGCCTAATTAGTCACTATGGGCATCGCACATTCCTCAATTATTTCTTTCCTTTATGTTTTATTTGATTTGAAATCGTTTTTTATATTAATTTTTATTTCTTAATTTGTAGTTTCGTTAAAGTAGGCCTAAGAAAATAAAGTACTTAAATTCCGTTCGCTAAGAAAGTCATACTGGAAACAGTTAACAGTCCATATCTTTGAAAATACTGAACCGTTGTCGGATATCTTCATTACGAATATTGTCCTTCAGAGAAACTCTAAGCATAGTTCTCTCCATAGCTCGCTGAGCGACATTAAATTTGTGGACTAGTTTGACCGTGATCTATGATCTTTGCCGTGAGTGTCCACGTTTCAGCTCCGTAGGTCATGACTGGTAGGACGCACTGATTGAAGACTTTTGTCTTCAGGCACTGTGGTATGGACGACGAGAAGACTTGACGAAGCTTGCCGACTGCTGCTCAACCCAGCTGAATTCTTCTGTTGACTTCCTTCTCGAAGTTGTTCTTACCTAATTGCAATATTTGCCCAAGGTAAACCATATTTTCGGACAACTTCAAGAGGACACCATTGACTGCAATCGGTTCCGGATCAAAAAGATCGTTAAACATGATCTTGGTCTTATCTATATTCATTCCGAGACCGATGCGTCGAGAAGCATCAGAATCAGAAGATTGGTTAGCATACTTTGCAAGTCTTACAGCGACTCCGCCATTAGGACGATATCATCGGCAATTCGTAAGTGTGAGATGTTCTCGCCATTGATATTAATGCCCATTCCTTTCCAATCCAGTGTCTTAAACATATCTTTCAGGGCATTAGTTTCGGGGATATAACATCCGCCTGACTCACTCCCCTGCGCAGTTGGATATGTTCAGATTGCTGGTTTTGTACTTGGACACTCATAGTCGCGGCGTCATACAGAAACCTCAGAACTTCAATGTATCGCCAGTCCACTTGACACCGCTGCCAGGACTCAAGAACCGCCCAGGTTTCAACGGAGTCGAAGGCCTTCTCGTAGTCTACAAAAGCAAGACAGGGGCTGGTTATACTCGTCAGACTTCTCTGTGTGTATGTGGTCTTTGTATAAATCCTCCGCGAAACCCGGCCCGTTCAGTACGCCAAGTCTTCTTGCGATACGATTGTTGACCCTCCAAAACAACTTATAGATGTGGCTCAATAGTGAAAGAGGTCGGTAGTTCTTTAAAAAGGTTTTATCCTGGTTTAAAGTAGAGTACTGCCAAACTCCTGCTCCACACCTCTGGAGTTCTCCCACTGTTAAGAACGGTGCTAAATAACCCCTGAAGCTCCCGAAGTACGAGCTTTCCCTCTGCTTTCAAGAGTTCCGAAGTTATTCCATCCTCTACATGGGCTTTTCCATGCTTAAGTTGTATGAGCGCCATCTCGATCTCGTCTAGGCTGATGTGGGTAGTGTAGTGGCAGATCAGTATTGCTCGGGAATCATCGTCCTGGGTCCGGGTCTAAAACATGCGAGTCGTACAATCGGCAATAGAAGTATTCGATCTTAGAAAGGATCTCCGGCTTAGAGACAACGGTTGTGCCATTATTGGTCTTGAGATTCGTCAGATGGTATCTACTCAATTGCTGGGGGAAGACTTTTGACCCCTGATTTTGCTCAATTGCATTTTCTATCCGGCGAGTATTTGAGCATCGGAGGTCACGACGCACCAGCTTACTATTTTTTTTATTGAGATCGCTTTTTTTTCTGACGGTGTGGCTTGCTGTTGCTCCCGTCGTTTGTCCATAACCCGAAGAGCCTCATCCGAGATTATAGACTTCGTGCTCGCTGCAGCTGAAAAAATGTTGTGCCTACTTCCCTAGGTATTACTACAACTTTTTGCAGTTCCTCATCCACGTCATTTGTGGTTTCCAAGGCAGCGAATCGATTTTCCAACTTTAGTTGAAACAGTTCTGATCCAACAACGGCTTGGAGCAGATTGGGTCGGAGCGTAGACCAGACGGCATATTTCAAGCTTGTGGTCGATATTCAAGGAGCCTCGGACAAGTCGGTGATCACTAACGATATTGAACCTGCTGATCACTGAGACATGCCTGATTATTGTCCATCATGATGAAGTCATCATGATGGACAATAATCAGGCATGTCTCATTTTTAGTCACAGAGTCGAGACTTTGCGAAGTCCGTTTCCTCTGGGGCTGCTTTTTGAAGAATGAATTCATCAAAAAGGGACCCTCTTTTTCCAAAAACTTAAATATCTTTTGCCCCCTGTGATTCCTGTTCCCATAGCAGTGTGGACCTATTTTGCGTTAAAAGTCTCCCATGATAACATTGTAGTGGGCCCTTCTGGTGTTATGTAGGAGCGAAGATACGTCATCAAAGATATCTTCTACCTCATCACCCGAGTGTGCAGAGGTCTTTGCGTTAACTTAAGGCTATATATACCTTTCGGTCAGCTTAAGACACTTGATACGTAACATTATCAATGAGGACTTTATTGACGAGGAACCCCACGTCACTCTGATGCGAGACTGCTGATCGCCCTCTCGGAAGTAGAATAGATGGCCCGACTCTAGGGTTACAGTGTCCTCCCCCTTTCTTCAGACTAGCTGGGCGACCCGGAATTGGGGGCCATTGTTTGTTTATGCCGTTCATATAGGAGGGTTTGCCCACAATCGATACGCTGGGCATGCGGGTTGGCGATCGCATCGCAGGGCGTAGCTTCTTGCACCGGTGACGCTGCTGCCCGTCACCGGCCTGTGTCATTTGGCTACGCTTGTTTTTAAATTGGTTATCGCCAGAGCCTCGTTCGTTATCCAGCAGGAAGTCCACGTGCAGGTGACTAGGAGCAGTAAGATGTTATTTCGCTCCCGACACACCCCAAAGATACATACATTCGCGAAATTAGGTATATTTGTTCAGATACGCATATACTCGTAGACTAACATATATAAATATTACGCATTTTCAAGAATATTACATCCATACACATCAACTTGAGAACCTACTTTTTTGAAGGCGGTTAATAACGTATCAGAAACAGTCTAGTTTTTCGGCAATTATTGCCGCAATTGTATAGCCAGCGCTATAGGTTATGCAGAATGTATCGCAACATTGTCGCTCTACGTTTCAGCAGCATATTGGCTAGGTGCACTGTACTGGTAATCACGTATATTGTCAAAGCTACGCGGAACTAAAAACATCACATATGTAGAGGCCTACAGGAAGCTATCGGTGCGTGTCGACAACTCGAAATAAACATATATCTCGGCGACAAAGAGCATGCACCGAGGTCTCTTCGCATCGCATCTCATACTAGTAATTGATTCGCTACTTAACATAGATGACTTTGTACATAGTTCATCTCATACTAGTAATTGATTCGCTACTTAACATAGATGACTTTGTACATAGTTCATCTCATACTAGTAATTGATTCGCTACTTAACATAGATGACTTTGTACATAGTTCATCTCATACTAGTAATTGATTCGCTACTTAACATAGATGACTTTGTACATAGTTCATCTCATACTAGTAATTGATTCGCTACTTAACATAGATGACTTTGTACATAGTTCATCTCATACTAGTAATTGATTCGCTACTTAACATAGATGACTTTGTACATAGTTCATCTCATACTAGTAATTGATTCGCTACTTAACATAGATGACTTTGTACATAGTTCATCTCATACTAGTAATTGATTCGCTACTTAACATAGATGACTTTGTACATAGTTCATCTCATACTAGTAATTGATTCGCTACTTAACATAGATGACTTTGTACATAGTTCATTTTTGTAGTATTATAAAATTTTACTAGAGAAACAATTACTTTCATTTCATCTCTCGATTTGTTCACACAACTGGCCGCACTAATGATTTATGTGCAGATTTTCCATTTCTTCTAGCTTTGGAGTTGCTAACACTTGATATCAATATTTTCATTAAGCCACGTCAGATGCCATCGGGCGGCGGCCTGACAAACTCGGACACCAGAGGATAGGCACTAATTATAAAGGGCAGGTATGCGCTTGTCTCGTCACAAAAAAAACTAGATAGAGATAGATTGAATTAAAATACGATAGTGATATTATGAGATAATTTTCATTGTGAAGTGATGATTTAGTAAGGCTTTCGACACTGTTGCCACTTGCTTTACAAGTTAAATGGCAGGAAACTATCTGGAATTAGCAACATAACCAAAAGCTACTTAAAGTTTTGCATATTAGAATAAAAGAAAGAAAAAACAAAAGAAAAATAAAACATTTACGATAATTTTGGTTAGGCGTGCTCAAGGCAGTCTACTTGGTCCATTCATAAAAAGTATAATACAAATCTGTACCTTTGACAGTATTTTGAGTAAATTCTGCGACTTTCGGTGCTTCAGGTTTTTGTGGTGTGATCTTCTTGATTGGTTTATTATCTTGTGGATCTGTTTTACGGTACTGTACGGGTCTTTTAACAATAGTCCGTACTACTTCTGCTGGCCGTTTCACTGCACCACCACGTTTATATGAAGCTGACGAGACATATTTTTTCACTGTAATGGAAGAAAATTACATTTATAATGTTTACAATAATATGTTACATTTATAATGTTTACAATAAAATAAGATTTATAAATTTTAAGACAAACGTATGCATCCTTTTAGTGGCCAGGACATATTTCCTCTGAACGTATGAAGAATAACATCTGAAAGCCGTATGTTTTATAAAAGTTTAAAGACTAAAAGCGCGCTGATTTTGCCACCATTGACCAACAGGATCCGACGATTGTATATCCCTGAAAGTATTTTTAAAATGAGGTGGTCAACTTACTCAAATTATCACATCTGATTGGTGATAAACAGGCTCCTGTCGTAGTATCACCAACATATTTGGTCAGACAAAACAGTAACTCTAAGTAGATTTTTAATTAAAGTGATATAATAAGATACCACCTCTTTGAAGGGATTTCCTTTTAAAGTTCTTCCGTCTTCACAGCACTTTTGTCTTTGTTAAATCTCACATAAATTAAGGATTCCCTAAGTACATCTGATGACGCTCAGTATTTCAACAAAGCAGCCCAACGCTGGTCACAGTGGTTGAATCATCGAAACGAAACACAATGAGTCCATCACTCAAAAATACACTGTTGGTAATAATAATAATTGAAACCAAAAAACCGACCTCAAATGGATTTTCTAAAATTAATAATAATCAGTTTTCATTAAATTTATTAGGTAAAACAATACATGTTTACTACATTTTCAAATAAAAAAACATTAAATCGATTCAGAAATAGCGAAAATACGTGGAACAATACAAAAAGGAAACACCCAAACTGAGATCCTCCATTTTGAAGTCGGTTATTAAAAATAATCAACTTTTCTCGAATTCTTTTTTTTATCTAATTTAATTACAAACCTCACAGTTTGTCCTTCGCTCAAAACTGAGCCAGATGAGGCCAATAGTAATAGATAATATTCCAGATTATTCCAAGAAAACATTTCGTAGAATCCTGAAACGGTTCTTGGTAGATATAACGAAATCAGAACATACAAACCTTGTCAATTGCTGCTACCTTATTGTAGTCTCTACTCCGAACAGAAAAGTATTACCTAATCAAGCACGGCCGCGTTAGACAGATAAACAGATAGACAGATAGACAGATGGCGCCGTCGCATTCGCACATTATGTGCGAGCGAGATATGTGCGAGCGCGATGGCAATACACATTTATGCGCGAGCGACAGAGATATGTATTATGTTCGAGCGCGATATGTGCGAGTGCGACGGAAATACACATTTATGCGCAAGCGATAGAGATATGTAGTGAAGGATCATTGTACGGTTTTGTCTGTGTAACGCGGCCGAGCTTTATCAAGTAGTGGCAGCATCTGATCCTCGCTGAAGTTCTTTTGTTATTGTAGTTTAACATCATATTGTGTGCTGAAAGACTGATTCGTGACGTCACTTACCTAACAAACTAGATCCACAACTAATGACTTCACGAAGTTTCAGCGTTCACGAAGTGCAGAAGGATCTAAAACTGCAGCTGTAAGATTGTACTTGCTTGTACAGCTTCAAATTAAAATACCTTATCCTCGTAAAGACTCGAATCAACCGCGTAAATTATAATAGTACTGAAAACATAAAAATCATTTATTAGGTTTACCAACCTGTGGTGCCAGAATTCCCTTGAACGTATATAAAGCGTTTTCGGATAGTCTTCAACAGCAAAACGAATCCAACGGGCAACAATGACAAGAACAATCTTCGCGTGCTTCTGGGAAGACTTCTGGAAACCAACGTCGCTTCTGCGAAGATTTCTGGAAACTCGACTGAAACTCTTCAAAACATAAATGCAGAAGAACAAATAAAAATGTCCGACCAAGCAATCCATTATCAAAGCATACAATTCAGCTAAAATAGATGTATATTTTATATGATTGGAAAAAACTAGATCGCAAAAACGTGATTATACAACTAATACAGTTTTTATCGCTGCTAGCATTCATTGAATGAAAATAATACAATGAATTGCAAATGTTTATTAATTTATGGTCTTACCTTTCTAGTATTTGAAAAAGGAAACGAGAGAAAATCTAATTATATCCCCGACAACATTTATTGACACACACTTAACTAAAAATTAATAGTCTAAAGAAAAACAAAACGCAATCTTAAAAGCTACACCGAATATTGCTCCATGATAATTTTGTGAATAATTACTATGATATTTCATAGATGATACAGTAATAATGAAACCTTATCCTAAGTAAACTATCTCATTATCCGAGTCTGATTCCAAATCCATGTTGGCTACATCGTAGCTGTCCACTTGTTCCTGCTTACATTTTCTTATCTTCTCCTCGAGTTTACTCAAAGAATATTCAGATTTTATCTCAACCGTTTGTATGCCGTACTGGCCCACATAGTCCAACTTGTAATTTAATTTGGAGATGGCCTCAATGGATTCCAAGTCCATTTCAATTTCGAGCACGGCCTTCTTACGCTCGGTTGAAATCTTGATTGGTTTCCACAAGTTGAAATGTACGCCTTTGATACCCTGGTTGCTTTGCTTGAGGCGTTCGTACGCGAGCTGGGCATTCGCGTGGTTCTCGTACGGGATGTAAGCCATCATTTTGAAATATTTCGTGTTGTCGTCGTCCCCGCCGAAGACGACGATGTTGGTACGACTCATTTTGCCGAAATTGCGGCTCAGCAACCACCTCTTGGACTCAGTGTTGTCCGGGACGATGCCCAGGTAGCACGGCGGGCAGAAGCCGAACTTCACAAAGTCCGTCCGGCCGGAGCCGTCCTCCTTGAGATATTTGAAGAGGTAGTACACGACCACTTCTTTCATCTTGCGGGCCTGTTCTACGGTCAAGGTTTTCTTGCCGTTGAGGCCGATTTTGACTACGCCCGGTTCCGAGTTCGCGTTGAGGGTGGGCATCGGCGAGCTCTGCACGGCCGTCACTAGCAGCGACGGATCCGTAATGGACACCTCCTTAAGGCCGTTGTCGAACACGTCCTTGTCCACTGCTACGGCCTTCAAGAACACGTTGACCTTCTGCAGTTCATAACTGAGCATCATCTTGTGCTTCTCAAGGCCGCGCGCGGCGGACGGCGGCATGTCGACGTATAACCTCGTGCCTTTAACAGTCACGATTTTCTTAACGAACTTCCACTTCCCCATGTTGACCCCCTCGAGCCGTTTGTTCTGCATCTTCAGCTTCTCGAAGGGCTCGATGTTCCGGTTCCTGGAGTGGCCCGGGAGCCAGATAGCGGCCCGCTCGTACCACAGCTCCTCCTTGGTGTACACGAGGATGTTGAAATATTGGAACTCGGTGAAGTTCAGATTGAGGACCCAATCTTTCGACATTTCGTCTTTCGTGGAGAGTTCGTAGCGGTACAGGCTATGCAGACCTTTGAGGGTGAGGTCGGGCGCCCAGCCGTTGGAGGTTTCGGTGGCCTGGACGATTTGGGAGACTAGGAAGTTTTTGAGATATTCCGCTTGCAGCTCCGAGAAGGGTTCGAAGTCGTCCTGGCAGAGATAGAGGTTGTAGTACTCGCTGGGTGGTTCCTGGAAAACGTCGGCCGGTTCGTATTGCTGCTGTCGCTGCTGCATTGCGTTCGCGCCGAAATGTTGTTGCTGTTGCATCGCGTTGGTGTTGTACGATTGCTGTTGCAACAAATTTGCACTGAACTGAGACTGTTGCTGCATGGCACTGGCACTAAACTGGGGTTGCTGTTGCATCGCATTGCTACCCAATTGCGGATGTTGGCCGTGATGGAAAACGTGTTGTGGTAATTCCACATGAGTGGGAACGTACACGGGTGGTGGGACCATGCCGGCGGCAACGTTTACGACCGCGGAATTCAACGGGTTGATTCCAGCGAGCGGCAAGCTCATCACCTTCGGAGGGTCGATACTCGTGGCCCACTCTGGAACTGGTTTCAAAACAATCACTACAAATACCAAATACAAAAACATGCACAAATTTGTAAAAATGATGGTACTTACTGACTGAATCGGACAGTTTCGGGCGCGTTATTTCTGGAAAATATTAGTTTTATGAAGTTTTATGTTTTATGAGATCTTAGCTGGAGTTAATGTACAAATTAATTGCTGATTATTATATAATTTCAGCGCATCTTTTGGCTTATATAGGATTTTGTTAAGATAGATTAGTATCTAACCTTCTCTAGCGTTGCGCGGAGGTGAACGCCGAGAAGTTTTCGCCGGGATTTCCGACGTATCTGAAAACAAACATACCGCCATATTAAATGCTAAAATTCTTAATTGCTTTTTATGAAGACCATTACTCTCTTCGGTCACGAATTGTGAATAGAAGTGTTAAAATTGCTGTCTTGAAATTGAATTAACATGAAATCGCAATATGATTGAATTACATCACTATGATTAAAAACAATTGACAAAATGGATTATCAAATTAAACTTATCGACGAGTAAAAAAAGACAAATCAATAAAAAAATATAGTAAAAATTACAAAAGTCCTCACCTCCGTCAGCCCTTCGCTTCAAGCCCCGGTACTGCGTGGGCAGCCGGGACACCACCTCCTGCATCAGCTTCTCCTCTTCCGTGGGCGGGTACTTGCTCTGGAACTTGATCACCAGCTCGATGTACGACATGTCCTTGTCGCCGAACATGTCGCTGAAGATGTAGAACAGCGTGTACTTCAGCTCCTCGGTGACGCGGTACTTGTGGTCGCCTTTGATGTCGTATTTCTGTAGGAGCCGCTCTGCGAGGTCTTCCACGGCTTTGCTTCTCTTGTTCTTCACGGCCGGGTTCAGCCAGACGTGGTTGCGTTCCACGGTGGTCCACTCTCCTTTGCCGGTCTTGGCACGCTCGTCGCGCTCGCGGCTGTGACGCGGCGACTCGTCCCGCCGGTACCGCTCCTCGTCGCGTCGTCGCTCGTCGAACTCCTCGCGCCGTCTCTCCCCGGATTTCCGCTCCTCGGTCTTCTTCCTGAACTCGACGGCTCGCTTGTATATATCCTGGAAGTCCTTGTCTATGTCGCTGAAGACCTTCTTGTCGTCGCGCCTCGGTGAGTCGCGGCGGAGCTCAGGGTGGTAGTCGTCGCGCGGGCGGTACTCGCGGCCCTCGTCGAGCTCGCGGCGGCCCGCCATCTTGTCTCCCAGGAGCTCCAGGTCGGTGCGGACTCTGAGCTTCTCTTCGAACTGCCTCCGCTCGGGCTCGGGGCGGCGGTCTCTGTCCCAGACGGGCGTGTGCTTCGGCTCGTCTTCGAAGCGCGACTTCCTCGGCTTGTTCTCGAGCTGCTGCCCGGGCCACATGGGCGGCGGCGGCGGCTCCCGTATCGGCTCGGGGCTGCTCCGCTTCTCGAGCGCCCAGGAGCGGCGCGGCGAGCGGGAGGAGCGCGGCGACGGCGAGTGGCGCCGGTAGCGCTCCTTGGGGCGCATCGGCGAACGCGAGCGCCTCTCGGGAGACTTCTCCGCGGGCTTCTCTTGGCGCCTCGCCATATCGCGCCTGTCTTCGTCCTTCTTCACGTTGGACGGGTACAGACCCTTGTCCGCCTGCCACGGCGGGCCCCGCGGCTCGTGGCGCCCTCCCGCCGGAAACTGTACATTTTCGTGGGCTTTCGCTCGGTAACCACCTGTGTACGTTTGGTTCTGTGCCTGTAAATTGAAATTATGTTTGCAAACACGAAAAATTTACATTAAAATATAATACGTCGTTTCGAGGCATCGAAAGATCGTGCAGAAACGCAGCAAATGGATATTTTCGCGCTCAGGCTTTATTTTGTTTTATATTATTTTGAAGGATAGAAATATTGTAGATGACGCCACGATATCTTCCGAGAAGATGCTGGTGTGGAATTGTGGATGAGATGCATTATATTCAAAGTCTTCTATAAATTATTGTCGATTTTGAGTGTTTCCGGGAAGTTAGCCTTCATTCGCAGGTGTATTGTTTACGGGTTTATGCTTCGAAGTGACACGATTAGAACTCGAATCACAGAAGAAATAATAGTACTAACGTACGGAAGGCTCACTCGGTTAAGACAAATAAAAAGCGACTCTTGCCGCCACTCAATAAAGTGCAATTCAGCTCGCATGACCTTGATATACCACGTATCATTTTATATGCGTCTCTCTTCTAACGCTTAAGTCTATCTCGCGGCAAGCCACGGATAGAGTAACGCGGGCGTTACAGATATTAGCGCGCGCAAGTACATCGAGTGAGACAGGCCTGCTCGTATATAGGTTATCTACAAAGCAAAAACTGTTCACGAAGTCCTCTAGAGATTTGTGCGAGTCGTTTTCTTCATATAGATTGCGGTCCTTCAAGAACTCTATAAACTCGTGCTGTCTTCAGTAGAAATAATCAGCAATATAATTTCATACAAATCGTCCATCTTGAATTGTTAATATTTTGTAGAAAACTTATTTAAATCTGATGTGATGTTTCCTATACTGACGCCCACCTGGTCTTCGCTTTATCCCGTTATAAGGGGTCAGTTTTCGCAATTCTGCCGGTCTTTGGCACCCGCTTCTACGGCATCTAATGTCTTGATGTCTTTCTGGCCTAGTGTGTGGGTATTTCACTGAATTCAGTTACGATGAAACTTTATCTCGTTTTTATTATATTAGCATTTAATGTGGCAATAGTGTTACTCTGTGTGATTGTCATGAGCGTTTTTTTCGTATCCAACTTTCAGATTCGTCTGGTATGAGCATCTAATAAGAAAAGGCTTTTAAACAGAACCCAACGTCGAGCTCTCGCTGATGCTCCTTAAGTTTCAGGATTCCTAGATACCAGGCACTCTAGGTGGAGTCAGGCAGGAGTTACGATTAGTAATAGTTAGCAGTCTCTCATCTTACATGACATTGACATTAAATATACCACAAAGAACGCAGAACAGACTATTCCTGAAGCGCTTCAGGACTAGTTCGATATCTCTTCCCTTAGTCTTGTTTTAAACCGATTTAATTCTGATATTTTTCTTGGACATTCAGTTTGTAAAAGACGTAATGTAAATGATTCGAATTCAAACAGCGCAGCGTTGGGATTTTATTTTGCGGATCCATCGCTTGTCAGTAATTGGGCCGAAACCGGAGCGGCACTCGTGGTAATAAATGGCAGTTGTACTGACTTTGAGACGCCCCTAGATGAAGTGCGGACAGATTGTGTGTGAAGCAATGAAGTCAAGCGTGTTGAAGTTCACATCTTGAATTACCGAGGTTACAATGGTCATATCATAGTTGTTTTAGCGTGCACTGTCCCACTGTTCTGTCTTGACCAATAGGGGTGATGCGCTGGTTCTTTTAATTCCTCTTATATAAGTTATCCGCCTTACACACTGGCTGATCAGTGGACTGTAAAAACGATTATTGTTGCATTACACTGATAATTTTTTGTCATAGTTGTGGCGTTACTTTGTCGTTATCCAATTACAATCCATTAGAACTTCTGTATCTTTGGCTCGATTTATTTCTCCATTTGTTAATCCGCACTGTAGGCCCTCTGGCAGGCTAAATAAGTGAAGTGATGATCTTAGCAAGAACGATGGCAGCAGATTGATAAGATGATCAGAAAATCAACTTCAGTGGCGAGCTTTAGAAGAGGCCTATATCCAGCAGTGAAATGAAACTGGCTGGATGATAAAAATGGTGGTAATTTTTCAAAATAAATACAGCGTCATTCCTTGCAAGGCGTTCGCTGCAGAACGTATTAGATCGTGGATCGAAGGTAAAAGGATTGCTCTTACAACTTAATGTATGAAAAATATGTATCCAACAGTGTTGTATGGATTCACTTTTCCACATTTGATGTCGGCGTCTTTTCATTTTGGAACCGGTGACATGTATGGCAGCTCATTTAGATGGCATTTTTTTGCAGCAACTGATTATTATGTACTTGCAACTTTTGAATTCATTCTTGACAAGTTTTCTAATCGTTTTTATCGCGTTTTTTTTAATTTAGGCTGTGTTGCTTTCTTAGGTAATAATTTGCGGTGTTGTTCAGTTGCTAAATGTCGTATTTAGAACATTTTTAAGGTGACATGGTATTCTTTCTTTAAATAAGTATTCCTTTACGGTGGAAAGGAGACCAACTGAAATAAAATAGATCTCTGAAGAGCATCCTCCATACAATTGAATTGTTTTTGGGAATTAAGATGCTTTAATACTATACAATTGCAACACCTATGCGCGTCGTCATACCTTTTAATTATTTTTGAATATCTTTGAAAGACTCCATGTCAAAGGTCCAATAAAAAACCGTAAATGAAGCACTCAATTTTCATTTTGTCCTTTATAGTCTCGCATCCACCATAACAATGTAAAGCGTGGGTCAAACCGCATGCAGCGCAGCGCAGCGCAGCGCAGCGCAGCACAGCACAGTGCAGCATATGACGTTGTAATGTTGGGAATATTATGGGAAATGACACACCAAACGCACGATGTTGTACAGCGCTGCGCAGCTACGCGCGTCACCGCATACCAAGCCACGCAGAGACAAACCGAATGCGTGAACGCAGCAGGCGGTCATGCACGGTCTGGCAACGTCACGCGCGTTTCGTGCCCTGATGACGTTGTATTATATGACTTTCTGTAGTTAATGTCACACCGCGAATGATTACGCGCGTCGACGTGCAGCGCTGCGCGACACCTTGCCGCACGAAAACGGTGATCTGTATTCAAATACAAAACTGGATGCGGAATTTAAAGAAAATACTTCATCAGATGAGATACAGCACAACCATCCAACATCAGGAAACTCAGAAATGCTAACGCTGTGCTCACTGTATTCCATTTAAAACGAAAACGGTAGATGCGTTGTAGCGCAGCACCACACATCACGACAAACTGGCCGGTGTGACATCCTAAGCAACGCGCTGCGCTGCAACGCTCTGCGATGCAACGCACACGCATTCGGTTTGACCCACGCTTAAATCATTTTCTTCACAAATATTACGTATAGTTTAGCAGAGAGCACGAAGTTCGGAGAACAGGTTTCCCCAGGAAATGTTTTAATTGCTAAGAGACAGTAACTGAAGAAACAGTAGAAGAATGAAACTGAATAAATTCATTATTCACCTTAATTTTTCACTCTCATCTTTCTTCCTTTCTTTAAAGATTAGATTGGTATCAGATTCTAATCTTATAATACCACTTACCTGAGGAGGTTCGTACGCAGGACGAACTGGCTTGGGCCTCTTGTCGTCCATGAACTTACTGGGCGGGTTATCCACGATGCGGATGGGAGAGAATCTAGGAACAGAGAGAGTGAGCTCATATCGGCGACTCCCGGCCGTTTTATACTCGGCTGCAGAGGGTAATGTGTTTTGGTTGTATGTATGTTTGTTCGTTTCTTTGGCGCGTCCTACAGACTAAAAGGCTTGATGGATTTTGATAAATGAGGTATCATTGGATTCGTCTTAATAACGAGAGAGACATAGGATATATGAAGTGTCAAGGAAACTAATATGGCGGCTTACAGCTGCCATATTGTATTTCTGACGGAACAAAAAATGACCAAAACCTATCGGGTGCGGTAACAAAATGGAGGTCTTTAAAAGACCATGACAAAAATATATAAAAGTTAAAATATTATATAAAAAAAGAATCGATTGCGAACAAAACTAAACAGAGGCAAACAAGCTTTAGATTCTCGATTTTTTAATATATGATACAGTCGGAGGCACATGCATTTCATTTCTCCTTTGACGTGATCAGATAGAACCTGGCGAGCTACTCCACATGCCTCCGACTGCATCTTATATTAAATATATGATACAGTCGGAGGCACATGCATTTCATTTCTCCTTTGACGTGATCAGATAGAACCTGGCGAGCTACTCCTCATGCCTCCGACTGCATCTTATATTAAATATATGATACAGTCGGAGGCACATGCATTTCATTTCTCCTTTGACGTGATCAGATAGAACCTGGCGAGCTACTCCTCATGCCACCAACTGCATCTTATATTAAATATATGATACAGTTGGAGGCACATGCATTTCATTTCTCCTTTGACGTGATCAGATAGAACCTGGCGAGCTACTCCTCATGCCTCCGACTGCATCTTATATTAAATATATGATACAGTCGGAGGCACATGCATTTCATTTCTCCTTTGACGTGATCAGATAGAACCTGGCGAGCTACTCCTCATGCCTCCGACTGCATCTTATATTAAATATATGATACAGTCGGAGGCACATGCATTTCATTTCTCCTTTGACGTGATCAGATAGAACCTGGCGAGCTACTCCTCATGCCTCCGACTGCATCTTATATTAAATATATGGTACATGCAGTCGTTTTTTATAATTCTTTATTTTTAAAAGCTTTTATTTAACTTCACTTGTATGTATGTATCTATGTATTTTGTCGTTCCGGGTGGAATCTTGCAATTCAAATTTCGAGCACTTCCCGATTAGCTATCCGGCTGAAACTTACTAGGTAGCTCACAGGGTAGCTCACAAACCGAAGACAAAGCAAAAATAAAAAACAAAACAAACGGAATAAGAAAAAAAAGAAGAGAAAATGCAATAAAAAAAAGGAAACAAGCATAAAAATAAACATTCATTAAAAAAAGCTCGTAAAGTTTTTTTATTTTTCTTATTATTAATAGGGTATTTAATAAAACAATAAAGTCTAAGTGCTTATCATATGAGTGCTGGCCTCTGGTGTCAGAGTTTGTCAGGCCGCCCGACGGCCTCTGACACGGCTTAACAACTGGTATTGATTAATAACAGCCGGGACCGACAGCTCAACATGCCCTCCGAAGCACGGAGCGATGGAAATCCGCACATAACTTGGAAAAGTCATAAGTCCGGTATCGCCTGAGATAGACCGAGGACCGAACCCGGTATAATTTGATTCTAACTCGCACTAGTATACCACTCGGGTATCATCACTCTAGGAGGCAAAATAAGCTTCTGAACATGAAAATATTATTATTTTTTATATCTGTTTTATGCATCACGTAAAATCTACTGGACCGATTAAAATGCGGTTTTCACTGTTGGATAACTTTCCTGAACTTGTAGTTTTTTGTTTTTTTTTGTGTATGTATATTGAAAACTGCTGGACGGATTTGGATAAGATTTTCGGCGTTTCGTAGCTTAGGTTTCCTCGTAAAGCCGAGGTATATACTGAGGGTGAGTTTATAAACAGGGAGATCTGTGCCAGCCACGCTAGTCCCTAACCGTTTAAGGTAGGAAGATGCTGCACATTTTTTTATTAAAACTATATTATTTTAGAAAAAATAATCGTGATTTTCTATATCTACATATAATAAAGCAGTAAGTAACGAAAAGTCTGTTCAATGAAGAACAATTAAAGAAGAATTGGTCTAGTACGTAAAATAAGCTACTGAACAAGAATGAATCATTTTTTTAAATGGCGTCTCTTTGTTTGTTCGCGCATCACGTAAAAACTACTGTACCGATTGCGATGCGGTTTTCTTCGATGGGTAGCTTAGGGTTTGACTTCAACACTTGGTATCTCAATCCGATGAGTAAAAGTCGAGCAATTGACAAAAAACATTCGACGTCTGAAGGAATTTTGAGTAATGGTATTTTAGGTCCTGGAATAGCACACGGTAATCATAACCCCGAGAAACAACCAAGCGGGCAAAGCCACGGGCACAACTAATTACATACATAAAAATATACGTAAATTAAGAGGTTTGAATGATGTTTACCTGATTGGTCTCGGCGGCGGCGACACGAGGCGGTGTCCGGGGGACGAGTGCTTCGGAGAGAACCGGGGCGGGGAGTCGCGGCGTCCCAGCCTTCTGTCATCTGGACACAGTACATTCTAGTTACTACTGCTGTACCACTGGCACTCAACTATAGATATTACACTGTAAAATTGAAGACACGCGGCTCCAAAGGCATGCAGCTTTAATAAAAAAATGAGCCGTCACGGGACGCCTGGCAGATGTGTAAACATAATAGAATAGAATTTATTCAGCTTTATGTTAGTAAGATGAAACTAAAAAAACTTGCAACGTTTTGCACCGCGCGCTAATGTTGCGGCTCTCATTATTCAACTTCATAGTTGACTAATGAGAGCCGCAACTCTTCATCTAAGCCGCAACTCTTCATCTAAGCCGCAACTCTTCATCTGATCTATGCTAACTTTTCGTCATAATACCGTAAGTCTTGTTGGCTTAGCGGGAGACCGCTCGGACACGAATGAAATACCGGAGTTCAATTCGCACTGCATTGTTTACATTTTGCACTAAAAATTAGATTTGGAAAACTGTCTCATTAGATAATTATCGTGATGGGCAGTGCAGTGTGGTGGCCAGTATACTAATAAGGACCGCCCCTTCCCCCTTCCCATCCCACCTCACTAGGCCGCTCGATCGCCACGCCAACAGTCGGCGTTACTCCTGTACAACGCCATTAGATGTTTACACATCAAAAAAATACTTTAGCTAAAACATACTTTATTTATAATGATCGTGGTCTCCACTCTAGAACTCGCCTACCCTAACGGTTATCAACAGTAATCGGATCTAGTAGTATCCTGAAGAACTAGGACAACTGAATCGAGGAGATCTTTGGCATCAAGAAGATTTTAAATGGAGTGTTGGAGTTAACAAAGGGTTATAAATTTGGAACGACAAGCGTTTTTTAAAATTTTGACCAAATATAATCTTATTCGTATAATGTCATTGGAAACGCGTTTCATTTTATCATGGGGGCCGTTCGTTCGTTTTGTAGCAAATGGCGAAAATAACTGTTAAAAACGCTAAATATGATCACATTTGGCGTTATCTTTGGACATTTGTGGGCGAAATTAGCGTTCTGAACGTTTTCGATCACCGTTCGTTTTGATGACATGTTAACATAAGAAAATCGACTTTGTTCCGTCAACGATAATGTCGTTTTTCTTTCGGTTTGGAGAGGATCGTTAGTGTCAAAAGTTGCAAAAATGCCAAAAGTGTTGAAAATGTTCAAAGAAAACGGCTTGTTAAAAATGTACATTTCGAAACTGCCCACAACGCCATCTCATCATCTCGAATGCAGAGATGGTGGAATATCTATACATCTATGTATAATTTCATAATTATGTGCGAGCGTGTTTATCTCTAAATTATGTGCGAGCGTGTTTATCTCTAAATTAATCTTAAATAAGCCAAAAATTAATAAGCATAAAAACTGATTAGAAGTACCTTCTACTTTATAATTAAAGTGCATCATACTTGGAGACATCCGGTGAGGTTCTTCTCTTCTCCCTGGAGACATTCTTCTGCCAGGCGACACTTTTCTAATAGGTGGTGAGATTCTTCGTCCAGGTGGGGAGATTCTTCGGCCTTGTGGCGAGATTCTTCGGCCTGGTTGGGAGTTTCTTATACCAGATGGCGAATTTCTCCTGCCACTGGGCGAAATCCTCCTGCCACCGGGCGAAACCCTTCTGCCACCGGGCGAAATTCGCCTACCAGGCGATGCTACTCTTCTGCCAGGTGGCGAAATTCTCCTACCAGCCGGCGAAATTCTTCGCGCAGACGGCGAAAACTCCCTAGCAGATGACGGACCAAGTCGGCTACTAGGAGAAATACGTCGATCACCAACGGGAAAGGGTCTTCCTCGGGGCGATGACCGTCTCCCATGTTCCTGGTAGTTCCTGCCTGCATTCGAGGGCATGTCTCTGGGCGGTGAGAGAGGCCTGGCGCTCCTTGGAGGAGAGAAATGGCCGCTCTTGTCGTAGTGTTGCGGCGATTGTTTGGGCATGTCGGGACGTTTGTCCAGTGCGGAATGGCGGCGGTCGTCGAAAGCCTTTGACTGCTGGCCCTGATTGATTGGAAGACATTTTTATTGATTTATTTTTTATGATTAGTTAAAAAATATAACATATTATTTAAATTTTAATAAGTGGTACAGTACAGTCGTGGCCACTCTGTACTTCGTGCAAATGGCTGCGCTAGAAATCGAATGGCGGAATGAGGCGATGTGCACGGGGCTATGGTCTAGGCTAGAGATGCACCTCATTCCAGCATTCTGGTATATAAAATGTTCCTTGCGCAGCCATTTGCACGAAGTTCAGAGTGGCCACGACTTATCGGCCGTACTGTATATATTTTCGTTCAATTCAGGGGAGGATATTGATGAAATCAGTGCCGATTCAGAATGAGTTGTGTAAAGGAGTTTTTTTTCCTGAGGGCAACATTAAATTAATAACATTTTAGATTCGGAGGAGAGAAGTAGATACGTGCTATGAAATGTAAATATATTATTGATCGAGCGAGCGCAAAGCGCGAGCGAAGCGTCTCCGTTTCAGCTTGGGCAAAAATGCTTTCGTATGTCCGGCGGATGTCCGAATGTCCGGCTGTTCTCCTCTACAGGTCACATTTCTCAACCGATCTAGACGAAACTACTTAAAGGTTTAACGAATTTTTAGAAGTTTTATGTCGTTGGGGATTTTTGATTGCCTGCAATTACAGAATAAGTTTTTCTCATTTTTGTCAAAAACTTCTTTTTTTTCCTTTGTCATTCCCGACTGGATTAAGAAAACAAAGGAATGTTTCCTTTGAGTAAAGTTCAATATCATCAACATACTTTCCCTCTCCACACTTTTAAATTCCATCCCATGTACTTTCAAAACTGCGAGGATTCATAAAATAAAAAAAACATCAACGAGAGCCCTCATTCATGCTTAATTTTCGAGACACTGGTAGCGATTCGGATATCCCCTAAACTAAACTTAATTTCTTCAAATGTAATTTAAGCCTTGTTGGCTTCTATTCCTCAATCACCAAACTATCACTAAAGCCTGTCAGCGTAAAATCAACTTTGTTACCACGCGGCGAGAGTCCCGATTTGTCCAAACGCTGTCTCATAACGTGTCAGAATTTATCCTAACGACAGCGACAGCGTGACAACGTTTCGACAGCGTTTTAGACAGCGTGTTAAAAACCTGTTTTAAATACGTTATTTTAAGCGGTGCAGCTTAAATTGCCGTAAGTTTAGAATAGATGCCAGGGGAAAAAATACCTTGTTACGAAGTCGACAAGGTTTAAATTACATTTGAAGAAATTTAGTCTAGTTTAGTTTAAGGAGTAAAATTACCGAATTGCTGCCATTATGAAAAATATCTATGGATTTCGAAAAACCACGGGATCTAAAAACATAGTTCTTATATTTAAAAGGTATATCTCGAAATATGTAAACTACGGAAGCCAAAGCACAGAATAAATAATAGAACTAATAGCGCGCGTGCGTGCGCGGCCAGCCGGGACAGTTCTCAGGGGTTAGTTGCTCGACGAGATCATAGCAAAGTAGGTATTTAGTAAAGGTATTGTTATCTCCTTTCCTCCCGTCAATCCACACCAATATATATAAGTGAAACGTTGTCGGTTTGTTTAGGGAGATTTAACGCGATAACGGCTGGACGGATTTTGATGAAATTTGGAATGGAGATATCATCAAGTCTGTTAAAAATCATCAAGAGCGTTGGTGCCACAGAGAATACAATACGTTGGTGCTAATACTTTTGCATTGGTTTTTAATCTCCTAGAAGAACATGGGATGCTTTTTTCTGTAGTCCGCGCGGACGAAGTCGCGGTCGGGTAAGCTAGTCCCCAATACGAGCGATAAAGATAGTTGCTGGTTGTGAGTTTGAGTAGTAGTATTTTAGGGGAATGCACTTTCCGCCCCCAAAATTGTGGTAAAATCTTTTGTTATTAGTGTCAATCGCTTGAATAGAATATAATCTACGCTTATACGTTTCATTTCTTTAAAAGAAAGCTAAATGACTTTGAAAATGAGCATTAAAAATTTATCATAGTTTTAACGCAAAAAAACGCCAATTAAGGTGCTTACTACATTGTTAATTCATTAAACAACTTCATGCTAAAATATATTTGAAATCGGATAATATTTAGGGGTAGATAAGTGATTTTCTTATTGTATGGACAAAGGGCGCTATAAACTGTCTTCTTAAAAGATTGATGACAATAAGTGTTTTGTTATTTTTGTATGGATAAAAGGCGCTATAGACTGTCTTCTTAAAAGATTGATGACAATAAGTGTTTTGTTATTTTTGTATGGATAAAAGGCGCTATAGACTGTCTTCTTAAAAGATTGATGACAATAAGTGTTTTTCTTTTTGAATGGACAAAAGGCGCTACAGACTGTCATCTTAAAATATTGATGACAATAAGTGTTTTTCTGTTTGTATGGACAAAGGGCTCTACAGAGTGTCTTAAAAGATTGATGACAATTATTATAAGCTGCTATTCAGACAGCTTGTTAACACACCGGTTGCGCCCACGCTGATGTTGTCCCCTGGCCGTGCGCCGGCCCCGAGAACTGTCCGTGGTGAGGCTGCCCCCCGTCGAACTGAGTAGGGCCTTGGAAGTTGTCCTTCATTATTGTAATCTGCAACAATTCATATTTCCAATCTAATCCAGGGGGAAAAAAGAGACTTTGCCCTACGAATGTTGGAGTACATATTTTTTTGATTTGTATTGCATAAGCATGAGATGAGAGGGATGTAATGCTGCTACCATCTGAATGCACCGAGTCAACCTCACCTGCTCGTGGTGCACCCTGCCGAATACTAAACAAATCTGACGACCGACAGATCATCATACAATTGCGTCGTTACATTCCACAAGCCGGTGACGGGCAGCAACGACACCGGTTCGACAACTATATACACCCTGCGGTTGCCAACACTCATGCCACAGAACAAATAATAGCAGAAGTTGCACTTCGCGCAACCATTAATAGAAATAGCGCCTCTAGCTACTAAGCAACAAAGTGCAATTCAGCTCGCATAAGCGCTCAGTACCTAACGCGATATTCACATAAAACGTTGCCGCTCTCTTCTAACGCGCAACTCTGTCGCTGTCTGGCGCGGAGTGCCGCGCTGTGGCGCTAGGGTTGACTGCTTGCCGCTACTACTATAACATTCATCGTCTATCTACATACTTGACCACGTAATCTATTTTATGTTTGATGCGTATGATGACACGGTCAATTAGGTATATACAAGTAGAAAATGAATATTAAAGTCGGCCTTTTGTAATTAACAAATGAAAACAAACCACCGCCTACCTTTTTCTTTAGGCTACCTAGGTATACCTCTTTGTTTAACATTCCTCATTAACTTAAGATAATAATATTTTCACATTTTGCACTAATTAAAAAGTTCGTAGAACAATAACATAAAAAAACTGGTTGTTTACATTTTCACTATACTAATTCTTAATTATCTCCTAAACACGTGGACCGATTTACATTATTCAATGAATAAAATGATTTTAGACCTAGACCTTTCATTTGACACCAAAAACATTAAGATATCTCAACAAACAATAAAACACATTTTCAAGTTGCTCTCGTAATTATCCAACATGTATGAAACGTGTAACAATTATTTTAAAAACTATCTTATCAAACGTTAAACGTTAAATTTATTTTAAACTGGATCTAATTCAATAAAAAAAGGAATCAAATTTTATTTGTGAACAACATCATAATCAAAAATACTTAAGTAGGTAGGTTCTAAAATACAACGCCAAAATGTGTGTGACTGTGAAAAATGTAAGCGTCTGAATGCAAGCGCGCGGCAGCCGGCCTCGCCTTATTTGTAGCCCCGGGGCTCAGAAATCTGTAGGTTATTAGCTCGCGTAAGTAGGTAGAGTGACGGATGTCTGCTCATGCCCAGCATGGCGACTATGGACACAACCTCCATGAACGACACAACCGGACTGGATGAGAAGAGCCGAAGATTGGGCTCAGTAGCGTTCATTAGGAGAGGCCTACGTCCAGCAGTGGACTAGTATACGCTGTTGATGATTATGAAGCATGAGATACTCGAGAAAAACTCAAGTTTTCGTTTCCGTTAGCCGCCATCTTGAAATGAAGGTGCCTAATTTTGGTTATTTTTTTTATATAAAGCTTCAACAATTGATTTTATGACAAAAATTGTATATCTGAAGCATAAAGAAGATAAAATTGCTAATATTTTTTGTATTCATATTTATTCTGTACTAGCTGTGCCCGCGGCTTCGCACGCGTGGTCATTTCTCCAGGTTAAAAGTACTCTATGTGCTATTCCAAGGCCTAAAATACCAATATACCAACATTTGTTTAAAATTCCTTCAGCCGTCAAAAAGTTTTTATCGATTGCTCGGCTTCTACTCATCGCATTGAGATACCAAGTACACTAGTTTTTATGTCAAACCTTGAGTGAACAAACAAACAGACAAGATTAAAAAAAAAAAACTTGTTCTGTAGCTTATTTTAAGTAACCTTCTAGTCCCCTAGTTCTTATTGCTTTATTATAAGTATAGCTTATAGGTAAAAAGTTAAAAGCACAATCTTTTAACGCAATTTCAGATTTCCGTTGTTTTCCGGGTCAGTATCAGTTACAATTCCGATATTTTAAAAACGTCGTATTGGAAGCCCTATTTCCCAGCGCGTGATATTCATCTTCTTAGTGGTAATCATGAAGTATTACTGTCTGGGGCCGATGTAGCTCGCCCCAAGATTTATCACCACCTCTCTCTTGTGGCCATTCTGGTATACCCATGCAAGGGGCCACCCTAAGTTAACTTTGAGCTGATTGGTCCATCGCATGAGTGGCCTTCCACGTGGTGCCTTCCAGATTGTCCTGAACGACAAGAAGCTTTACGGAATCATTGTCCCGCCTCAAAAAGTGGCCGAATAATGATTTAGTAGCAAACTCATATCAAAATTCACTCTGTTTTTTTAATTATGTTTTTTCCGCTTCTTGATATTTTTTTCTAATAAGACATCTAATACTTATAATAAAGCAATAGGAACGAAAAAGTCTGTGCAAAGAAGATAATTAAAAAAGAAATGGTCTAGAGTACATAAAATAAGCTACTGAACAAGAATATAACATATCAAATATTCGTGTCTGTCTGTATGTTTGTTCGCGCATCAGGTAATAACTACTGTACAGATTGCAATGCAGTTTTAACTGTTGGATAACTTATGTTTTGACTTAAAAACTGGGTTACTTTATATCTCAATCCGATGAAAAGAAGCCGAGCAATCGACAAAAAATATTTGGACGGCTGAAGGAATTTTCATCAAATGTAAATAGCACAAAGAGTAATTTTAACCTACAGAAATGACCACGCGTGCGAAGCCGCGGGCATCAGCTAGTACAGAATAAATATGCATACAAGAAAATTTGAAATGTTGTTTTCTTTATACATATCATAGACATTTTTATCATAAATTCAACTGTTGAGGCATTATTAAAAGAAAAGCAAATTTAGGCACATTCAATTCAAACCTCGAGAACCAAAATTTGTATTTTTCATAAAGACCCCTAACCTGATCTAAGCAAAACATTTTCTACTCCACCTTTATTACCTGCCAAGTGTGATTCAGGATTCCGTACTTTAAAGACCTTATTTCAAGTACAATATGTAGTTAAACAGAAATAAAATAATTTAATAGAACACTTAATACCGTTCGTTTTGTAACAATTGAAGAAAATAACTGTTAAAAGGGTTGTTTTTCATTCAGTTTGGAAAGGATCGGTAGTGTCAAAAGTTGCAAAAATTACAAAAGTGTTGAAAATGTTCAAAGAAAACGGCTTGTCAAAAATGTACATTTCGAAATTGTCTACAACGCCATCTCATCATCTCGAAAGCAGGGATAGGAGACCGTAGCGTAGGGATAGCCGCTTGGCGTGATCTTTGCAAAGTAGGTATTTAGTGTTGCTATCTCCTTCCCTTCGCACGAACCTCTATACGAGCGATAGAGAGAGTTGCTGGTCGTGAGTTTTATTAATAGTTTTTAATAATAGAAAATAGAATAGAATCGCTTGAATAGAATATAATCTGTGCTTATACGTTTTTTTTAAAGATATCCATTTGTTTATGAAAAAGAGCATTTTCAATTTGTCATAGTTTCAGCGCAGTTAAGGTGCTTATAATTTAAAGTTATTGAAAAATTTAGAAAAACGAAAACGTAGTTAATTAAAGAAACAAAGGCAAAAAATAATTTTGAAATCGGTTAATATTTAATGGTAGATAAGTGTTTTTTTTTTATGGACAAGGGCGCCATAGACTCGCATCTTAGGACTGAAAGATGAGTCTATGGCGCCAACAATAATGTGTGTTAAGTGATATGACAAAGTACATACCGGTTTATCTTGCGGCCTCGCTGGCACCCGCGGATTGTCCACTAAATCCACAACGCGGAGCGCGTTCCGCCGCGGTGGAGCCTGCAAAAACACAACTGTGATATTATCTCTATGTATGTTTGTTCATGTGTAACTCATGGACATTTTGTGTATTCTTCCCATCATTGTCACGGCTCACTTAGCCCCACTTCCCAGCAGAGTATTAGCCAAACATCAAAGAGAAGGCCGAGCTCAGTGGCATGCACAGCAGTCCAGCAGTGGACAAGTATATGGTGATAATGATGATGATTGTTTCAATATCTTCTCATAAAAAATGACAAAGATTGAAAATTATAAATTAATATATTGCTAATAATCATACCGGGTCATTTGGGGTTGGTTTGGGTTGGAACCCAAATCCTTGATCTGGGGCGCCTCTGGGTTGAGCGTAAGGATCTTGAGACCTTTGAGGGTGCTGAGAACAAAATATTAAAGTTTATAATAAACAACATCAACTAAATGTGTTGGGTTGGTGTACTGTAAATGCCTTTGTCATACAAAAAACAAAAAGAAAGTACAGGATGGCGCAATAGAACGTGCATATTTGAAAAAATAAAATAAAAATAAATACAAAAGGTATAGTCAAAATAAAACTAAGGTATTGTAAAGAAATAACTGAAGTTTATTTTTTAAAAATAACATCATCTAAATGATGACCCTCTCTACGACGGCACTCCTCTAATCGCAAACGGAAATTATTGAAAACTTTCTTCAGTAATGCTGGTGTAATTGTTGCCATTTCACCACGGATATTCTCCTTGAGCTGATCGATGTTTTTCGGATTATTGCTGTAGACTTTGTGTTTGAGGTATCCCCACAAAAAAAAGTCAGGAGGCGTCAAGTCTGGACTACGTGGGGGCCATGGGATATCACCTCTTTTCGAAATCAGTCTGCCAGGGAACATCTGTTTCACAACCGCCATGGAGTTATTTGATGTGTGACAGGTAGCTCCGTCTTGTTGAAACCAAGTCCTAGAATTCACTATTCTTGAATTTTCAAGCTCTGGAGCCAAAAAACCTTCCAACATCGCAACATAGCGTTCGGTATTAACAGTGACGTTTTGCCCCCGCGTATTTTCAAAGAAAAATGGTCCAATTATTCCTCTACCAGAGATTGCTGCCCATACTGTCGCTTTAGGACTATGCAGTGGTTTCTGGTGCTTGAGTTTGGGATTCTCACTGTTCCAGTAACGACAATTTTGACGGTTTACGAACCCATTGATATTGAAATGGGCCTCATCGGAGAAAAGGATATTGTCATAATTGGAAAATCGATTAAGCATTTCATTAGCAAATGCGAGCCTTGCTCCGAAGTCAGACTCTTTCAATTCTTGTGTTAACTGCAGCTTGTAAGGATGCAGTTTAAGATCCAAGTTTAAAATTCGTTGCAAACTTCGTCGCGATAAGTGTAAGACAGACGATCTCTTGCGAGTAGACATTTGTGGATCTCCTCGTACCGACTGCATAACTTTCTCAATATTGTCGTCGGTCCTAGATGTTCTTGGACGACCTTTTGCTTGTGGTTTAAACGTTGAACCGGTGTCTTCAAAACGCTGTACCCATATTTTAATTAAATTACCACTCGGAGCTTCACTAATTTGCCGTAGTCCATATTCAGAACAATATAAACGCCTAGTAACGATGTATGAACGAGAGTTCTCGTAAAATGCGCGCACGCAAAATGCGCGACGCTTCCCGTCGAAGTGACTCATAGTGACTAAAACTCCATGAGCCCGCCTACCCAACGACACAGGCTCCCCCCGCCCGCGCACTTTGTACCCCGCAAAAAAAGATGATGCAATATGCACGTTCTATTGCGCCACCCTGTAGAATACATTATAAACATTTAGAAAAAAATGCATTTTTTGAATAATTTTACCTTTAATTATACAAATGGCATATAAATTATAAGTCTTTTTACAAATAACAACATAATATATAGATGAAATGTCATGAAAAATTAACCATACATTCTAATTAATTCATCATCATCATGCCAGCCTTTAGAGTCCACTGCTGAACATCGGACTCCCCCAAAGAGCGTCGTGACGAGCGATCTTGTGCCACCTCCATCCACCGACTTCCTGCGATGGCTACAATGTCGTCGGTCCATCATGGGGGGGGTCTCCTTACACATCGCTTGCTTGTTTGTGGTTGCCAGAACCTTTATTCCACAGCGGTTGTCAGTTCTTCGAACTATATGGCCTGCCCATTGCCACTTCAACTTGCAAACTCTGAGAGCTATGTCGGTAACCTTGGTTCTTCTACGGATGTCCTCATTTCGGATTCTATCACGTAGTGAAACACCGAGCATAGCTCTCTTCATTGCACGCTGCGCCACTTTGAGCGTGTGTATGAGACCAATAGTTAGCGACCACATCTCAGAGCCGTATGTCATCACTGGCAACACATACTGATTATAAACTTTCGTCTTGAGGTATCTGCGACGAGAAGATGTGGCGTAATTTCCCGAACGCTGCCCATCCGACTTTTTGTCGAAGTTGGATCTACCCAGTTGGATCGTCTGACCTAAGTAGACATAGTGATCAACAGCTCGATTATATTGTTCCCAACATAAACCATCAGCAAATCGAAGGTGAGTGCATTCGCCATTGGTGTTTTAACACCATATCCGTTCCAGTTCAGAAGCTTGAATAAATCATCCAATGCAGAGGTGAACAGTTTCGGAGAAATGACATCAACCTGTCTCACCCCTCTTTGCAATTCGATAGAATTTGTGCTCCAATCTTGGAGACGGACAGTCAGGATGGCCTTTCTGTACAAACAATTCAACACTTCCATGTACTGGTAGTCAATCTGGCACCACTGTAATGATGTAGCATTGCCCATGTCTCGACTGAATCAAAGGCTTTCTAGTAGTTCACAAACGCTAAACATTGTGGCCGATTATACTCTTTGTCTTCTGTATAATCTGCCGGAGTTTAAGGATGTGGTCTACGGTGCCAAAGCCTTTCCGTAATCCTACTTGTTTGATAGGCTGAAAGTCGTCAAACCTACGTGCGAGATAATTTGTAACTACTCTCGAAAACAGCTTAGAGACATGGCTCAGCAGCGAAATGGGACTATAATTCTTCAAGAGTTAAGAGGGTGTTATCACCTTTTTCGAAGAACAACACCACTATGCCAGGAGCGTAGCCATGCCTCTGGTGTAGTACCCTCGAGGATGACGGAATTAAACAGCTTCTGAAGGACTTTAAGTACCAATGTTCCACCCGCGTTCTAAACAATTATTACGAGAAAAATGAACCATTAGACCTTGCGAGCACAAACTTTTTTGCAAACAATCTAGCGGTGCACTGCACTACTCTGTGTGTCTAGCGGTGCACTGCACTACTCTGTGTGTCTAGCGGTGCACTGCACTACTCTGTGTGTCTAGCGGTGCACTACTCTGTGTGCCTAGTGACTTATTGTGAAACTAGCATAAATAACCAAGGTGTTCCATTAATCCCTACCAAAGGCTGATTCCACTGGTAGAAACCTAAAAGCGAGCAATTTGCATTTTGAGGAGCTATTCTGCTCATCACGCTGAAGATCCTCATCGTCTTCACCAAAATTGTATGAGACCAACTTACAGTTACTACCTTTCAAATAAAAAAAGAACCATCGAAATCAGATCTAATGAGGCGAAGATATTCCGTAACCCCCTTTTATCCCCTTTTTGGAGGAAATAAAAAAACAAAGAACAAGGGCGAAGTTTATCTGATAAATCTTGCAGCGTCTTGAAATATCATTTCTACAGAACTTAAGTAATTATTTTTCTACGTTTTTTCAACAAAGCTTGTAAGCTAGGCAAAGTCTAGTTAACAAATTAATTTAAAAAAACATGAAATTGATACTTCATTTCCTTCCTACAATATTTTATCAGTCTTGTTGCCTGCCCAACGAGTGAAAAAATATATATGATACAATGACGTTTCCGGTTCGGACGTCAAAATCGTCAACACAGAATACATCTCACCCGGTTTTTTTCACCAAAGGAGGTTGAATTACGATTACTGGCTTTAAACATTTTAAAAGTAAGCGTAATTCAACCTCCTTGCGATGAACAGAATAATACTATAGACTATGCTATAGACAAAATGGTACGTCAATATAAAACCTATAAACAACGCATTATAGCAAAGAGAATACAATGCATTATAGTTTATTGAGGAAGTGTAAAGCTGGGTCCGCTGCGGCATGTTCTCGTATAAACTAACACACTAACATGTTACTAACACGAAAAGTGGGTGTGGCTTTGGTATTAGCTAACAGGATAACAAGCTAACACGTTATCCATCGTGGATGGAAAACATCACCCACGTTCGCCTGTGTTCTTGCCGTCAACATCTCTGCGGGATATATGAAAATCATAACCTCCCTTTGTAGCATACAATACTTGTAATTGTATATTATACAGAGACTGTGTAGCTTTTCTTTAGTCAGAATCAATAGAAATTGGAATCAAGAACACTTAAGCTAACACGTCTTCCTCGTCAAAGCTTTTTTGAGATAATTATATTTGCTAAAAAAAACATATCGCTGTCAAGTCGCAGTGGACGGGCTGTAGTTACGAACATTATACAACACGGTAAGCTAACAGCATTTTGTTAGTGACATGTCCCAGTAGACCCGGCTTAAGGAATTGTTGTTACATAGGGCGTGCGGCTTAAAGTATTGAACAATAAATACAAAAATAACAAAGGTTTGTGTAAATAAAGTATTTAGTGTAAGGAATTGTTACAAAATATTTGTATTAATATTGGACAACTGTTTCCCTGCACAGTCAAACACCAGCAACATATCTGAACATATTGTTTTGTAATCTCGCTAGGCAGTAACATATTGAAAATAATAATTATTCCAAAGCCTAGTCTGTTACACTAGATAGGTAATTGAATAGTTACAATATCTTTAAACATTATATATATATATCACGCCTATGTACTTAATTGCCTACCTCATTATGCAGATAAAGTAATTAAAATCTCTATGACTTGTTTCAAAAGTTGTTAACTGTAACATAACCTACAAAACTTTGAAGCCTAATAACAATTATTCCTGGCCTCTCCTATGACAAATTCTTATACAAACAGTCTCAGGAAATTAAGTTGAATTACAAGTGATATTTTTTGTCTAAAAACGCCGTGAATTTTAAGGACATAAAAATATGTCTGGGACTTCGCCATTGTTCTTTGAAGAAATGTAGTATATCATACTTTTGGTCCTGAAATAACACGTATGGGCTACAATTAAATGAAATTACCTCGTGGGCAAAGCCGCAGGCACATGTAGCATCTAACAATTTTTTAAATCTTTTAAAAAAATTGAATGATGGATGGGACTAGAATCCGCATCATGTGTGCCTCTCCTGACATGCTTTTACCAGTTCAGCCACCCTGAAAACTAATATGCTCTCCAAATCTTTCTTTTAGCTTTGAATATCTGTCTTACGGGATATGGAATATTGTTGTATTGGTTGAAGTCGTAAAAGCATGAGCAGCGCAGGCAAAGATGATGCGGGTTTCAAATCCCCTCTGTGAACTTTTCCTTAACAAAAATGATTAAATGTGTAAAATTGGTTATATGGTGTGGATAAGCTTACCTGAGACCCAAAACCAGGTTGAGCTGGCCTCTGATTGTAAGTATCCTGTGATGGCATGTGACTGCCATGCCCATGTGGAGTCCATTGGTTGTTGCTAGAGTTCACATTAGGAGCACCCCATGGCTGCGAGTGAATAGAATCTGGACCCCCTTGAACAGGATCCCTGTGCTCAGGCCTATGCGAAACTCGGGCAGGCTCTTGGGCACCATGTTGCCTCTGCATATTGATATTTGGTCTGACAACTGGCGGTCTGGATTCTTGAGGTCCTTGCGGACCACGATTCCCATAATCGTTGATGGGCTGGTTTTGTTGATAGTCTGGCCTCTGTTGATTTGGGTAATCATTTCTAGGTTGGTTTAGAAAGCCTGATCTTTGATCATAGTTTTGTTGCGGTGGAGGGTTTAATGCCTGTAAATTAAGCACTTTAAAGCTGCTTTCTCACAAAATTATTCTAACCTCCCAGCGGTTCAGCGCAATTTTTTAAACCACCCTGATGGTTTGGTGCCACTGGGTGGCACGTAATTATAATATATTTTTAAGGTTTCATACAATTTTTTTATAAAATCGATTGTTGCTCTTATCAATAAAAAACTTTGGTTATTAGCATGTCAACAGTTCAATCTGAAGGTACACATATGTACTTAATTTTTTTTTTATAGATTTTTGAATCATTAAATGAGTTTTTTTTTTTTTAAACAAAATATAAATATTTTTATAAAGATTTTATTTGAGTGTTTTTATATGAAAGCTTAGTGTTTTTTTTTTTACCTTTTGTTGATATATCTGTTACATACATATAAGTAAAAAATAATCACTTTTTTTATATATATATTTTTTATACATTTTTTTACACGGACGGAGCTGTGGTCGCGTTAAAAAATCTGTAGAAAGTTATTCTTTTAATCCTTACCCTTAAAACTCTTACAATTATTAGTCAACACTTGCACTGACATAACGTAGTTATCAATTTTGATCACGCTTTTACCAATTATTTTGGAGAAATCTCAAGTTAAGTGCAACTTCCATGCCGCAGCGCAGAATATGTCGAAACCATTTAACCGGTTTCCTTGTAGAGCGGTTATAATCCGTTGACCTCGCATTGGCTTATTTGATATCAAAACTGTTCTTTTTGGTACAATAAAAAAAAAATGTATAAACTTTTAACTATATAATAAGCTATTCTAAAATACTTGGCATGGACAGATTTTGATGTGATGCTGGACTTTTGTAGCTTAGAATTTAACATAGAAACTGCTGTGATGGTGTTTCATTGTGTTACATGGTGCCATGTTCATGTATCAGGTCACATGAGAAACTATTATTTTGATCATACTCAATTTATTACATACCTTCCCAACTGGCACGATTTTCAGAACATGAGTAGGAGACATTCTGAATCCATTTAGACATTTTAGTATGCGATATCCCTCAGTGTCATCTGACAAACCAATTCGCACTTTCTTGGAGTTGGGACCATCGTTCACGAGATTATCCACGATAAAGTCAATTATATTACATTCTTGCCTCACTAGTGCCTTTACAGTTTGTAAAGTAGTCTGGAACATTCAGAGAGCACACAATTGTTAAATCAAATCAGAATTATGAAGGAAAATAAATAATAATAAACTTACCATGGGCGGCAGCCCGTGTATTGTTATCATCATCTTGATATCTTTTGCGTAAGTTTCTTTCTGTGATTTTTATTATTACATATTAGGATTCGGAAAGCGGAGTATTTTACGATGCAAACAGCAAAACTTCAGATTAAATGCATAAAAATTGCGAACCGAAAAGAACACGACGCGTAAGATCAGATTTGATCGGAATTAGACGCGAATTCTTCCTTTCTTTGACTTTGATTGATAACACTGTCAATCATTGAGCGCGTTCACTTACTCAGTGTTGCCAACGAATTATCTAGCTCCCCACTAAAGTCAACTCCTAAAACCACCAGAAAACCACTAACAAAATGCACGCCAACTTCCATTATCGCTAAATTCTCCACTAACTTCATTTGTGGTCATTACGAATGAAAACAACCGCGCGATCACCCGGGCTACGTTCAATACTACGCTCGAATTATACCCTAGAATAAAACATAGATATACACATTCTTTTTATCCCGAAAAATTTAAAGTTTCCGCGGGAAAACTGGAAAATGTTGATTACTCACTGTAAGGAACGGTTGCCATCACAGAATAGTCTGTGGTTGACATGGAAACGAAATAACAAGTTTGTCAATAAACATCAAGAGCATTGGTGCTATAGTTTTTTTTTGTATTGGTTTTTATTATCCTAGAATATCGTAGGATGCTTTTTTCGCGATAAACTGTAGTCCGCGTGGACGATGTTGCGGGCGGGTAAGCTAGTTAGTTATAAAGTTGACAATCGTCAGACGAATAATCCCTACACGTGACTTTATGGTTGATATTTCAATCAGTCATAGACGTAGATATTTTGGTTTCGATTATGTTTCACGGCAATATACCGGGTGTATACCGTATATTGCCGTAGTGTATACGCATATGGCAACTACATCAATTCCAACAAACCCATCAGCAGTATCAGCCTCTACCCGCTCGGTTGTCCACGCGCTGAAGACCGCAGGACCAAATTGATAACCCAAAAAAAATATGGCCGACGCGACACATCTAACCTCAAACTGGTAATTGATTGTATATGCGTTGAGACTACAGGTACTTGATAGTCAACCCACAAAAAAAAGAAGGTCGACGCGACACATCTGGCCTCAAACTGGCGATTTATTGAGTACAAGCCGAGATCACAGGTATCTGATTGTCAACCCACAAAAAAAATAAGGTCTACGTGACACATCTGGCCGCGCCGACTTTGCGTAAACAAACAGTTTTTATGACCACTTCATTGAGCGCTTAGATAAACAGAATGGTGATTTATGGAGCTAAATAGGTACGGCACATATTTCAAGTGTTTATGTTGTGGGTTTCGAAGAAAATAATTATATAAACAAGCTTAGATTTGAATGATTATTGAGGTCAATAATGTTCAAAATCGAGTGGCAAAATTTACGTCACTATCTAGTGGTCCGACGATCGATGAAAACAAAAAATGAGACTGTAGCGTTAGTTGCGATGATCAATGAAAACAAAAAAAGTGACTGTAGCGCATAGAATCAATCGAGCGGTTTAGTTACATGTTATGCCCGCCCGCCCCTTGTGCCGCCCAGAAAAAAACCTGGATCCGCCCTTGATTGGCTGAATACAAAAATAGTGAGATGTCAGCAGTGCTATTACTCAGTGTTGATCATATTGGTTTCAAGCCGTCAAATTCATTAGTCTTGTGATAGAGTCGAAATTGCTTTGAAAAAAGTGACAATCAGATTGTCACCTTTTTCATAGCAAAATCGACTCTATTTCAAAGCATTATTGAATTTGACGGCTTGAAACCGTCATGATCAACATTACGTAATCGCACTGCAGATGTATCTTGGATACTGTTTGATTATGTTTTGACTAAGTCAATAGGAGTTTTTCTTTTACAAGAAAAAATAAAAATACCTTCTGTTAAAATGTTACCATTGATTTATTTCTGAAGCTTCGTAGTCATTCTATTTCACCACGCCTATATTTCCACAAACTCTGTTAGTTTCGAAATGTACATTGTTAACAAGCCGTTCGCTTTGAACATTTTCAACACTTTTGCCATTATTGCAACTATCGACACTACTGAACCTTTCCAAACCGAATGAAAAACGATCCAATGTATGACGGAATAAAGTCGATTTTCCGATGTCAAAATGTCATCAAAAACAACGGTGATCGAAAATGTCCAGGACGCTAATTTTGCCCACAAATGTCTAAAGCGAACGCCAAATGTGATCATATATAGTGTTTCTAACAGTTATTTTCGCCATTTGCTACAAAACGAACGAACGATATATCCTAAGTTCGAATTGGCAAAAGGACGTTTAATGCAGTTTCTATATGTTTAACCGCTTACATGCCGTCAAACGTGACATTTCAATATTTCGTCTGCTGAGCTGTCAAAATTGAGGAGGGAACCCATCTGCCGGCAGCTACCTTGCGTAAACAAACCGTTTTTATGACTGCTTCATACGGTTATTTATTAAACAAACTACTGTTCTGTGTACCTAAAATAATGTACAATAGATCTGCAGCGTTATTTTAATACATCTCTATTCAAAATATTTATAAAAACACGCTGACAGTTGAAGAAAAGTCATAATCTATGGATTGATATTTTCAACATTTTTTTGTTCAAGATCTTCAGTGAAGACCTATAGTTTTATAATTTGCTCTAGTTGTTGATAGGTTGACATAATCTCATTTACATAACTTTCCATGTTGTCAGTGTAACGAGTAGTCAGTAACTTTTTCATTAATGTAAGCTTTCTGACAAGACCACCATCGGCGTATGCATTTTTTAAATTATTCCATGCTTCAAAGGCAGTTTTAGAACCCATTATCTTGGATAATACTCTTTCATGCCAGCACAACCCTATTTTAGAGCGAGCCCTGTCATCGCGGCGTAGAACTTCTTGAGAACTATTATCTAAGTGTTGCTTTTGTACGCAATCCCATAAGCCACAGTCTATAAGCATAATTTCCATTGAAAATGCCCAAGTTGTGTAGTTACTAATGGACTTTTGGTGAGAATAAATGCAGGTTATCCATTTTCAGAGGGTATTATTTAATTAGAACTCAATAAAGAAAATTATATTTGAACACAACATTGTTTTACTTCTGTACACATATATAGACAGCTAATAACAAAACAGTTGCTAAGTAACAATTGTCGATGATACTCTATCACTTGACAGAGGAGGTCCTATATTACATCATCCCCACTTAATCCACAATTTTTTAAGCAGAACAAATGGTTCTGCCTAGCAACTCCCTTTGTTAACATATCTGCAGGCATAAGGGTGGTTTCACAATAATCAATACAGATAACCCTTTGCTCTGCCAACTCTCGAACAAAATGATACTTAATATTTATATGCTTTGACCTTTTTCCTATTGCAGGAGTATACACTAGCTTACTAGCGCTTTGACTGTCACTAAATATAGTATTAGTGTCTGTCTGGTCAGTCAGTTCAGCATATAAACCATTAACATAAACTACTTCCTTAGCAACCTCACAAATAGCGATGTATTCGGCTTCAGCAGTACTCAGTGCTATACATCGCTGTTTCCTAGATTGCCAACTTATCGCAGCACCACCGAAAATCAGGATATAACCAGAGAAAGATTTCCCATCAGGCCCATTCCCCCAATCAGCTTCGGCATAAGCAACCAAAGGTTTGTTACATTTTTTATAACACAGCTATAATTCCACTGTCCCCTTCAGGTACCTATATCACGCGTTTCAACGCCGCCATGTGAGTCGAATCATTGCAGTTGTTGAATTGACTCAACATCGTAACCGCAAATGATATGTCTGGCCTAGTACAACACGCCGGGTACATGAGTGATCCTTTAATCTCTTGAGTCCACGTATCATCATTATTTGGTCCAGGCTTCAGACGCAGATTTTTCTCGATCGGTGTGCTAACTGGCTTACAGTCTTGCATCCCGAACTTTTCAATGATGTTGTTTATGTATGTCTTCTGGGACAGACAGATCTCTTGCTTGTCCTTATTTCGCTCAATCCGCATTCCAAGACACTCTCATGCTACTCCAAGATCCTTTATTTTGAAAGAACTTTCAATCTGCTCTTTAACTGCTTTAGCTGCAGCTTCATTATTGGTAAATTTATAAAAATCATCAACATAAAGTGCAATAGCAATGAACAGTTCACCTTTTATCTTGGTGTAAACGCATTGATCATAATTGGATCGCGTAAAGCCCATTTTCAAAATTTGGGTATGAATTTTTTCGTTCCAACATCGAGCCGCTTGTTTCAAGCCATACGAAGATTTCTTTAGCTTGCTAACCTTGCGATCTTCCCCCTTTTGGACGAAAAATTCTGGTTGTTCCATGTAAATTTCCTCCTGTAAGAAAGCAGTAGTCACATCTAAGTGATGTATGCTTAGGTCCTTCTCAGCTGCCAGTGCAAGTAGAAGACGAATCGACGAAATTTTGACAACTGGTGCAAACGTTTCGAAACAATCTATCCCTGGTTTTTGCGAATAGCCCTTAGCGACCAGCCTGGCCTTATGGCGCTGCACGCTACCATCCGCTCCAACCTTGAGTTTAAAAACCCATTTTGACTTTACGACGTTTGCGTCCATAGGTCGATCAACTAGCTCCCAGGTATTATTGGCCTTCAGGGAGATAAACTCGTCGTTCATCGCTTCCAACCACAGCTTTTTGTCTGAACGCTCCATGGCATCTTGAACCAATACAGGATCAGGAATATCAGCTACGTGAAAATTATAGACCATGTCCATATCTCTCTTGGGAAGTCTATCTCGAACTGAGTAACGTCGTTCAGTAGGAGCAACCATATCATTTACAGGATCAGCCATATTTATGTTCACTGGATCTCGCAAATCTCCTGCCACATGATTCTCTGAATCGACAGAGTCGAAGAAGTTCTCTCCAGAGTCTGATTCGTATGTTGAAGTAGACGTGCTTTCTTGAACATCTACATGGACAATCGGACTCAGCGGTCTAGTCACTGGTACCCCCACTGCAACAGGTTCAGCTAATCTTGGTACCTCTGGTTCAGTAGTAGGACGACTAGACCCAGGAATGTAATTTTGTAGATATATATGCACACAATTTTTATTCGAAACGGTATCTTATTTCTCCTTTATCATGGGCACATTCTCAAAAAATGTTGCGTCTCGAGCAATAATTATTTTTGTTGGGTTTTTATCCAAACTGATAAATCGGTACGCTTTTTGGTTATTGGAATACCCAGTCATTATTATTGGACTCGTTTTTGGATCAAACTTCTTTCTGCTATGATCCTTTATCAGAACCTGAGCCTTGGACCCGAATACTCTCAGATTCGACAAGTCAACTCGTTCATTTGTAAAGACCTCTTCTGGAAGTTTATCCGTCAGAGCCATGGTCGGACATCTATTTTTTACATAAACCGCACATCCAATGGCTTCTCCCCATAAATTCTTGCTTAGACCAGCATCGTGTATCATACATCTCGCCTTTTCAGTAATAGTCCGTATAGTCCGCTCTGCCACCCTATTTTGCTGTGGTGTATACGGTACAGACGTCTGATGCTGGATACCGTGCTTCTTAAGAAAATCTCCAAATTGACAATTCACGTACGCATTGTCCGTACGGAACTTTTTGATTTTTTTGCCCGTCTGATTTTCTACTAGTGCTTTGAATTCCATGAATTTAGCGAATACTTCGGTTTTCGATTTAAGCAGATATAGGACTCTTCTTCCATTGAACCTGCCAAATCCGAATGCACTAGTTCGAGCAATTCTTTTGATCTCTTACCTTTCCTTTTCGGAAATTTCTTGACGCACTCTTTCCCCTTGCAGCAACCTTCACACGGTGCCATGCTCACCGCTCCAAATGACAGCCCATCTGCTAAACCTTTTAATTTTTCCATCAAAGGTCTACTCAAATGACCCAACCTTCTGTGCCATAAGTGAAAAGCACTAGAAGTAGTATCTGGAGGAGACGTTAGAACCATCGCTGCCTTTTTATCTAAAACATATAAACCTTGTTTCAGGGGTGCTGTTAACAAAGCATTACAACCTACAGTGACGTCATCTTTCCTAAAAACTTTACAACAAGTTTATCAAAAACAACAACACAATTTTTACTACACATCTTACTTACTGATAGTAAATTAGTCATCAAACCTAGTACATTTAGTACATCTTCAAACCTCATAGAACGTCCCATGGCAAACACATCCCCTTTTAAATTGGATACAATTTTATCATTCTTCGCAGGTGTCACCACCTTTGAATCAATGTGTTCCTTGTTCTCCAAAATGTGTCTGTCTGACGTCATATGTGATGTAGCACCGGAATCTATGACCCATTCGCCTTTGCTGACTGTCGCTGACATAGCAGTTATCAGCCCGAGAGTCTCTTTACTATCCTTATTATCATATGTTGTATTAACCTTCTTGTCATTAGGTTTTCTGTCTTTGCACTGCCATTATAGTGCCCTTTCTTCTTGCACAGATGACATATTACCACTTTCTTGGTTTTGTCACTCTTTGACATAAGTGCTGAGTCGTCTTCTGCTGTGTTCTTCCTCATACTTTCTTTTAACAACGCTGCCATGACAGTTTCTGTCGATATTTTAATGCTCGAATGCTCTAACGTCATCACTAAGGAATTGAAGGCATCTGTCAAACCCGCCAGCATTATAATCCCGATGAACTCATCATCAAAAGCTGGTCTACAGCTTTTATGCTTATTAACGCCTGACTCGTGGTCTGAATGACATTCAAGTACTCCTCCATAGTGTTGAACATCGTTAGTTTGACCTTGAATAGCTTCCGCAACAGATAAAGCCGCCGCAGTAGTCCTCCGTCAGCATAAGCTCGCTTCAGCGCCAGCCAAGTATCTCTCGATGTATTGACATGCATTATCATGGGATATATCTTCTCCGTGCACATGAGGCAAATTTTACTTCTAGCTTTGGCATCTCTTTTCTTTGCCTCCACTGAATCTAGCTTAAAATTTTCACTAATACACTCCCACAAATCCACATCTGTCAGAAACATTTCCATGGCAAAGGCCCATGTGCCATAGTTGGCCTGGCCAGAAAGTTTCTCAAAACTACTAACATTGGTAGCACATTGCATTTTTGCAATTCGAGATCAGATACTCCAAATCACCACCTGAAAACGAACCAGAATGTTCCTGGGCCCATAACCTAATGGACTTTTGGTGAGAATAAATGCAGGTTATCCATTTTCAGAGGGTATTATTTAATTAGCACACAATAAAGAAAATTATATTTGAACACAACATTGTTTTACTTCTGTAGACATATATAGACAGCTAATAACAAAACAGTTGCTAATTAACAATTGTCGATGATACTCTATCACTTGACAGAGGAGGTCCTATATTACATCAGTTACAGCGTCCTTCTAATTTACGAAAAGATGGAGTAGCAATAGTAATAGGTGCACTGTTACTTGGACTTGAAAGAGCAGGAGGAATTGTACAAGAATCTCCTTCCATTTTTGACTTCGATTGTACACAGACAAAACACAATTATAGGTAAAATTTTAGAGATTTTGGGCACTGGGCCCATAACCAAAAGTTACGCAGTACGTTTAACGTATGGAATACACCAATAACTCCAAAATAAATAAGATTATAATTGTGTGAATTTATTTGGATGAATAAAATACAAAGTGACAATCAGTCAGGCGCAACAGCTTAATAAAAAACTGTTGTATCAAACGTGAGCTAATTTCTATGGTGGCTATTTTTTCTACTTCACTTTAAACATGACCTTTATGCACGCCTTCGCTATGGCTATGACAGTATGAATATGTGTTCTGTGGTTTAACTTTGTTTACAAAATTATTAGGCAGGTTGCTTTTGTGATAATTACCGTATGTTGATGTATTTAATGCTTTGAAGGTGTTTGTTTATACATGAAATAATTAATAGTGTGATTGAGTTTGAAAGTTTTTTGCAATTAGCTATAAAACTTGCGAAATTTGTGGTTTGCGATCTGTTAGAGCGATGGGTCAAAAACGAACATTTATGGCTAACTTTCCACTGAATGAAGATAGGTAAGTGGTAAATTTATTCGGTAATCTACTAAGTACAAGAAAATAATGATAATTCTTTCATAATATTCAACAAAATAACATAGCCTTGCTAGCACTAGTGTGGTGCCAGTGTTATCGATATTTTTTCTAACCCGTTATCCGACATTTGGTTCCTAATCTTATTCTAAGTCCTCCTGCATTCCACGCTATATAATAGTAAACATAGGAAAAGTATACATTTAGAATACCTAATGTCGCGCAGCCTAAAACCGCTTAATCTTCCAATTTTCATTAAACATCTTATTTTCAGGTGCAAAAACTGGATACAACTGACCGGTAAAGAGGACTTGACATACATACCGATCGAAAAGCTGCATGAATTAAATATTTCTGTGGCAAACATTTTCGAAACACCGACTACAAAAAAAACAAACCAATTTAAAAAAATAGCAACTCCTTAACTGCTATTAATCACGATCCGGTGCTAGTTTGTAAAATTAAGTAAGGAGTAAGGAAGATTAGAGTTTATTTTCAGGAAAAAGGGCATAAATTATGTTGTGTACTATATAATTCTTGTATTTAATAAAAACCACATGCTTAGAAAAAACATATTATTATTATAAACCCCATATAAATTAAAATAGTCCTAATACATATTTTTTTTCAAAATATCGATATCGATAAAAAGGATGTCTCCAAAGACATCCTTTTCTGTTTCTCATGTTAGCTAACATACTCCATGTATAGTGTTATTACCTATGGTCACAAGTTTTGTTATTTTGCGCTTATTCTCAGCGCCTGTTTTACAAATTCACAACATCCGTTCCAATATACGTCAGTCCCGTCTCTTCTTACGTAGTATTTATATACTCTTTGGTAACAATGAACTAGAAGTAAAAAACAAAAGAGTAGTATGGACTATCAAAGAGTTCAAAAGTATCTATGGAGTAGTAAAACTGTTTGGTTCATTTTAAATAGTTCCAACTAAAAAAACAGCGAAACAGGATGGCTACTGAATGAAATCATTGGTTTATTTATTAAATACAAAAGGACAGTTAAATGAAGTTAATTGTTCCTATTTCGGAATTAATCAAATATGACTGCGGATATGGCCAATGCACGGCCAATGCATATTAGTACGATCCTAACATTGTATTTGTATTTGTAGTCATTCTAACTGTTCTGTATGTAAATATATGACTCCAAAAATAATACAACTAGCTTTCCCACCCGGGACTTCGTCCACCCGGACTACTAATTATCGCGAAAAAAGCATTCTATGTTCTTCTAGGATATAAAAAACCAATGGAAATGCATTGAGATATATTGCAAATGTAGGTATAGCACCAATACTCTTGAAGTTTTTTGACAGATTTGATATTTCATTTCCTGCCATTCCTTACCGACAAAAAAAAACAGTTTTCCCGTGCAAACTTACAATTTTCCGGGATTAATAGTATCCTGTGTTTTATTCTAGGATATAAGCTATCTCCATTCCAAATTTAATCAAAATCCATCCAGCCGTTATTGCGTGAAAGCTCCCGAAACCAACAATCAAACAGACAACGTTTCACTTTAAACGCCCACTACAACAAAGATTTTAAAACCTATACCTATAGAACTTCGGGACGCTTCGAGTCCTTTGACTCGGGCACAAAAACCGACAACAATCGGAAGTCGCCCGAGGCGAGCCAAGGTTGTACGAAGCGAACCGAAGTGCCCGTCTACACTCTCGTGTTCGCTTAACTTCGATCAACTTTGCGAGTAGTGTAGTGGGCGTTTTATATATTAGTACGGATAATATTTTGTATGTTTTTCATATATACCGATATTTTGTACAAATTTACCGATTTTTAACGGCAATTCTACCGATTTCTCATTTAGACGTTCGAGAACACTGTATGTCCAAAGAGTATATAAATACTGAGTATGTCTACCTAGTCTGTGCATTGCATGCAATGTAAAGAGTATGTAGATGCATTTAAATTGCATGCATTTCGAGCATTTTCTGTACTGAATCGATGAATTGATCATTGATAAATTGGTAAATCTCGTAATAGTTTGTGACTGGTAAAAACAAATGCATTGATTCAAAGAGAAAAATAATATATAGTTTCCACGGTCACGGTGTACTTCCTGGGAACTTATTACATACCACAAATACATAGTTATCTAAAATGCTGCTAACTATTCACAATTTGCCTACACGCGTAAGTACAAATTCTTTTCAAGTTTTGTTATCTGCCTGATAGCAGCACCTATGTGCGCTTGATCCGCCAGAGAACTCCGAAAGAATTAGCAAGATGAAGTGACAATTTGTTTGTTTGTCGCATGAGATAGTGCTGGTCCCTGGAGAATACCGCTAGTCTACCATCGCTCTTTAAACTGCAAGGAAACCATCGCACACTTGGATGGCTTGTGAATACATAAAATTGTGAATGCATTTGTGGTGTTGATGCTGGCATAGGTGAATACACAATACATGGCTCAACTTTACAAACTTGGCCCACGATTTTAGTGGTGGGAAGGAGGGGAACGGGTAGAGGGGAGAGAGTAGAACTTCCCCTGAGAGCGGGGGGCCTTGATCTACCCCCTCTCTGAGATATGTTTATTATATATATTTTTTGCATATATTTCTTATCTGTTCCTTTGAGTTTGGGGCTGGTTTTTTTTATAGAAAGCTTAAACTATAAGAAGTCTGTCTGTAATAAAATTTTCTCACTGCCCTGAAACTGATAGCTACTCCAAGCATTTCTCTGAGATCCTGTTGGACTTGAGTCCCTGTGATAGAACGATTTCTGAGCGAAGTCCTGGCAATGAAGCGATTGTTTCTCTCCGAAGTGCATCGTTTTCTGCAGGAACCTCTTCTCCGGTTAAAGACACCAGTCTCCTGGTGCTTTCGGTAAATCTTTGAAACTGCTGACTGGCTGAAATGTAGAGTATTTAGGTTTTTAATATTAATGCTAGAGCCCTTTATGAGGGAAAGTATGAACTGAGTTGATTTTTTTGCTCTCCAGTGTAGGCAGGCAGTTCCTGGGTGGTCCTAATTCCTCAAACGTTGGTCAGCAAGACTATTGTGGGGTGGTCAAGCAAGTAGTCGTAGAGAGCCAGTCATATTCTAGGGTGACCATGCTAACCAATGCATCTGAACATATCATCAGTAGCCCTATTACAGAACTTGGTTTCAATCAGATTGTCACGTTCTTCATAGCAATTTCGACTCTATTGCACTGCATTAGTGACAGTTATATTGAAAATCGGATTGAAACCATCACCAAGATAGATAATAGCACTACTGGCCCCCCCAAGATTGTGATTCGTTATAAAAACAAGTATTAATATGTGTATGATTTTTCTGAGACCATTTACTTGTTATTCCTGTTTTTTAAGGTACCTAGAGAATCCTTGTAAAGATGTATATTTAAATCTTTGTTGGGCTTAATAAGTTATTAAATATAGTTTAAGCTCAATTAATTGCAGTATTATGCGGTTTTTATTGCTTCGGAGGGCACGTTAAGCTGTCGGTCCCGGCTGTTATTAATTAATAGCAGTTGTTAAGCCATGCCAGAGGCCCTCGGGTGGCCTGAAAATCTGACTTTAGAAGCAAGCACTACCTCATACTACAAATTAAAGATTTAGGATCTCCGCACGCATAATAAGGACCAACCAGCGTAACTATGGCCGCACGTTGTGCCTGCCGCCCGTAGACGCGGTTAGATCAACTTACGCTAGTCATTGCCTATTTTTGTAGAAATCATCCCTCTCTCCCGTTGCGGGAGCCCGCTTAACGGTGAGTACGGCCTAATATTCACTTTACATGGCTTTAACTTATATAACCATCGTTTATAAAGTGAATTTTCTGGCTACTGTTCTAACAATGGTTTCATAGATTGTTATCTGAATATTCCCTTTTGTAACCAACATTTAGTTGCCAATTTTTGAGTTTGTTTTTAAAAGTGTTCACTGGTAGTTACTGTGTTCTAATTGTGGGCCATTTTGGGTTGTAGTGTAAGTAATGGAATGCTGAGAAAATACAGAATCTTTTGATCGAAAAATACTATGTTAGGTAGAATTACGCCCACTAAAAGCAGTAGCTTAGTTTGACTTTAACCTGTGGACGAATGCTTTTTTCGGAGTTCTTGGGCAATTTTTTAAATATAGAATGATTAGAAAGTTTGCTATACACAAAATCTGTATTTGAGGAAGGTAAAAGAAATAAAATATTGTAAAAAAAATATTATTTTCGGTTTTTTATTATCTCTATATTTTTTGCAAAATTTGTAAAAATAGTCTCATATATCCCGTACGGATTACCGATAGCCGAGAGGTTAATGATTGTTGTTTCAAATGATCTAATATAAGTCATTTATTTATTTACTAGCTGTGCTTTGCCTGCGTGGTCAGTTCTCTGGGTTAAAAGTAGCCTGTACCAAAGTAACGAAGTAAAAATCAAAATGTGTCTTTCAAAATAATAGTTTGTAATCGAATGCTCAACTTCTGATCATCAGATTGAGATACCAATTACAACAGTTGTTAAGTCAAAACCTAAGCTATCTATAATTAAAAAGCGCATCGCAATTGGTGCAGTAGTTTTTACGTGCTAAGTTAACAAATAAAGAAACAGACACCATATATTTTTTGTACATACAATGGATTATTTTAAATAGTTTTTTTTTTTAATTATTTTCATTGTTCAGGCTTTTTGTTACATATTGCTTTATTATAAGTACAGATAGATATAGATTTATGTCAGTTAACTAAACTATTGCTTTTTCTAAATAATAAAGTTAAATCAAATTGCATCTCGTTTAGTGTACTCTGAACTCACATGTAACTGAAGAACTTGTGTGAACAATAGGTACTAGGAGCATGAACTATTTAAGTTCAAGATCTTAAGTCATCTCATTGATTATGAGCAGAGTACCTAAAATGAAAGATGCAACTGCTGCAATAATACCTATCACGCTAATTGGCTAAGAAACAAATTGCTTATAGGTGTGAGAAAATTATTGGACTGCAAGCCGCGGCTTTGGGACGCGTCTTATTGAACTGGCGTTACATTTTATACTAAACTGAGCATACTATCGGACGTAAGTCGCGGACGTGATCTTGGACCTTCAGGGCCCTATTTCATAAAGCGTCAAATCATAATAAACCTACAAATGTCCGTCGAATACGCAAAACCTGCGTTTCATATAACAAAAATGTATGACATTTCGATAGTTTGACTGACAATTGTCGGTTCGATTAACATTATTGTACTATAGTTTTATGAAATAGGGCCCAGGGCCTCATATCATAATAAACCTACAAATGTCAGTCGAATACGCCAAACCTTCGTTTCATATAGGGTGCATTCCGAGACGCGCAAAAATCGATAAAATCGATATTATCGCGCTAAAACGCGTACCGAGTCATCGCGAGCGCAACAACGATATCCCTTGTGACGTCACGGATTACGTCATTACATCCGCCATTTTGCGATTACACAGACTATGCCCCAAACCGATATCACCGTGAGCGCTACTGTCAAAGTGACAGACTGACGGTTGTTTAAAAAGAAAACTGTTGTTTGAATTCAGTTGTGTGATTTTCGTACAGTTTTCCAAATATTACTACAGACAATTAACCAATTTTTAGACAGACTACTTTGCCAACTAGTAAAACTTTGTATTTTGAGCAAATTTTGAGGTTATGTTGTTGTGATCTTGTAATCACGCTCATGAGCGTTCCGAATCAACTGCAGCACTCAACTGCCGTGAGCGTGATATCTGAATCGGAACGCAAATTAGCACTGTGATCGCTCACAGCGATATTATCGTGAATCGGAATGCACCCTTAGTAAAAATGCATGACATTTCGATAGTTTGACTGACAATTGTCGGTTCAATCGACATATGTCAGTCAAACTACCGAAATGCGTTTCATAAAAACCCGACAATTCATTCAATGAGTTTTCAAAATATCACTTAATGTGTTTCATAAAACAATAGCAGTGACCGGCAGTCAACTGACAATTGTCATGAGAAAAACGTTTTATGAAACGGCGGTTGCTTACAAATTATTACGATTTGTAGAATTGTCGTGACAAATGTGACAGCCGAAGCTCTACCCATCACTGGTCGGTTAATCAAAATAGTGAAGGTTTTTTTTACTATGACTGGAGCATGACTGGCATTGTGAAATGCAATATGACTGACAATAATCAGTCACGTTGTGTTTGTTTGATAAATGAAACGCAGGTTTGGCGTATTCGACTGACATTTGTAGTTTTATTATGATTTGTCGCTATAAGAAATAGGGCCCTGACGTCCGATAGACTACTTTGATCAGTCGCGTCTGACATGGTTTGGACGCGTCCGAGCGACAGAAGGACATAGACTGCGCGCGAGTTCGATTTGTTTTTCAATATCATTTTCAATTAAACAGCAGAAACTTAAATAGATTTTCATTCTTCTAAAATATATTATGTAACGTTTCTCATCCCGTAATAAATCTGTATACAGTGTATTGTAGAATTTATCAAACTCTGGACGTTTTATATTTATTTCATGGACCCAAACGCTTCTTTTTATTTTATCCCTTGGTGGACAACATAGAGAAGCCGCCACTAATTCGAAAAAATCGTCCTCATTATCTCTGCTGGTCATGTTTCCCGTCGACAGACAGTCGGGAAGGCAACCAGCCGCGGCTGTGTTCGTCGGACAGCGTCAACGGACGCCGCGCCCTTTAAGCCGCGGCTGATGGACGCGTCCGATAATTTGCTCAAAGCTTAAGGCCAAAAAAAGGCTCCAAGGTTACATTTTCCCACTCCCCACTTTCCTGACACCTCTAAACTCTGCCACCCGCTACCCGCAATAAGCACTGAAGTGCCTGCGTAAGAAGATTGAATATCGCGAGCGCTGTTTGAACACACAATTTAGCTCGGAACTAAATGAAGTGTCTCAAAAGTTACTTATTTTATCGGCAGGCTAATAATTTAGTTAGGTAAATTTTGTCTTAACAGTAGATAATAAACTATATTTTCTTTCTATGAGATTTATTTTATAGATTAAACTTAAGCCTTTGAGTAGAAAAATGAAAATATTACTGAAAATAACGTAATTATTGATAAGAAATATATCGAATGAACATCTGTTAATCATGTTTTTGTCTTAGTCTTAGAGAGATAAAGATCTCAAAAACATATATGTTAAGTACATTTATTAGGTTTGTGGTTGACCCAGCATATTTGTGGAAAAATCCCTAAATTTTGTTATTGCCTGGAAGGTTGTATTAGCAGGTAACTTAATAAGGCAACAGGTATTTTCTCAATTCAAGAGCACTGCCATCTCACTTCGTTAGCCACTGTGATACTAACTATATAATAATTTCTATGCCTTTTTTTAGATCCAATACGGTGATGTGAAGGAGCTCATCATAAAAAAATGCGGGCTGAAGGAGATTATCTTAGATAACCTGCAAAATGAAGGCAGTGGCATGCGAGTGACGGTTGGGGTTGGAGAGGAGGAAGACGCTGCGATACTGGTCAGGAAGATCAACGGGATCTACTTCGGAGGCCAGCAGCTGTACGTTGAAGATAAAAGGCAGAACAAGGTATTATTTTGTGTAATTAAACAAGGTACAACTATTATTATACTCTATGTGCTATTCCAGGACCTAAAATACCAATATATCTACATTTGATCGAAATTCCTTCAACCGTCAAATAGTTTTATTTCGATTGCTCGGCTTCTACACATCTGTTTGAGACACTGTCACTGTCACTGTTTTTATGTCAAACCCTAAGCTATTCAACAGTGAAAATCGCAGCACAATCGGTCCAGTAGTTTTTACGTGATGCGCGAACAAACAAACATACAGATATGATTTTAAAAAAAACTTGTTCGGTAGCTTATTGTAAGTACCTACCCTAGACCATTTTTTTAAATTTTATCTTTGTACAGACTTTTTCGTACATATTGCTTTATTATAAGTATAGTTATAGATAAAACTATGCATGCAATTAATTATTATATTAGCATGCCACATGCCACCTGAATAAATATAAATATTATATCTATCTGCGCGGGCTTGCAAAAGGACATTGAAGGTGTCGCAATGGAGTACCATGACATCCTGGCTGAACTATTTGCGATGCGCCCAGGACCCTGTAAGCGATTTATTATATTGTGTGAAATGTTCAAATGCAGTAAATACAGTACTGACATAGTCATCACAAAGTTACTAAAAAAAATATATGTTAAGTAATGGCTATAACGTGGGCCATAATCAGTACTTCAGCCTAATGCTGAGTTAAGGCCCATTCATCACCACTTTAATTATCTACTTTTACCTTTTCTTTGTTTTCCGTTCCTACTTAATTTTTCTAATTATTTGTATCTTTTATTTTTGTGTGTGTTGAATAAATGTATTTTCTTTTCTTTCTTTTTTCTTTTTTTACTTAGTGTTGCCCCCACTAGTTCTTGGAACTGCTTCCACTCTTAGCATAACCCTAATCAAGTTTTCACTATAGCCTTGAGAGATTGCGTTCCATCCTTCCTGTAATGCGTTGTCATATAACGAAAAAAAATATATGAAAAAAGACATAAAAAAAATAGTTTTAGAAGAGTTTTAGCTTATAGGCTAGTTATTAGTTTTGTTTGCAGTCGCTTTTTTTTGCTTTTTTATAATATTTTATTTTATTTATAAATTGATATCACTTGCCTTCATGCACAGATGTGTAAAAAATAGTTTCAGTCCAATGTTAAAAATAAGGCTAATGTTATAATACTTAATCATCTTATTATCGAGCGTATAATATGGGCATACATTTATTTATTATTATTGTATTTATTCAACTGTTTAATAAATAAATAATAAATAAATGTATGTATATGACATACATTTATTTATTCTACTTTAAACATTATAATTCAGGGATCTACTATCAAAGGCAACAAACTCCACTGTTTTTTTTTTGTTTTTTATGCTATCATGTCGTCTATGGCATTTTGCGACGTATAATAAATTCACTCCACATTAAAAACATCAAAATCCTATACAAAAATCACTTTTATGAATGCCTTAGCATCAAAGGCAGCCATCTCCGCAACTATTTATGTGAATTATTAATTAAATTACGCTCATTTCATTTAATTTTCATTATTTAAAGTTGTAATATATGCAGTTCTACATGACCCAAATCTATAAACCAGTATAATTCACTACAACAGAGAAAAAATAAAGATTATTCTTCTCCAAAAATTACATACTTTGGTGTTTGCTACCTTTGATACTAGAAGGAATTGGAAGGTATCAAAGCAAGGTATGATTAATTATATACCACACCTCTTAATATAAGTGAGACAGTGGTCAAATGACCATCGGGAATAATAAATATATTTCAGGACTCTGAACAACCGTACCGAACGCCCACAGCGCAGCAATCGCAGTACCAGGTGCAACAACCCCAGCAGGGATATGAATATGACTACAATACCCAAATGCAGTCAATGGGGATGTTAAATTTTGCAGTGTTCCAACCCCAAGGAACTGGGATGGAGGTATGTGGTAAAGCTCGACCGCCATACAGAAGGAATTTCGTATAATTACCCCTCATTACTTATCTCTATCGCTCGCGCATAAATGTATTGCTGTCGCGCTTGCACTTTATTAATGTGTGAACGAGATGGCAATACACTTGTCCGCGTGCGATAGAGATAATTAGGGTAATTAGGGGTCAATGTACGAAGTTCTTCCTGGTCGGCGTCCGTACTTACAAAAGTATGCTGGTCGTACCGGCTGATACCTAATTGCATACTTGCCAAACGTCACTAGAGCTGTCCATAAGAATAAAAGTACAAGTGAGAACTGCGAACTATATTGTGCTCCGCCTTGCAGTGAGTCAAAAACGAGCCCTGTTGAAGAACAAACCTCCTAATGTTGTGTTTAACTAAACTAAAACGGCGTCCTGCCGTGCAGTGCATTTGCGCGCGCACGTTTACTACAGAAATTGGATACATCACTACAATGCATAGTTTAATTGCCTTCCATAGTTTAATTGCCTCTATATTATTCTATATTCAGATTTATAAAATGTATGGCCGTTCATATGATGTGATTGATAAATGTCAATTACGTTTGGATTTACTGTGCGAACTAATACAGCGAAATATTTAGCCGAAGCCTTGCTCAATAACTAAGGTATTGATGTGGCTTAATTGCGCTACAACGACTACCGCATTGCTTTCCATCCATCCATCAGTAAAAATTGTGGTCAAATGATGCCGGAAATGCGTATGTTCTTAAAATACGTATTTCAATAAAAAATGATGTGTGTGCTTTAAGCCGCTTTTCCTCGGTCCGAGCTTTTACGCATTTACACCTGGGGACCAGGCGCATCGCTTCACCAGTCCGATACGTACGGTTTCGGCGCTCCTTTCACAATGACTACGGACCAAGGAAGTCAGTTTAAAGGCGTGCCCTAAACGGTGCAATTACCTGAAAAAACCAAGGACCAATAAAAGCGACATTATCACACTTTACTTCTGTCTGCACAACACGACATTGTCGGCTATTGCTCTCAAGTCCATATGTAAGTACGACGACTGAGTGTTACATCAGGATCATAAGACATGAGGACAATCAGCTGGTAGGTATAAAAAAATTGGGAGACTATTAGAGGAAGTCGCGGTTGCTGTTAACAAAGCAAACTAAAATAAGTAGCTTACGTAGTTTGAATGTCTAAACTACAGCTACACCTAAGTCGGAAGCAATATTATTTTCTACGTCTGTTTCAGCTTTGTGTCATTTTTGTATTGGGTAGATATTGAGTCCATATCCATATAGGGATATAGGGATATATCAATATAGGGATTATTATGCCTAAATATAGTACAAAATAATGGCACATAGCAATAACGAACATCCTGACGTGTAATATTTTTATATCCGACGCTGTTTCCGTCATCCAGACGTCTGATCCGTCTGTCCAGTACAGCTTTCATCATATAGAACTTATTTACAACACAAGGTTTAGTTATAACCATGTGTTTAAAACCAAGGAGTTTAAACCATGTGGACGTAGTAAAAATGTTACGCAATATGCATTTAAGAATTTCACCTTAAAGCTTGCAGATAACTTTGCTAGCACAGCGTAGCGACATTAGGCGAGATAGATTCCGCGTATTAAAAGAAAAATGTGAACGAGAGTGTGTGAATCGTTTTAGGCAGGTTTTTTAGCGTCTTTGTGTATGCAGACACTGAAAATGCTACCTAAAAACACACGTCATAAAGGTGTTGACTCACACTTGGTGTCTTGGTGTTACTCAGTTGCAAATCTGTGAAGATCAGGCAAACTTTTGTACGTAATGTTTGTTCATTTAAGAGATGAGGGTACTTTTATAGCGGCTCTTCACATGGCTAATGTGTATTCGCGTATTTACCATAGAATTTAAAAAAACAACCACTTTGTGTAGAGAGTATTTTACAAAATATTTGCCAATAAATTGCTTATTTGACAATATAGTAGGTAAATAACAAACACTTGTTGCATATTGTTGCGAGCTGGGGTTCGGATAAAATTAATGTACGCTAATTACACCAAAAATTAACACCTTTATTCGAAAAACCACAAAAAGAAATTAATCCAACAAATAACGCTCAAACACTCTTTAACTCTACTGTACACTATTATCAATTATCACTAAATACTCGCTTCGAATCACTTTGATCGTTTCGTTCCGAAAGCCAAGTCAATACTGTCCCAGGCAGTCGATGCGCGCCCTATTTATACCGCGACGGATGTTTCCAGAAGGTACTCGTACGTACTCATATATACTAGCAGTAGTCGGTACGTATTTGAACTCACAAGGTCGGCGGCGCCTTTGAAGTTGCCGCGCCGCGCCGCACCCGTAGGTATATACCTACCGCGCGCTCCGGAAACTCTGTAGGTACCTACACGCAACTAGTATGTTCCAGAATGTTCCTTTAAACGTAGGTTCCATCATCCGACCGAAACTCCTCGAACATTTTAGTAGCTACTGTTTTTCTAAGAATCGACCGGCGTAACAATATGAAAGATGTACAATAGACAACAACGCAACTCGCCCCCTAAGTTTTTGTAATGGATTTGACGTTTTCAGCACAGACTTTTAATATACAGTAGCAGACTAAACATTGGGTATCAAACAGCGTAGCAATTACACATACATAAGTGCTTAGCTGAGCCTGGTCATCATTAAGGATGATTGTTTGTTCCTTGTAGATAACCGAGATTACTGGTGGTCTGTTAAATTTTATTTCCACCAGAATAACTAGTTCATCGGACAATCAGGCGAACGGCGATGCGTCACCGCTATATGGTGAATATCATGAGTCTGTGGTTCCCGATAATTTTTTATCCTGTAAATAAATAAATAGATTGCTAAAATGATCAGATTTTCTACGTCGACAAAAATGTAAGATACATATAGTACTTAATGTAATGTATAATAATATTAGTGACGATGGAAATTTTAATTCCATAAGAAAACAATAAATAAAACTGAAAATAAGAATAAAACTTAGATAATAAAGGACCTGTATTACAGTCATTAGGCCATGTTGGATACCAGTGCTGACATATAACCATTATGAGATGGGATGGTTACTGCTTGCACTAATATACTTACTTGTGCAGCTAGAAGCAATTCATTACACAAAGTAAGAATTGCTCCAGGACGAAGTCTTGTAAATAAAGTACTGGAATCAAGTGTTCCTTAAAATGCTTTGAGCATTGGGCTGGGTTGCCAATCCTGGCCTTTCATGTATTCTATCCAGACTTTCCTAGTACTTTAATTCAAAATTTATTTTCTTTAAGTAAGTATATAAAATTAATTTACCTATATAGACCTACCCAATCAAATGTACAGATGAGAAATGTGAAGTTCGTTCTTAATCTATTATATAAAATATGTGAACACCACATACTGAATAAGATAATAAATTATTGCTTTATTATAAGTATAGATGACACAGATTTACACTGACCCAACCTTATTCTTCTTTCTAAATCGTCCCTCCAGAGGTTGTCTGGTAGAGATGTCTGGTCTGAGTGAGACAGCAAATGGATGTCTCGTTTATTTACTTAAAAAGATGAAAAATAATAAACATGCAGTTAAATAAAACTAGAACTAGTCTATCAAGCCGCAGCCAGTGGGCAACGTTCCCAAAATGCTGGCAGCATTGCCACGTTGTATGGCAATGTAGTCTTTGGGCAAAGTAAAGGCCAGCATTTTGGTCACGTGTTGTTTCGACCAGACGCCCTGATAGATCTTTCTATATTTGATGAGCTCCTGGTCCCCACGGCCCTAGTGTCTCTACCCCAAAAGGCTCAAATATATATCCGCTGTCGAGGGTACTATATTTGCGCCGTTTGAGGCTCTCAGCTGATTCAGCCGCCGCTCCAGCTTTATTTTGAGTTCCTTGAAGATGAGACGGCGCAAGGGTGTCTACACAAGTAGCGTCCTACACCAAAGGCCGTCCCATCTTCCATGGAATAAGAGTCATTCCGTCAGGTCTTTTACCATCGTTGCGTATGAGGCCGTTAGGTTCTAAAATAGCAGCACAGTTGGCGGTGGTAAAAGCCTGACGGATGACATTAAGGCTGGAGTGGCGAGGAATCCTTCCTGCGATTCTGCAACAGGATAAGCCGTGGTGACTAATCCGGTCAACAACAGAGCCACACTGGCAGCTATCAGATTAATTAACACACACATCCTAAATTATGTAGTCTTTTGTCTTCATTGTCAAACAAATCCGTCTGAATCCGTCTCCTGTTAATGTACATGTACTTGAGACTCACCGGTGAAAAGACAGTCCGATGGATGTTTTGTTATGATTCATTTTCACACCGGTACGCTTTGCACTTCACTATTTTGGTTGATTTTCTTGTATGATTTGTCCAAAAATATCAATGTTTTTATTTCGACATGAATCTGACAACTGTAGACGTGCCACCAAGTGATGAGCTCAACATGGTGGCGCGGCTACGCATCGTCTCTATGTGTGAGACAGTGTAGCAACGGATAAATGAACGAGACACCATTAATGACGCGTCGCTGGGTGAAAAAAGGATAAATGATCATGTTTATAAGTATACATAGAAGTAGCGATTAATGTTCAGTGTGCTACTCTATATTAAAAGTCTGTGGTTTTTAGTGATTATGTGGTTGAAAGAGGTAAAAAAAATCAAGCTAGAATATGACAGCTACCAACACTACAAAACGAGCGTGGCGACAGATTGCTTGAGCTAGCCAGCTAGGTAAGTATATTCTAGTGCTTGGACTCTAAAATGTCCTACCACTAAGATATGAATTATAGCGATGTTGTCTCTTTTTAATTTAAAATTAATTATGAGCAATGACCGCTTCAAAAATATGTTGCTATATTTGACCTATGACCACGTTCAACTGCTACTACAACAAAAATATGTTGCTATATTTGACCTATGACCACGTTCAACTGCTACTACAACAAAAATATGTTGCTATATTTGACCTATGACCACGTTCAACTGCTACTACAACAAAAATATGTTGCTATATTTTACCTATGACCACGTTCAACTGCTACTACAACAAAAATATGTTGCTATATTTGACCTATGACCACGTTCAACTGCTACTACAACAAAAATATGTTGCTATATTTGACCTATGACCACGTTCAACTGCTACTACAACAAAAATATGTTGCTATATTTGACCTATGACCACGTTCAACTGCTACTACAACAAAAAAAGAAAAATACAATCACACATATTAACACTTTCACTGCTGACCTTAAAAAGCGAGTCTAGCTCCGGGTGCTGACCATGACGTCACTGGGTTAAACTCACGTCTAAAAACACGCTGGACGTGTTTTGCCGCACTGGCGTCGCGCTTTCAAAAACACAACGGGTTTTAAGCAGTGAAAGAGTTAAAGCTTTGTTATTTGGCTCCATGTGTTGAACTGTGGACGATATTCATGTCTATGAAAAAGCAGATAAAATATATGAAAAGCTCGAGTTAATGTAAGCCAAAAAGGTCAAATATATCGAACTGTGGTTTCATGAAGATTGACTTCCCACTATATTCATCATCATCACCCTATGCACGCCACGAGCTTGGTTTTCTGCTCTCTGCATCCAGATTCTGCCAGCCACTTTTCGCAGGTCGTCACTCCACCTGCGCCATAGGGCGTCCTACACTACGCTTGCCTAAGCGCGGTCTCCACTTGAGAACTCGTCTACCCCAATGGTTGTCGGTTCTTCGGGATATGTGACCAGCCAACTGCCACTTTAGGTTGCTTAGAGCAATGTCGGTTACTATAGTTCTCTGTCGGATCACTTCATTTTGAATCTTGTCCTTCAGAGAAACTCCAAGCATAGTTCTCTCTACAGCTCGCTGAGTGACTTTAAATTTGTGGCGAACCTACCAGTGCCCGCGGCTTTGCCCGCGTGTCTCTGAGTTAAAAATAGCCAAAAGTAACAACAAGTTTTCAGCCTATAAAGTTCTAATCATCAGATTAAGATACCAAGTACCCCAATTTTCAAGTCAAAACCTAAGCTATACAAAAGTGAAGCTACGAAACCGCATCGCAATCGGTCCAGTAGTTTTTACGTGATGCACGATCAGGCAAACAGACAGCTTAATTGTAAGCCCAATAGATCATTTCTTTGTGTTATCTGCAGACATATTTGTTTGTTCTTGTTAAAGTATAGATTATTTTAATACTAAAACAGGGATGTATCAGTACGTCAAATACAACAAACAAATACGCAACGCCGTGTGAATAGTACCGTCATTGAAGCCATTACACCCTGATCATCGACGATCGGGTTTGGAGATGTCTGATCTGGTAATCCAGAGGAGTCATACAGATGCCAGCGCAGCCCACAAAGCAGTTTGTGGAGTCAACATAGCCTTGAAGTAAAACAGTGTTTGTAGAATGTTAGTTTCTGTGGCCTCTGTATAAAACAAACATCGACAATAGTTTAACGGACAGTTTATAACTAAGTTAAAACTTTTTTGATGTGTAGCCTACTTGAAATCTCATGCTTCTATCGTGTCGATGTTACATTACAACAATGTGGGTCTGGTTCTATCGTGTCGATGTTACATTACAACAATGTGGGTCTGGTTCTAACGTGTCGATGTTACATTACAACAATGTGGGTCTGGTTCTATCGTGTCGATGTTACATTACAACAATGTGGGTCTGGTTCTATCGTGTCGATGTTACATTACAACAATGTGGGTCTGGTTCTAACGTGTCGATGTTACATTACAACAATGTGGGTCTGGTTCTATCGTGTCGATGTTACATTACAACAATGTGGGTCTGGTTCTATCGTGTCGATGTTACATTACAACAATGTGGGTCTGGTCTGTTAAAAATGCCATGCAGTTGGTATGTATGGCCTTGGAAAGGGAATCGTCGTACTGATAGGTTAGCCTGCCAGACTTATGACGAATGCTCCAGTCTAGCTGACAAGGTACATCGGATGTATTCAGAATCAACGATCTATCACCGTCTTTCAATGCACCTCTATTTGATGTAGATACTTGAAAATAATTTCGATAACGGCGACGTTCCTCTAGTAGCGTCCCAGGTTTATATCATATAAGTTTACCCACATTCAGCCCAACGCAAAGGAGTATCACCTTGTTCGTCGAATTCCTGAAGATAATTCTTCAATAACATAGCTCCGAACAAAGTGTACAAGTTGTACTTATCAATGGCTATTAATCCTTCACGTTTACACGCACCGATTTTTTTGCAGACCGTCCAGAATTCTTGCGTGCCGTACGGAGGACATCAGCCGCAGTCGCTTATGACTCAGTTTGGACAGCTCGGAGAATATAACCAGCAGTCGTACAGGGTGGGGGTGGAGCCGGTTCTGTTCGCTCGTCGGTCGCCGTCCCTCGGCCGGAGCCGGAGAGGGAACGGGAGCAGATGGGACGCCAGCGACGACAGATCTCGCCTCGCGTCTCCCGGGCGCTCGGGACCCAGCTGGGCGCCGCGCAGGGACGAGTCGCCGCGGCAAATCGACTACCAGGACCCTCGCGGTTCCAGGAACGAGCGCCCCAGCCGCACGAGGGGCTTCAATAAGCCGCAGGACAGGTCCGAGAATCGAGGACCGCATGAGCAAGAAGCGCGCGGCGGGTACGCGCCATACGCGAGTGCTCCCGCGCGGGGCGGGCGCGGCGGGCAATCGCCCGCGCGTGGCGAGCGCGCCAGGCGGTCTCCCGCGCGCGGCGGTCACTTTAGTAGCCCCCGGGGTGGCGGTCACATCGGGAGCGCCCGCGGCGGCGGTCATTTCGATAGCACCCGTGATGGAGCGGGCGGTCATTTCGATAGCACCCGTGATGGAGCGGGCGGACATTTCGGTAGCACCCGCAGCGGCGGTCAATTCAGTAGCCCCCGCGGCAGCGGTCACTTCAGTAGCCCCCGCGGCGGCGGTAATTTCGGTAGCACCCGCGGCGGCGGTAACTTCAGTAGCACCCGCGGCGGCGGTCATTTCGATAGCACCCGTGGTGGAGCGGGTGGTCGTTTCGATAGCACCCGTGTTGGAGTTGCTGGTCAGTTCGGTAGCACCCGTGGCAGTAGCACCCGTGGTGGTTACGCTCGCGATGACCGCTCAAGAGATGGGCACCCTCAAAAGCGGCGGTGGGACGAACCCGACCATTACGAGAGAAAGCCGGAGCGGGAGGACAACAGGCGCGGGAGCCCGAGCTCGCAGCGGCAACCCCGGCCGCCGCGGGACGAGCCCCGCCAGCAGCGCGACGAGCCGCGCCCCAAGAGATTCGCCGCGAACCCGTCGAGGTTCGAGCCCAACGAGCGACGCCCGCACGCGCCAAAACCGGACACCACGTCCGCGACTTCCAATAAAATTTTAAAGGCGAGCGTATTCAAGGGCACTGGAAAAGTGATGTTCGAGATCGCGAACAACCTGGATATAGTTCAAAAGCTCGCGGGGCCGAACCCGGTGAAGAGCTTGCTACGGAAGGAGGTCACGAGCCGCGTGTACGACATCGTCGGCGGCCAGATCCTGTCGGCCGACGACATCTGCGCGCGCTATCGGGCGATGTATCCCGCGAGCCACGACGCCATAATCTACGAACAAATTTTGAAGAAGATTTCAGGTAATGTTTTTCTTCATTTCAACCTATATCATGGCGAATCCTTGCGAGACATTCCCGAGTTCCGGTGGTGAGATTAAAACTATTAATCTCATGTTTAAAGTGGTAAAGCGTTGCAATTATATCTGCTGAGAATATTTATGTATCCTCTAAGCTAAAGACTGATATCGCGTTAGTTACTGACTGTCTGTGTATTATCTGCTTAACACATATTAGTAACGTAAGCCACACGCTACTGCGCATTGTTGATATGCTCAGAACTACACGGGAACCAGCGGTGTCCAGTATCCACATAATACAACCGCACGTCCGTGAGCATTTTTGTAGACGTGACTGACAATATGCCTCAATTTTCGCTAGTCACGCGGAGACTTTCCACTCATAAATCTCAAAGTGGTTTGCCGCACTCCACGGGCAAGCGTGTCTTATTTTCCTCGACTTACCAATTCATATGATTTTCAGCAGAGACGCTTCCTCAAATCACTCTTAGTATTCGTAAGCTAACCACGAAAACATCCACGTCTGGTACTCCAACCTCGTGGCTTATCATATGGTTGTTACATTACTGGTTCTCACGTTCACTTAAGATGCACAGTTCTTATAACAACCATCATGGGTCCACCGAGTGTTTGCGGCACGGCGAACTGGATTTGTTTAGTTTCCGACGTCGTAGAGGCATCAGCCGAAAACTTCTTTATATCATCTAAATGGCCAATATATTACTGCAATAAGTGGCTGCAATATTATCAATAGCTCTGCCTTAACATCAATATTTTGTTGAAGAAGTTGGCTGGAAAATGTATATTTCGGACATATATCTTCAACAGTATGGGCCATAGTCTATAGTTTGTACAACATAGCTTGATCGCCAAGACAGCTGCCAGAGTGATATTTCTAGGGTTGGAGTAGTGTAGGAAAAAATCGATTATCGAACGATGTTGAAAAAAACGATCATATAATTATGTTGCTCACTTATGCTCTATATTATGTGACTTTTCTAGTACATACATTATCTATATCTATCAATCTATATATATATATATATATATATATATATATATATATATATATACAAATATAAATTGTAAATTGTAAATAAAAATTGTATATATATCTATACAAATCATACAACTATAAAAAAAGTGAAATGTGTACATGGAAAATAATTTAGAAAAAAAAACATTTTTATTTTAGTATATGAAAGTAGGAGAATCCAAAAATATCATTTAGAATTTTCACATCACTGGATGGATTTTGATGATATTTGCTGAACTGTATTCCTTGGAGTCCTGCGTAGGTTTTAATCTTTGTTTTATCAAAATCGGTTCATCCAAAAAATGGAGGTACTTCTTGAGGTTGTTGAATTTTAAGTTCTCTTTATTCCTCTTGTAGGTCTGTCTATCACAATATGTCGTAAAATATCTTCGCTTCATGAATGTCCTTGATATCAGACTCGGCAAAATCTCAAGATTTGTTTTTTTTTTCAGAGTATTTTTTCAAATTAGCTTGTGGAAACTTCTTTATGAATTTATTACGAATAAGCAAATAAAGTTATTTCGATTTTCATAATCGTATCAAGATCGTCACGCCACCGCTTCCGTGGACGGCCTCGACGCCTTCGTCGGTCATTGGGTACCCAATGTGTTGCGATCTTTGCCTATCTTTCGGGATGCATCCTGCTCACGTGACCCGCCCAATCCCACTTGAGTCTTGCAGTTTTTTCTCCACCTGCAATACCTGTCATGGAACGTAGTACGGTATTTTTGACTCGATCAATTCGCTTTATACCTAGAATGCTGCGTTCCATTGCCCTTTGACAAACCTTGAGCCGGGACTTCTGACATTCAGTAAGTGACCAGGTCGGGGCACCGTAGGTTAGAATGGGCAGGATACACATGTCGATGAGTTTGCGTTTCAGAGAGATCGGAAGGTCTCCCTTCATAAGCCCCTTCATAGACCAGTAGCTCTTCCAGGCGTTATCGATACGGCGACCGAATTCTTTGTCTTGCCTGTTTTCGTAGGATGCTAACTGGCCCAGATCATCATGACTCATCGACATAATTTATCACTTGCCCATCAACTTCGACCCTACGCTTTATGCTGTTGGTCATCAGCTGCGTTTTAGACCTGCTCATCATAAGTCCCACCATAAGGCTTGCCGTGCTCAGTTCTTGGAGCATTTTCTCAAGATCAGGTGCAGATGGGGCAAAAAGGACAATTTCATCCGCAAATCTTAGGTTTGTGATACGATTGCTACCGATTTCTATGCCTTTTGATGCCCAGGAAACTGTTAGTGTCTTAAAAACCTCTTCGAGGGTGCTTGTAAATAATTTGGGAGAGAGCGGGTCACCTTGTTTTACGCCTTTGTGTATTGGAAATGAAGGACCGGATGAATGAAGTTTAATGTCTGCCGTGCTACGGCTGTAGATGATTTTAATTAAGTCTATGTAAGTTTTATCAACGTCTTGTTGTTCTAATGCTGAAAATATTGCAGCGTGTTTTAAGCTATCAAAAGCTTTGGAATAATCCACAAAAGCAAGGTACAGAGGCTTATGGAACTCGGTGATTTTTTCTATTATTTGGTTGAGTGTGTGGACGTGATCAGTGGTGGAGAAGTTTGGTCGAAATCCGGCTTGTTCGGGTGGTTGATGTCTGTCGAGTTTGCCTGCGATACGGTTTTGGATCACTTTAATAAAGGTTTTGTAGATATGTGAGACTAAGCTTATTGATCTGTAGTTTTCAATAATAGATATGTCGCCTTTTTTATGTAACAGGACGATGTTTGAGTGGCAAATGTTTTCAGGCAGTTTTCCTGTTTCTAGTATGGAATTAAATAAATTAGTGAGGGGTGGCAGTAAAGATTGTGAACCTATTTTCAGAGCCTCCGTTGTGACACCATCTTCTCCTGAACTCTTGCCATATTTCATGGTTTTTAAAGCTTTGTGAACTTCTTGGCCCGTTATATAAGGAATGGTATCAAGACGGAAGTACTGTATGTCTGCTTCATTTTTGGAACTATCGGAATACATTTGTTTGTAGAAGTTAGTGCATATTTCCGTTATTTTATTTCTGTTATTGTGTTTTTTTCCTTTATCATCTTGTAAACTATTTATCCATCTACACCATCTACACTTAGACTGTAAAAAATACGAAACTTTATGCGCGTTATCTCGATGACAGCCGTCATGGAGATCAAGCTATAAAAATCAAAGTATAGTCTCCTGCACGAGCCACAGTCAATGCAATAATAACTGATGAAATTCCGGCTTCTATACTGCAATGAATACAACAATGAATCGCGTGGTCACAGCGGCAAACTTCAAATTGCATCAGAAAGAGATGCACATATGCCGTAAAGTGAAACAACAATAGAGATGCCCGGGCAATATTGCAGTATTTTCGACTGCGGAGTGATCGTCCGGCAACAAAATAGTGCAAAAATACTGAACAAGTTTGGCGGGCAATACTAAAAGTATTGTTGTTTTTGCAATGTATTGTTGACTTGCTGGCAACACTATTGTAGCTACATATTACAATGAAAATTTGACTGTTAGATATGTCCTACGGTGAGAAAGTTTTTAACAAGACGAAAGCAATCTTCATTCTGTTCTGAATTCGATGACGTTTTATTCAAAACTTTACTCGAATGTCCCGAAGTAATTATGAATTTATTTTGAATAAAGTTGGACCAATAATTAAGAAACAGACGACCAATATGAGAGAGCCACTGCACTTCCACCGGATGCCGGGGCAATATTGCAGTATTTTCGCTCTCCTGCGGAGCGAGACGTAGTTAAACAGCAGAATAAAAGAAAAAAAAAACTATATTCACTTATTATTCGACAATTCATGTCGGCGACATTGAGCTATATGGAATATATGGAACAATTAGAAACAATATTGTCGGAACAATTGTGCGTATTTAGTTGAAATTGCTGCAGATTGTTCCACTAATTGCTCCAAATTGATCCATAAGTATTGCCGAGCAATAATTGCTAAAAATATGCCTGTGTAAGACTTCAATAGCGATTTTTTGATGTGACACCCGCCCTTTCTGAGCTCTACTGTTTATCAATGGAAATACTTAAATGAAGTAAGAATGGTTAAAATTGTTGTTAAACACAAAGGATATCTGACGATGCTACCCGAACAACATACGTAGCCAGAACGGTATTAGGCAAAGCACAAACTGCCGAGCAGAGTAAAAAGCTGCTTTGTCGTTTCTAAATCTATATACTCACTGGAGTGGTTTCACCTGTGGGAGAAACATTGTGTTTGGATAATGATTAGAGAAAAAGTCCGCCCGTAGATAATGCCAAGCCTGTTCATTGCAAAACAGATTTTGCCAAATAAGACCAATTGTGTTTTGCGGTGTGTTTCTGAAGCAAGGCAGTTGCGACCAAGGGCAAAATCTAACCTACTGCTTCAACATGAGCCCGTTGCAAAGACATGACAGAACCAATTATACTGTTGTGGTATCTAAGACTTCGCTTCGAAACCCTGCATCGATCGTGGCTGGCCTCAAAGATCGAATTATGAATCGAGGCTGAGAAAGTACCCGTACTTATGTCATGTCACAGCATCAGCTGAAGTTGCAGTACTTTGCGAGTCGATGTCAAATCTGATAAATTTTACCCGACCAGAATTCCGCCACCCGTATCGCGGAATCGCTGGCCCTGTTACCTCATGGGAACAGGTATCGGGACATGAGGGGCATTTAGTTAGGTGAGCCATGGTCTGAATAGCGCCGCAATCGCATGAATTTCATGCTCTTCAGCATTACCCCACTTGCACAAGCCCCATTGCATTACCCCACTTGTCTGGCGCTTTTACAAGCTGTCTCCGCATCTGCCAACCTGAGTGCGTAATCTAAAACTTCCACTTCGGCCAAGGTAGCTTGTAGCCAGGTGGAACGAAGGTATGCAGAAAGTACGTCTCGCGCTAGGTTGATTGCACTTTTGGTGCATTACCGGTAACGGAAGTTACGCTGGAGAGAAAACTATTCGTGCTTTTTAGTCGTTGCGGCGCAGGACTACAACGATATAGAGGGTGCCTGGGGTCAGCTTTCTGTTTTCGTATTTCAACGGCGCTTGCAATAGTTCTACGTACAACTGGCTTCGCGATGCCTGCCAGAGGATATAGCATCGATACTGGGGTTGGATTGATGCAGCCGGTAATGCGGCACGTTTCGTTTTAGGCTGAATCCACTGACTTCTCATGAGCTGAACGATCTCAAACCGGGCAAACATACTCACCCGCAGAAAAACTCAGCGCCGTACCAGTTGTACGCAGGACCTTCGGAGTAGCCCCCCACTTTGAAGATGTTAAGTTGCAGTATGTTTAGCATTACGTTGGCGCTTTTTATGGCATTGAGCATTGTCAGGTCAAGAAGGACGGAACTATACAGTCTGCATAATTACATCCCTTTTCAACTTCGCAAATATGGACCGTGGAAGTGACAGATACGTGTTAGAAGGTTTGCGCTAAAGCCATAGATATCATAATTCATGATAACTCTAAAACTAAAGCTGAACAAACGCAAACGTAGATTGAAAATAACCCACGCAGCTGACCCCATCGATCAGTAATATAAGCTGTATAGAATAACGGTACTAAAGTGATCAATCTTGGATTTGTCCTCATTGAAGGAATAAAATAAAAACTGCCGTTACGGGAGGCGCAGAACATGCACATTGCAAAATATGTCTAAATTCTGTTTGACGCCATTCGTAGTCGCATTTATAGTTTTTGTAATTAGGTATATTTTCTAGTAAATCTACTGACAGTGACACTCCTATGTAAATTATAAATATCTCTGTTTTAGAATTAGAAACATAAGCTGACACACAAACGAAAGATCTACTATAATGTTAGCGCACATTGTTACATACAGATTTATGGTAAAAGACACAAACATATAATCAAACTTAATTTTCTTGTGTTTCAGAATTTGTACCTCCGGGTAGTAAACATACGGGTGAGTAGTGGAAAAAGCTTGAACATGAAGTAGTATATTAATAAAATGGGGCTTTGCGGGACGCCTGGCAGATATGTAAACATGGAATATGGCGAGCTGAGGAAAGAGCCGACGAGCCACGAGGGGCGCGAAAACGCGTCGCCATATAATATTTTCTTGAGCCCTTAGTCCCCCCCCCCCCTCGCCCTGAAACCGCTAAATATTACAGTACTAGAAAGCAGAAGAAGCGAGGCGGCTGCCACTCCAGCGGCCGCACGCATCGGACGCCGTCCCGTTTTGACTAGTCGCGTGTGACGCGAGGACGGAAAATTATTATTTGCCTGAAGGCAGGACTTAAAGAACTTCAGCGTATCTTTGATTCTGTCCTCTTCTCTGAGAGAACTCCAAAGACATGGAACAAGAGTGTGGTCGTTCTGTTTTTCAAAAAGAGAACCAAAGAGCCATGAATGAGCTCCTGAGCCATGACTACAAGCTGTTTTCTAGAGTCATTACGAATCAACATGCAAGAAGATTCGACGAATTCCAGCTACCAGAGCAGGCTGGGTTTCGGGGAGCATACGGCACCATAGTCCACATCCACATAGTGAGTAGATTATACAGAAGACCGAAAAGTATAATCATCCCCTGTGCCCTGTAATCAGCGTTTGTGTATTATGCGAAAGCCTTTGATTCTATCGAGACTTGGTCTGTTTTGGAGTCCCTGTAACGATTCCAAGTCGACTGGCGCTATATCCAAGTGTTGAGATGTCTGTATGACGCCGCAACAATGACCGTTCAAGTACAGAACCAGCAGACTAAGCATATCCCTTGCATCGAAGAGTGCGACACAAGGTCGTTATTTCCCAGAAATTGTTCTACAGTGCATTGAAGGATATGTTCAGACCCTGGACTGGAAAAGACGTGGCATTAAAATTAACGGCGAGTCACACTTGAGATTCGCGGATGTCATCGTCATTGTGGCAGAAACGTTGCAGGACTTGCAACAGATGTTGGACAGCCAACTGACTCGTCTCAACGAATTGGTCTCTGGATGAACTTAGACAAAACCAAGGTTATGTTCAATGGACTTGTTATTCCGGAACCAATTGCTGTTAACGAAACAGCTCTCGAAGTTGTTCAGCAGTATGTTTATCCGGGGCAAACTTTGCAACTAGACAAAAACAACTTAGAGAGAGACCCGCAGAAGAATACAGTTCGGCTGGCCAGCATTTGGGTCCAACACCGCAAAGTTTGAAGACAAAAGTCTCCAACCATTGCGTCCTACCTTGCATGGCATACGGAGCCGAGCCGTGGACACTCACGGTACTACTAGTCCACCAATTTAAGGTCGCTCGCGGGATATGGAAAGGGCTATACTCCTAGTTTCTATGAAATATCGTATCCGAAATGAGGTGATCCGGCAGAGAACCAAAGTTGCCCCATAGGCTTTAGGATTAGTAAGCTGAAGTGGCAATGGGCTGGTCATATCTGCCGAATGATTGATAACCGTTGGGGTAGACGTGTTCTTGAGTGGAGACTGCGACTCGCCAAACGTGGTGTAGGGCGCGCTCCAGCTAGGTGGAGCCACGATATACGCAAAGTCGTCGCAGCTGGCAGCAGTTGGAAGACAGCCGAGATCGGGCTCAGTGGCGTGCACTGGGTGAGGCCTATGTCCAGCTGAGGATTGACACGGGCTGATGGTGAAGTGTAGACACCAGACACACCACCGGCGCAACGTTTTTAGCTCCTCATACGATACTATGCATTTTAGCAATGAAGATAGAGTTTAAAATGCTGTGCAATTGAAACTGCTCGTGGGTTCGCTGTTGGCCGCTGCCATCTCGGTGTGAATTGAGCTACTACCCTGCTCGCGCGCGAAAAAGCTACCACGCGAATACTGCGCGTGCGCAAGGTGGTGGTTCTATTACTCGCGCAGTATGCGCGTGGTAGCTTTCTCGCGCGCGAGCAAGGTAGTAATTATAGAGATGGAAAATCTTACACTTGCTAGTTTGAGACCTTGGTGTACACGCATGGGGTAACAAAGCATTATATATTATTCTAACTATTCCCCGCGGCTTTGCATGCGTATAATCCTTCCCCCTCTCCCCTAAACCCCTACCAAAAACCCCTGCCCTGCTGATATCATCAAAAAACCCGTTTCTTATAAAATATACGAGAAAATGAATTCATTTTTTTCCCGTAGAGTTTTCCGATATTTTAGTTATTCTGCTATTCAGGGCGACAAATTCAACAAATCAAAGAATTTAAAAATTGGATTTAGATGTACTGTATTAGAGTACCCGTTTTTAAAGTATTAGATTTGATTAGAGAACCCGTTTTCATATTGTATTTTTTTCAGGTGCTGCATATTATACTGCATTGAATAAGTTGAATGAGGAGCAGAAGACTCCTAAAAAGAAATTCCCTCCCATCGAGCTGCGACAGGGCTATATACCCAACTACCCGCAAGGAGGTGAGATTTATAGAAAATTATCTACACTAATAATAAGAGGAAAGATTTGTTTGTTTGTATGTTTTTTTATAGTAATGGATAAACTCAAAAAAAAAATGAACCGGTTTTTTTTTTTACCTAAATTAGAAAGCTACATTATCAGCGAGTAAATGGACAGCACTTTATTTTACAAAAACTAGCATTAAAATCGGTTCATTGATTTGGGAGCTACAGTTCTCAACCTCTCCTCCATATTATACTTAAAAACCATCACAATCACACCAGCTTCCAAACAGATAAAACAGCATTAAAATCAATCCATTGGTTTGGGGGCTACAATCCTCACCCCCTCCCCCCTATTATAGTTAAGAACCATCTCGATCACATCAGCTTTCAAACAGAAAAAACAGCATTAAAATCAATGCAATGGTTTGGGGGCCACAATCTTCACCCCCTCCCCCCTATTATAGTTAAGAACCATCTCGATCACATCAGCTTTCAAACAGAAAAAACAGCATTAAAATCAGTTCATTGGTTTGGGAGCTACAATCCTAACTTCTTCTCCCCATTATAGTTAAGAACAATCTCGATCATTATTTTTTCTGTTTTCAGATAAGAAGCTACATAATAGTGAGTATTTTCTTCCATTTGCGAAACAAATTGCTTTTAAAGAAGAGGTGTGTCAACCATAGTATTTTTTTTAATACAGTTTAGAGAATATGTTTGCGTGACAGACGCGCCGCGACTATGTCTCAATGTACATATCCATGTGAAATCGCAAGGAACTTTCGTAAAAACGCGTAAGGAAACCATCCGTATTGTTACAGTAAGGTTACTGTTTGTTTAATGTATGAGGTTGTGTTGGCCTCTGGTGTCAGATTTTGTCAGGCTGCCCGAGGGACTCTGATTTGGCTTGACTAGACCGGTAGCGACGGCTCCACGTGCCCTCCGAAGTACGGAAGTGGCAAATCCGCACATAAATTGTTTAAATTCGTTGACCGAGGATCGAACCCGGTGTCCTTAGCTTGCAAGGCATATTTCGCTAGGCCACCACAGCTGATGATGAATGGACATATTATTCCTTGTAGTCAGACATCTAGGAGTATACTATGACCGTCTGTCTACGGTGACCATTAAAGGAACTGCATGTCTTAGCCTTAGCTATGGTCAACTAAAAAACGCTTCTTCCAAACTTCTACAGGACTTTTCGCTTGTGGCGCGAAATTCGTTTTTTTATGTTTTTTGCTCATGACAGCTCATCAACATATCTACTCACTTCATAAACTAAAAAAACATTACAAAAAACATTGAAGGATATTCGTAGCTACTCGTACACTAATGATATTTATCTACACTCATATCGTAAAATCCGTATTATGAACTCAAAAAGGTGACATAATGATATACATTACGCACGGCACGTCTCTACTAAGAAAAAATAATTAATTATAACACTGTTTTTTTAGAACTAAACGATGTTATAATATATATTCTTTACCATTAAAGCACCAGTTGGCTCACACCTACGAGGATTTTCGTCATTTATTATCTATGGCGGCGCGTATTAGACCGTAGGCGCGCGAATTCGCTGTGTACTGGATTTAGGCGCTTATAATTTACTTTATTACCTAACCAATTTAATGTGATATTTTCGTCGATCAAATGTTTTATCTTTATTAAAAATGTGACAAAGATGTTCTAAACATGTGAAAACAGTGTTCGTGAGGTGAAATTGACTCCACCTGACATCAAGGAACAGCAACGAACATGACGAACAAGCTTTTAGCAGAAAAATCAAGAAAATATTACGACATTATTTTTTCATTAAAAGTAAGTTCCTATTGCATGAGTGTAGATAAAGTAGTGTATGAAACGGCAAATAACTACCCCTCATTATGCAACCGTTTCATAAACTACTATGGTGTTGATGAGCTGTGATGAGCATAAAAACACCATTAAATCGAAATCGACTTTCGCGCAACAAGCGAAACGTTGCACCTTATAGCACTATAACCGATCTTGATGAAACAAAGTAATGGTGTGCATCATCAGGAAGCTTTATTTAGGTTGCCCGCGTGCTACTTCTGTAACATAACACCTTAGAATATTTAACTCCAGAATATTTTATGTTTTTATTTGCTTCCTAACTTATGTGAAAACAAGACATAAGATCAAAAACTAAACCCCGACTACATTTGGGTAAAATATAGTATAAGACACTCTTGCGATGAAAACGAATCGATTGATACCTCGCTTGTCATAATGGACACTATGGTTGAAACATCCACATACCAACATACATACATAGTCTGTTGGACTAATTACCCTTACCACAGAATAAATAATAGTACAAGTACAAAAGGCTAACTGAGTAAAGTCATTTAAATAAATAGCGACTCTCGCTACAACGCTATAAAGTGTAATTTAACTCGCACGGCGCTGCGAGCTTTCAATTATATTTACCTAGAAGGCGCTCGCCCACCACAACGCGCGAGAACTTCCATTGCTCTAACCGTTTCAGAATCGCTCTGTCCCTTTTTCGCTCGGTAGGGTTGTATTAAGATATGACATTCTTATCAGAATAGACCTACTACCTCATTTTTACTACCTACCTATCCCGTTTTCAGACCGCCGATAACTTTAGTGAGATACCTACCTACGTGTCGTTGGTTGATTATGATTATATCCTATAGGTATTGCACTTTTATGAATAAAGGTGCGTGTCTGAATTCTATGCTTTTTAATGAGTGAATAATAAATTGCTACCTACGTAATAAAAGGTATTAAAAGTAGGTAGGTATTATACGAGACATATATTATATAAATTCCTAATTAGTTGTAGGCTACTTACTAAGTCAGCACAGTAATTCATTTTCCGATCAACAATACCTACTATAATCAATTATAAAATTACGTTGACCGATTTAATAAACGACTTTATTTCTGCGCGGAAAAACCTTAAATATGCGTAGCTTCGGTATGGAACACAAATGAAATAACATAAAACTATAGGAACCTACGTAATAAAAAAATATCAATATCTAACTACATAACTAGGACCTATTATAGGTATTACAATTTATTACCTTTCAATATCCTTTGGAAACGTAAAGAATGACAATTCGTCATTTCTATCACTATTCAAACAGCCGAATGCTATGCAGTACTTTCTAACTTTCTTCTTGGTACTCATAATTAAAACACGAATAAAGTTTGTCAATAACTTTGCGTAAGTAGGTGCTCTATCGCTAAGTACAAGGCGCGCGACTCATCGAGCGCACGCTTGACTTGACTTGACCCGAATATTGGGTCCTTGAATTTATTTGTACATGTTGCGGAGTGCGACCGCCCTGCCCTTACCTAGCTTTGCTGTAGTAGGGTAAAAAAAATAAGAAGATAACGACGGACAACTCTGCCAAAATCTTTAGGCTGTTCGCTGTCAGACAGACAGCAATAGGTATGTCACGGTACTGTTTTATAGGTAGATAGATTATGTCGTCTACATATGGATCAAAGGCTTGCATTTTACCTTAAACCTTGAGATCGATCAATCGATGCTTTGTATTGCAGAACAAAAGCAGCAGAGTATAAGAGACATGGAGACTTTGGAGGCGTACAAAGTGAACGAGACCTTCCAGAAAGCTATGGACGAAGAGATCGATGTCATTGGATCTGTGGTAAGATATACACTTGTCGCTACAGTACTCGGAGACTTTCGACACACGAGAGCTATACAAAATGCTATAGAAATAAAAAATCGACTTCAAATGGATTGACTAATAACTAAGAAAAAACTATTTATCCAATTTTGATACAATTTATACAGTACCACACTGGAAGTCTTCTTTCTAAAGTTTGTAAAGAACCAATTTTGATGAAGTTTATATGGGAATGGGACCAAGGTCGGACTGGGCCGGAAGGGCCCGGGTCCCCACAAGTCCAAGGCCCGGGACGGGATAATGGTGGAATCGAAAAGTTTATAAAATATACAAATTATTGTTTATCAACTATATATATATATATATTATTGAGTAAATATAGTTCCAATCCACAATTATACATAGTAGTGAAATGTTTTGTCTGTTTGTTTGTTTGTTTGGTGAACATACACAAACAGACAACGCAACATACACGCTAAAACGGGTGATCTTTTTTAATGAGACTTTGTAAATAGGTACTGTACAATATAGAGAACGGTTGACATGGAAACGAAATAATAACAAGTCTGTCAAAAAGCATCAAGAGCGTTGGTGCTATACTTTTGCATTGGTTTGTTTTTAATATCCCAGAAGAACATAGGATTTTTTCGCGATAAACTGTAGGCCACGTGGACCAAGTCCCAAGCGAAAGCTGGTTGCTTATAATAACAAATCTGAAGAAAGCCAATCTTTTTAAAAAGTATATTTGTGGTGGATTTAATAATACAATTTGGGAAATTTTGAAGAGTAATTACAGACAAATAGCAATACTGTGAAAAAAAATAAGTCTTTATGATCGATCATGAAATAAACATGAAGAATTCCAAAAAAGTGCGAGCTAAGCGAGCACGAGCTATTTCTAGCTTTTGAGCTATTTCTAGTACATTATGAAAGTGAGGAAACAATATATACCTTTTCTTGAAGGCCAGCACAACAAGAGCTAAAATTTTAGAAAAAAAACACTTAGCTGCATTATTCTATCATGATGCATGTCAGTGGAAAAAACTAGACATTAATGGAGTTCGTCAGCGTGCGAAAATATATAATACTAGCTGTGCCCGCGGCTTCGCTCGCGTGGTCATTTCTCTAGGTTAAAAGTACTCTATGTGCTATTCCAAGATCTAAAATAAACATTTGATCAAAATTCCTTCAGCCGTTAAAAAGTTTTTTATCGATTGCTCGGCATCTAATCATTGGATTACGATACCAAGTACCCCAGTTTTTAGGTCAAACCCTAAGCTATGCAACACTGAAAACTGCATCGCAGTCGGTCTTATAGTTTATGTGATGCGCGAACAAACATACAGACAAACAAACAGACAGACACGATTTTTAAAAATGTTTTATTCATGTTCACTAGCTCCGTCCAATTTTTTTAAATTATCTCTTTGTACAGACTTTTACGTTATTATTGCCTATAGCTGTGCCCGCAGCGTTGCTCGCGTGGTAGTTTTTCTGGGATATAATGATCCTTTGAGTTATTCCAGTACCAAAATAATCCAGTACCTACCTACCTGTGTTAACAAACTTCAGTGGCGATCCGACATGGTCGTGATAGGTTAGAAGACGAAGACGCGAGCGAAGCGTAGCTAAGAACCATCTTGTTTACCTCAGCTTTGAAACAAAAACCCGCATTTAAATTGGTTTGAGATATACGATTCTCACTATCCCTTTTTTCAACTCAAATATAAATGATAATTTATTTATTTTTTAAACATGCACTTCAGGTAAAACTAACAAATTTACAAACTAAAAAAAAACAAAGTAAATTGACAGAATTCTTTTCTGTTTTTGAGTTTTTTTTTCAAAATTATCGGAATTGGAAGTATTCTGACCTATTTCGTTGTAACGATTTGACGGTTTACTTCAGGAAAAAAAAACAAAGAAATTGTAAAACTAACGCATAAAATATGTAAATGCATAAAAATATGGAACAAAACATTTCAAGAAATATTTCAAGTGCGTGAATTCGATCCACGCACGTCTGGGTTGGCAGGCAGAAATGGACCCGCTAAACCAGACAGTATAGTGGCGAGAGGGTTGAAATTATGATACCCTTTTAATGTTTTATTTATATTACATTTAAATTACCATAACTTTGAATACCTATCCCGCAGGAACCCTATATTTTTTGGGGATAAAAAGAATCAATAATTTTAATACATAATATGTACTTTGACTGTGCCAAGTTACATCAAGCTCCGTCCAGTAGTTTCAGCGTAATATTGTGTTCTTTTAAATAACCTTCAACCCCTATCCTGCGGGAAATCATGTTTTTTTTCCGGATAAAAAGTATTCTAAATGTTAATCCATAACATAAGCTATGATTGTGCCAAGTTGCATCAAAATCCGTTCGGTAGTTTCAGCGTGATACGTGTTCAAAGAGACAGACAGTCAAAAATTAAAAAAAAAAAAACCTTTTTGCACTCTATATCGATTTTGAAGTTTATCTCAATTATAATTTTCAAAAATATTTAATGTACAGATTTATCCCAGTTACAGTTTTATTATAGTATAGATAGATAACAAAGGCACCAGAACAGAGCGCAAAAATATTGAACTATTAATTTATTATAGCCTTGCATAACAAAGAAGTAGAATAATTATTGTGGATCATTAGTGTAGCAATATAAAAGCAGTCAATATTAACAACAAGGCGCAAGGGTAGCGAGCGTAATAATTTATAGATACTTCTAGGGAAACCAAAGGATCTTTTGAGTGTTCAATAGATCCACCGTATTCCGTCCTAAGAAAGTCAGAAATGTATAAAAGGCGCGAGCGTAGCAAGCGTGAAAATTTTGAACTTTATCCACCATGAGAATAAGAAAAAAAAAACGGGCCCTAGCCTGTGCGGGCCCCCTACCGTACCTACCACATGGCTTGCGTCGGGCGTGGGGGGCCGGTGCAGGCTAAGGCCCGGCTGGCAAATGCCACTTCGACTATATGGCTAGTCCGACGCTGAATGGGACTACACTGAAAGTCTACAGTTTTGAATAAAACAACAACAATCCAAATCGGTTAAGGAATCTTAGAGATTTGAGGCAATACAAACACAACCAAATGGATTTACTAGAAAAAAACTATTCGCGAAAAAGTACTGAACCAATTTTGATACAATTTATATGGGACCACCAGGAGAGTATAAACTTTAAAACAAAAAAATAATTTCCAAAATAGGTCCGCAATTGACGGAGAAATCGGTGTATTTTTTTTTTTAAAACAGTCGAACTTTATAACCGTCTCCTTTTGTGAAGTCGATTATAAATGCCGATTCGTGATACCTACTATGTGTACACGTAAACGAAACGAACTGTTTTTACACAGTGTGACTGTGTAAGTGAGCGGTGTCGATTAAGGGATATCCACTATTGTGAATTCAATCAAGTTATCTGCGCTGTAATTGGTCAATTTGATCTGATAGCAACACGGAGCGTATGCAGGTTGGGTGCGCTATTTCTAGTTGGACATGATCATGACTAGCCGTTGATCTAGTTAGTTGCAAGAATTCTTTGCGACTAAACCCCACCACTTTGGGTTCAATCAAGTTACCTGCGTTGTAATTGATCAATTTGATCTGATATCAGCACTGTTGGACATGATCATGATTAGCGGTTGATCTAGTTAGTTGCAAGAATTCTTTGTGACTAAAGTCCACCACTTTGGGTTCAGTCAAGTTACCTGCGCTGTAATTGGTCAATTTGATCTGATAGCAACATGGAGCTTACGCGGGTTGGGTGCGCTATTTCTAGTTGGACATGATCATGACTAGCGGTTGATCTAGTTAGTTGCAAGAATTATTTGTGACTCAAGTCCACCACTTTGGGTTCAGTCAAGTTACCTGCGTTGTAATTGATCAATTTGATCTGATATCAGCACTGTTGGACATGATCATGACTAGCGGTTGGTCTAGTTAGTTGCAAGAATTCTTTGTGACTAAAGTCCACCACTTTGGGTTAAATCAAGTTACCTGCGCTGTAATTGGTCAATTTGATCTGATAGCAACATGGAGCTTACGCGGGTTGGGTGCGCTATTTCTAGTTGGACATGATCATGACTAGCGGTTGATCTAGTTAGTTGCAAGAATTATTTGTGACTCAAGTCCACCACTTTGGGTTCAGTCAAGTTACCTGCGTTGTAATTGATCAATTTGATCTGATATCAGCACTGTTGGACATGAACATGACTAGCGGTTGATCTAGTTAGTTGCAAGAATTCTTTGTGATTAAAGTCCACCACTTTGGATTCAATCAAGTTACCTGCGCTGTAATTGGTCAATTTGATCTGATAGCAGCACGGACCGGCCGTGGATTGGGAGCGCTATTTCTAGTTGGACATGAATATGACTAGCGGTTGATCTAGTTAGTTGCAAGAATTCTTTGTGACTAATGTCCACCACTTTCGGTTCATTCAAGTTACCTGCGCTGTAATTGGTCAATTTGATCTGATAGCAGCACGGACCGGCCGCGGATTGGGCGCGCTATTTCTAGTTGAACATGACTAGCGGTTGATCCAGTTAGTTGCAAGAATTCTTTGTGACTAATGTCCACCACTATGGGTTCATTCAAGTTACCTGAGCTGTAATTGGTCAATTTGATCTGATAGCAGCACGGACTGGCCGCGGATTGGCCGCGCTATTTCTAGTTGGACATTATCATGACTAGCGGTTGATCTAGTTAGTAGTATGAATTCTTTGTGATGAATGGCGAATTATTCTGGACCTTATAACTGTAATGTTTATGGTTGATTTTAGTATTTACTATGCTTTTGACCTTTTTGTATCATCGGGGACTGCCATCTTATTTAGTTCCGGAGGTTGCAGACACTCAAGCCAAACTTGGCATCCCATCTGCTCTAATTGATGAGTACGGAGAAGTCCCTTCATATAGGAGTACTAACTGTGCCCGTAGCTTTAAGAAGGATATAAGAATCCTATGTGTTAATTTATTTCAAAACCAAAAGTACGAATATATAAAACTTCGGTCAGACGTTTTTAACGATTGCTCGGCTTCTACTCATTGGATGTAGATACCAAGTACACCAGTTTTTAAGTCAATACCAAAGCTGTCCAACAGTGAAATCCGCATCGCAATCGGCCCAGTAGTTTTTACGTGATGCGCGAACAGACAGACAAACACAATTTATGTATTTTCATATATTCTTGTTCTAATTTCAAGTACCCTAGAACAAATTAACTTTATTGTACAGGCTTTTTGTTATTTACTGTTTTTTTATAATATAGATAAAATAGTTTTTCTTTGACCAACCCTTGCAGTACCTAGTGCTTAGGGTGTGAACATCTCATTAAAACCAATAACGATTTGTAGTAGATATCTAATGTAATTAGTTGTAAATTTCTTTTATTTATTTTTTCTTAATTTCAGTTTGAAAAGGCGTTCAAGAAGCCTGCAAACAACATAGAACAACAAGTTTTCGAAACTGTAGATCAGAAGGAGTGCACAGCCCAATGCAAGAAGGTAATGTATAGTTTTTATTGTATCTCTGTTCTGTGGTTTTTAACACGTTTTTGTTAAGTCACTTTCTTGTTTGTCGTTCCGGGTGGAATCTTGCAACTGAAATTTCGAGCACTTCCCGATTAGCTATCCGGCTGAAACTTTCAGGGTAGCTCATAAATAATTTAAAAAAAAAACTTGATTTATATTAGTTTTTTAATATATATTTGCTACTTGTTTATTATGAAACTAAATTAACGGCCTTTTGTCTAACTTCTCTTTATGTATGTACTAGCGACCCGCCCCGGCTTCGCACGGATTGATATATATAGAATGATTAAATTTGTACTTTATTTTGGACAAATAGAACATAACAACAATTTCTTACACTAAATACTTTATTTACACATACATAACAACAATTCCTTACTACCATAGTATTAGCTACTACTTTCTATCCCAAGCAGAGAGTATAATGAACAAAGAATACCTATAGTTACTCACTACCGAGAGATATTGAATAACGTGGCCCGTATTTCCTATTTAATTTGTGTTTTCTCCATAAACCAGCCATAAACTATAATGCGTTGTATTCTCTTTGCTAGGTATAATGTTACGTCTAAAGGTTTTATATTATCACATTAATGACGTAGGTACCATTTTGTCTATAGTATTATTATGTTTAACGCAAGGAGGTTGAATTACGATTACTGTTAAAAGGTTTAACGCCAGTAAGCATAATTCAACCTCATTTGGTTTAAAATCCGGGTGCGAACTAAGCGTAATTCAACTTTCTTGGATTTAAAAAAACCGGATGGTGTTGTGTCGAGGCGCACGGCCGTTTGTTTGCCTTAACCGTTTGTTAAAGTTTAACGGCAGTAAGGGTATTCAACCTTCTTTGGTTTAAAAAACTGAGTGAGGCTGTGTCGGGGCGAACGGCCGTTTGTTTTTGTCATGAAACGTCTACGCAACGTCTTGAATTTTTAATATAGGTTAAGAATTTTTTGAGTTTATTGAGTTTATCGGTAGAGCTCACTCCGCGGCAATTTTATTAATTTTAGCATTTTTTTAACCTACGTAACTTCTAAATAATATTTCAAGATCATTGGTAGCAGTTGATACTCTCTATAAGGCAGCAGTGCTTTTGACCATAGACAACTGCATTATTACTCACGTACTTGACAGACTTGTTATTATTTCGTGTATCTGTTCTGTGATTTCGATTCCATGGCAACGTTTCATATACAAAGGAATCGAGATTTTTGCAAATTTTTAATACCTCGGGTTACATTATTGTAATTTACGAAAAGAACTCTAATTTTTTGAAAAATAAAATGCTGCTCGTGTTACTCGCTGATAATTTAGCTTTCTATAAGTGAAATATTTTTTTAAATGGGGTCTGTATTTTTTTAGTTTATCCATTACTAACAAACAAACAAATCTTTCCTTTTTATAATATTAGTGTATCTATGTATGTTGTCCTGGAATCTTGCAACTCAAATTTCGAGCACTTCCCGATTAGCTATCCGGCTGAAACTTTCAGGGTAGACGACAAAGAATTTATAAAAAACTTGTTTTATATTCATCGACCCTATTAAACAAAGGAGGACGGGGCAACCTAGAACTACATGTAAACTACACCCGGACTAGATACAACTACTGGAAAACACACCCACACAGCTAAATTTGCACTGTCGTACACTTCATGCACCAACAACAAAGATAGAGAGATATACGCTGATAGAAGCGCAAAAGAGATAACAACATTAATTCTCGAACCAAATACGATCCGAGTATCGGGCAAGTTCGTCTTAGTCCGTAAACATAAAGTAATTCAAAACAAATTTCAATGAAATAAAATAATATTAGCTTGTAACGCGGTTTTGATCACCAATGTAAAAAAAATTGTTAAGTTTGGTAGCTTTTTGTAGTAGGTACTTAAAACAGCGGTGTTAGTGTGTGCTTGAGTAACAATATTTGAACATTTTATCTTCCAATAATACCATTTACGAAAGTTAGTTTTTATGTTACACATCCACGCTCGGACTGCTGATAAGACTATGATGAACATTTGAAAAAAAAGACTCGATTTCTTGGCCATAAATGAAACTAGTGTCAATCGATAGGTCAAATTATAAGAAACAAAAGGTGTTCTATGAAAAAATCGTGATATACTTTAAGACATATTTAGGTTTATTTTTCGTCCAACTTCACGGCAATATTAATATGTCGTGCAATTATGGGATGGCGCATGTTAAATTAGTTGTTTGTGACATTAATTTCATCAGATCCCCTTATCCCTTCCTGACCAAGACTGAAAATCAATATTGCAACTTTATGTTCCTAACGCATGTAAAAGACAAAAAAATATTTTTATACCCATATATCTCAGAAAATATATCACTTAGATAGTTTATTAATACACTTTATGATTATATATTTTTTCCTGTCTATTGACACGAACTCATTAATGGCCAAGAAATCGCCATTTTTTTTCTCCAATTTGCTGCTGTTTATGTATGCCAATAAGGTAATATGCTCTTTAATTTAGGTAAGTACATATCACCTACCCAAAAATATGGATCTGCGCTTTTTAATATCTTCCTATATCCTTTGTGAGTTGTATACATATGTTCTGATTTGAAGTGTATTGAATATAATCAACTGTTATTGTTGGGTAGCCAATCTGGCTCTTCCCCATAGACAACTACATATTACTAGTACTCTAGACAGACTATTGACGAACGTCGCAATTAGCTCATTTGATTATCGCCACTTTGGCGCTGTTGGCGCTGATAGCAGTAGGTACTTTGATAGTCGTGAGCGTCCACGGAACTAATGTATTTACTACGTACGGAAGTAGTTAACGTATTTACTTTTTTTTGTACTATTGTACGCTCAGTGGGGCGCTTTGAATCGGCACAGACGAAAGTATATCAGAGTCTATCCATAGAGATCAGTGCTCTTCCCCTCTGTCTTCTGACAACTCGTAGCCACTTATTTTTCCAGATCGTCTTTAGGAAACCTATTAATAACAATTAACATATCAGTGGGTGTAGAGTAGACAAAATAAACATGTGAAGAAATATCAGGAACATGTTAGAAAGTATCTATTATGTTGACGCTTCTAATATAAACAAGGGGCAAATACCTAAAGGTAGGTAGATTAAAATAAAATATGCAATTTTTAAGTGAATAAAATCAATTCTAAAATCTATGTAAATTTTTTCTTCCTGACGGTACAAAGAGATCTGGGCCCTATTTCATAAAGCGACAAATCATAATAAACCTACAAATGTCAGTCGAATACGCAAAACCTGCGTTTCATATAACAAAAATGTACGACATTTCTATAGTTTGACTGACAATTGTCGGTTTGATTGATATTTGTCAGTGTACTATAGTTTTATGAAATAGGGCCTTGATCAAACTTTTATACGCCGTTTGTCTTGTCGCACTCTTACGAATCGTATATTTCTGTCCCTTTATGCAAATGGCGATTTTCAAACAATATCAATCAGTTGAATTTTAAAGAAAATTATGATTTATAGTACTTACTTTAAAGAAAAGTAATGCAGTGCAACTTATTTTTGGTTCTTGAGCTATTTGTGCACCTTATAAAAGAACAGGAAGGCATTTTTGCTGCGAATTCCGAATAATATGTGGTAAAGTATACGCACGTGTTACACCAACGCAACTCCGATTACGACTGAGGCCAATTGTGTGCGTTGCACCTAATATACGCGGTCAATGCTGAGTAGTTGGTCCCTAGTCCTCCTTTGTTTAATAGGGTCGATGTTTATATTAGTTTTTTAATATACATTTGCTACTTGTTTATTATGAAACTAAATAAACGGCCTTTTATCTAACTACACTTTATGTATGTATGTATGTATTTTGATCTGTAATCTTGTTATTCAAATTTCGAGCACTTTCCGATTTCGAGCGATTAGCTATCCGGCTGAAACTTTCTGGGTAGGTTTCCGTTTTTATTTATTTATTTATACTTTTTTTTATTTGTGCTTATTTTTCTAAACGTCACATGACATCGTTCAGCATTGGTTGGTGAATTGATGTGTTAAGTAGATACAATGAAGAGTGACCTATACGCAACCGAAGTAACTCAAAATAAAATAATGTCTTGAATTTCTCGGTTGGTTGCGTGTTCGGACACCATGCTGTAGGTCGTGGGTTTGAACCGCAAATAACCACGTAACCACATTGTTGATCTGGCTAGCTAGTGCCCTCACGACGAAAATCTGTAGCTTATACTCAAACACAGGGACGGGGGTGGACAGCCGAATCCGCCCGCGGATTTCATAATCCATATACACTCGCAAAAAAGCGGGTCGCTAACAAAAGCCTCAATATGTAATATGTCGTTTTGTTTCTGTATGAACCCAGTCCGCGCGGACACCGCGGCGGTTACAAGAGTCCGCCGTCCACGAGTCCTCTCCCGCGCCCGCCGTGTTTGAGATTGATCCCTAATATCTGTCCCACTGTAGATTAGATTGAGCCCTAAAACCTGTACCACTGTAGGTTAGATTGAGCCCTAAAACCTGTCCCACTGTAGGTAAGATTGAGCCTTAAAACCTGTCCCACTAGAGGTTAGATTGAGCCCTAAAACCTGTCCCACTGTAAGTTTAGCCAGTCGATCATCTGGTGGCGATATATCTAACATTGCGGACTACTGCGCGCATACTACGCGTGCGGCAAGCAACTGGATAGTGTAACCTTCGACAGCACGATCATAAATCAATATGCCATGGTTTGTTTGTTTTTTGTATGAGGTAGTGCTGGCCTCTGGCGTCAGAGTTTGTTAGGCCGTCCGAGGGCCTTTGACATGGATTAACGACTGCTATTCTGGGACCGACAGCTTAACGTACCCTCCGAAGCACGGAGCGATGATAATCCGGTATCGTTGGATTCTAATTTAGGCTACCATGACAAATAATAATAAAAAAAACTTTCAGCTGCTAATCCACCACCTGTCGAAGCGGATCACGAACGCCGGCGTGAAGCTGATCCGCATCGACGGCAGACCGAAACCCCCGCGCCGCAGCGAGCTCGAGGAGTTCCTCTCGAAGTACGGCTGTCTGTCGCTCAAGAAGTCTGTCAAGTCGCCCTACTACACCGCCACCTTCGACAGCTACGATGTGGTGGACGAGCTAGTTTCCATGGATCAGGTGCAGATCGGAGGTGAGTCGGTCGCAAGCGTGACGCATCATCATCCGGCAATATCTGTCCACTGCTAGACGTAGGCCTCTCCTAATGCACGCCACTGAGCTCGGTCATCAGCTCTCATCCTTTTTCTTCCAGCCGCTTTTCGCAGGTCGTTACTCCACCTGGCTACAAAACGTGACTGCTTCTATTTAACTACAAGCTGTGCCCCGTAACTACGCCCGCGTTTTTTTTGAGATAAAATTATCCTGTGTTATTCCTGGATCAAAATTTCCTACCTACAATAAAAAAAAAACCATCAAAACTCGTTCCGCCGTCAAATCGTTTTTTATAGATCGCTCGTAGAATTGAGATACAAAGTACACCAAGATTTTAAGTCAAATCCTTTATGCTATCTTACAGTGAAAATCGCATCTCCATACTAAGCATTTGAATCCAATTTATTTCAATTGTTCAATATGATAAGAACCTACTAATTTCAATATCAGAGTATTTAATTTAGAACCCGCTTGAGTACTACGTCGCGTCACAAAACTCAACCCTGTGTTAATCCTTTCTTTTTACTTTCAGACGTATCTCTATCCTTCAGACAAATGAACACCGGGCCTAAGACTAAACTGGACCAGAAGAACGCGAAGTTCATACGGCAGAAATACATCGACAGCCTCATTGAGAAAAACTCCAAAGTTAATCTACTGAGCAAAGATTGGCAAATTCATGAGGAAGCGGAGAAGAAATCTAAAGCTGAAAATAGTAAAGCTACCGAGTCTGATGACGTTATCTTTGTAGGTGGCGTTAATGTCGATGAGATCGATATTACAGACGAAGACGACGTAGTCAAAGAAGGAACTGCAACAAAAGAAGAAAAAGTATCTGCCGAAGCGACTGACAAACATGACTTCTTGCACGGAGATTTCGAAATTATTGACGAAGTCAGAGAAAGTGACAATGACGAAGGTGGCCATGACGCGACCAATGATGGTGGCAATGACGCGACCACTGATGAAATCGCTGATGATTGGGCTGCCAATGGAGAAGACTGGGATAACGTCGACGAAGTCAATGGTGACGAAGTCACTGATGATACAGTTGGTCTCGATGATAATGCGGATGAAGATAATAATGAAGTTGTTGAAGGTATTAATGACGATGAAGATGAAGACGACGGTGAAGATATTGGAGAGTTCAACACTGAAGATGTCGACTTGGATGATATCGATGAAGATGATTTAGAAGATTACTGATATTATGTTTGATTAAGCTTAATGAAATATAATAAAACTAATTGTTCTTGTAATTATTTTTACTTGCTGTGCCAGGGGACAATATAATCTTTATTGCAAGTTTCATCAATATCCATACAGACGTGTAGCCGTTACGGTTGAGGAGCTGTAGTAACAAAAGTACTCGCAGCTTTCGCTTTTATGAATGATATACAGACGGCTTTTGTGGAGCTATGGGTGCGTGAAGCACACAAATCGCGGATCAAACGGACTTTGCCCGCGTGGACATTTTTCTTCAATAAAACTATCCTATCCAGGACCAAAAATTACCCTTTAGTGGCAGTAGTTCGGTTGATAGTAATTTACAATTACAATAATATATCATCAAAATTCGTGAAGACGTTAAATAGTTCTTTATCGACTTATTCAAGACCCAATCGCATTTCAATGGGTTCAAACTGTAACTGGTCTTTGGTTTCCCGCACTGGTGTGACCATGAGGTTTTTTTTTACTCGTGGTCATACTTCATGATGTAACAATAGTAAGTTACTTTACAAAATATAAAACTCATAGTCACACCAGTGCGGGAAACCAAAGACCAGTGACTTATCAACAAAATTATATATGCAACAATTAAGTGATTAGATCAAGTACAGTCAGATCGAAAATTACATCCGAGCTGCATTTATATTTGTACTAGCTGCGCCTTGCGGTTTCACCAGCGTGGATGTTGATTGTTATGCAATCCTATGTGCTATTCAGGACGTGCCAAAGTTCTCCCTGGTTTAAGGAACATAAACACAATATAAATTTTATAAAAAAATACCTTTGACTGTCCGTGGGTTGGCATATGAAGAAAAAAGAAAAATATCACTAAGTTGGCGATATGATATTAACGTTTCAATATAGAACAGGTACTTTTCACATCATGTTTGTTAAGCCTGAGACCCATTGAGGTAGGAACTTATGTACTGTGACTTCATCTTCGATACCATCAAATCATATGGTGTTGAAGTATGTATGTGTGGACTGAGTGACCACATATATCTCAATATTTTTTGTTGTTTTAGTAACTGAATTGCGTAGTAAAAGTTATGCTATCTAAAGTGTGGTCTCTCAATTCTCACTCTGCAGTTTCCAAATCTGGGTAAGTATATAGTTTACTGGCATGTTTTGTGTACCGACAATTAGTAAAACATATTTTAAAGTATTTACAAGATAACGAAACACAGTGCGGATATGATAATAATATAATAGAATTACAAATGTCGGCCTATGGTCACTGAGACACCACTTCTAAAATACGAATAAATAATTAATTACAGTTTCACTGCATATATTAGTAAAGTTACGTGGAAATTCGTAAATGTAAAATAAGAGCACACTAAAAATTTTTTTTTTTAAATTCATAGATAATTGTCCCTTCAGACCCACCGATCCCCTGGCCATACTTCTAGTAGTAACTTATGTGTATTATTATACATATGGTAGTACGGTGGGTCTTTTAAAGTTAAACGATACCACTGACTAATACTAATATAGTCACTCAGTTCACACATGGATGCCCGTTAAAATGTAAATCAATTAAAATAATAGTTTAAAAAAGCTAAAAAACACGCTTTATATAGAAAACCAAACTAAAAAATAGAAAATAAATTTTAATAGTGTGAATAAGCAAAAAAATATTTTATTTAAAAAAAAAGCGTGGGGTGCTTCCCATATCTGTCAATGAAATATTTATAACTATTGACCCATGCACCCCACGATTTTTGTCGTGCACCCCACGTGTTAGTTAGTTTTTTTAACTATTATTTATTTTCTACTTTGTAGTTTTTTTCCGAGTTATTGCATTGTCATCGGTCTTTTGTGTGCAAAATTTGAATGAAATCTGACCGTTTAAAGAGGGTCAAAATAGCGTCCAAAGGAGTCGGTTACAAACATACAAGTGAAGCTAATATAAAGCGTATAAAATATAATGAATTGTGGGAAATAGATAAAAATGGGTTATTCCAACTGATTCTACTATACAACAGTTAATTCGATTTGCAACGGATCTCGAGATTCGATGGGAACAAAATCTAATATTCATTTGAGTTGCAACGGATCTCGAGATCCGATGGGAACGCCGAGCGATATCAGGATTACTAATTGACAGTAATCCTGATATCGAGATCCGTTGGGAAGTACCCACTGTCTATCATCATCATCAGCCTAAGTCTTATATTTTGTAGCTTACTCGTTGTCACACCAAGCAGTGTGACCACGAGTAAAAATAATTCCTCGTGTGACAAAACGGTGTGACTACGAGTCCGTCGCCGCTTTTCGCAGGTCGTCACTCCACCTGGCCAAAGGGCGTCCTACACTACGATTGCCTAGGCGTGGCTATCTGCTATGCTAAAATATAATAAAAAACGATCTTATTTTATCAATATCAGTTTTATTCATCGAAATGGTAGGTAGTATTAGAAAAAAGTATTACATGAAAATAATAGATTGCGACAAAGTGGGTACTATTTTCTAGTCTCTATAGTAAGGTACATTAATAGATAACATTGCCTAACAACTATTTTATAGGTATTCGCCATTGTAAATAAATTTACTAAATCATTATTAACAGGAAGAAAGAAAATTATACCAAAAAGTTAGTACTTAATAACAAAACGTTTTAGTTCATAGAACCGTTCACTTTAAAAAAAAAAGAAGCAAATCCCTAAGGATATATTTTAGACTGTTTTTTTTTACTACGGCATCTACGCTAACCGGTTTTAAGCCTCGCGTCCATGCTACAAATGTCCCGCAACACGTTACACATGACATCTTGGACGAAAAAGGTCGCAAGGCAATTGGACGATAAACCAATATGCAGAAAAAAAATTATGACGTATATTTCCGATTTGCACGACTAATGTCAAAAAAAAGATGTCAAACTTAAGATGCTTAATAATGTCTAAATATAAAAACACCCAATCGGAAAAACATCCAGGTATAGAAATATCCAACCAGAAAAATGGCTAAATAGAAAAATGATCTGGAATAGAAAGGCCCAGCCAAAAATATGACCAACTATAGATATAGAAGTTATTTAAACTGCTGTAGTTTGTTAAATAATATTATTTATATGATATTATTTTTACTTATTCATATTGCTACGTTCAATAGATTTCTAGAACAGTAACTCAAAACATTATAATCGTAAGCATTCAGCAATTATCCCCTGAAACCTGCGGTTACGCCTGCTGCCGAATGTCACGGTTACGGTTTTGAGCCTTGCGGCGCGTGCCTAGCCAAGGTTTTACGTACTCTATGATAACAATGACATTAGTCGTGCGTCGTGCGAAAACAATGAAAATTTCCTTTCATATATTTAGCTCAAAGATGAAGAACTCTTGTACAATTTGTAAATGTTATCTACTTGCTAATTCAGCTTTTAAGCTATTATATATTTATTAGATATATATCTATCATTATAATTTCTTGTTCTCCTTTAGCCAGAAAAATAATAGAAACTGGTAATTACTTTTTACTTGATGGAACATTTAAAACTGCTCCATCCACTTTTTGCCAGTTATATACCCTCCAATTAGATTTGGGGTCAAATAATGAAACAAATTACGTCGTTCCTAAGGACATTGGTTTGCTACCGAATAAAAGCCAAAATACGTATTTTTCGAGTTACTGGAATCAAAGTTAAACCTTCGAATGAACGTATTTTGAAATCGACTATGAGATAGCAGTCATAAATGCTGTACAGCAAGTGTTTCCGGATGTTCATGTTAATGGATCTCTTTGTCACTATCAAAAGGCAGTGACAAAAAATATAACCGAGTTGGGGCTTCACAATATTAATGACTGCAGAAAGTCATTAGACTTACAAGAAACTTGCCATTGTTACCGGCAAATTGCATCAAAGATTAGAAACTTGCCATAGTTACCGGCAAATTGCATCAAATATTAAAAACTTGTCATTGTTACCGGCAAATTGCATCAGAGTAGAAACTTGCCATTGTTACCGGCAAATTGCATCAAAGATGGCTGGTTGGAGATATTAAATGTCTCCAGATTGTGAAGTATTCAAAAGATTCCGAAGCTATTATGAAGTGGATTTTGAAAATCCTTTCAGTTTTGCTTAGTTGTGCAAATAATAAACATCGAACAACAAATTTGTTGGAAGGATGGCATCATCGGACCTCTGTAAAGTTACTTAAAACCCCTAATCTTTACCTATTTTTGTATAAAATTCGTAAAGAATCAGTCCGTTATGATTATAAAATGCGGAATAGCTTGTTTTATTCTATGCACAAAAATCAACGTAAGTATGATATTGGATTCGTTTGCAAATATAAAAAATATCTGACATCATTAAGTCGAAACGAAATTTCTGCTCCGCAGTTAACTCAAAAAGTTGTTTCTTTTGCGGCTATCGCAGAATGTTAGCGATGACCTAGGGTCATGCGGCAGTAGATGTTAATTTTGTAATAGGTATTTAATACGGAAATACACTTCTATAATTTCAGAATTTAATTAGTTCTAAAATAGGTGTAAATGTTTATTTTAATTCTTTTCATAATACACCAAATAATATTAAAGAGGCTTTATTATTTTAAAATTGGTTAATTTATTATAGTCGCAGCCAATCCATATGTTTGTAAAGTTAGGCTCTGTGAACGATTGCGCAGGTACTGCTGTGGGGATAAAACAGCATAAAGAGCGAGATAGAATATGCGAAAACGTAAGCGAGTGAGCGAGGCAGTTATACAGCGCTATATTCACCTTCAACATTGGTATTGCGTCTGAAAAATAGCAGTTTGCGCAGCGACTAGCAGACAACTTCCGAGATACAAACTTCCGCCCTTTTTAGCTGAAATATTGCCGTCTAAATGTAGGAACATCGAATTTGCGCGGACTATCAGCCTGCAGTTCCAACAACTGCACACTAACTGCATACTGACTGCACTCTGACTGTAAGCTATACGATTAAGATCCAGTCATAATGAAGTTAGTTTTATCTTGGTAAAGCCAACGCGAGCGATGTCGCAGGCAAAGCTTAGTTTCCACCGGAACCTTCTAAAAAAATTGCAATTTGATAAATGAGGTATAGGGGTCGTGATCGTCGCTAAGGACGCAATTTAACTCGCTATTTGTACTTAAAGAAGCGTAAACCGGCTATAAGTCTTATCAATATAAGTCAATTATAAGTCATCGTTAAATCTGCTTAATTTCAATAGAGTCGCCTTTTATAATTGATATTTATATCAACATTGGCCATTGTATATTTTTATCATTGGACATTTTTATCATTGGACATTTTTATCATTGGACATTTTTATCATTGGGCATTTTTATCATTGGTAATTTTTATCATAGGACATTTTTATTCATGGACATTTTTATTATTGGTAATTTTTATTATGTACATGATCATCGGGTGGCGCAATAGCTAACATTGCGCAGTACTGAGCGCATACATGCGCGTGCGCGCGTGGCAAGCAACATTGGCTTTGGACATTTTTCTTTTTTTGACATTAGTCGTGCGATTCAAACTTTCGGCCAAACAATATTATGCGTTCTGAAATTATGCGAAACAATCGGCGCCACGGGACATTTGTGCCTAGCAAATAGGAGGCTTAAAATAATTATTTAACAACAAAAATATAGTATCTGCTGCATATCAAACTAAAAATATTTTTTCTGAAGTTCCTACTACAAACAACTTCATGAAAATTCATAAAACATAAATCATCTAAATAAATTCCTAAGATCTTCTATCTTTATCGGTTGTCATAGCTGCCGTTTATGTCCCTGGTACAAAACTCAACATGTGATCGAAATCACAACGAAGTGCTACTATCATAATGACCAGAATTCAAATTGATATATTTACTTATACATACCTACTTATGTAACCATTGAGTTAAGCTTTCGAGGAGCTGTTTTAAGCGTAACACATTCACTGTGTGTTTCATTTCATTATTTCATTCGAGGAGCTGTTTTAACACATTCACTGCTGAAAACACAAACGTTGTTTTTGGAAGCGCGACGCCAGTGCGGCAAAACACACACGATGTGTTTTTAGCCCTTATGCCGTTTACATAACTATTTTTCGTAACTAAGCTATGAAAATGGGTATTTTTTTCACTGTTTCATAACTGGATGTCAAATAAGACGTTTTCGTGTTGCCGACCAGCTATGAAGGAGGTGTTTTGTTGTCTGTTTTCTAACTGGCTATCAAATAAGAAATATTTATTGTAATCTGTTTCGCTGGTTCATAACTGGTTATCGTACAAGAAAAGGGCCATCACGCTCTGATAATAATAGAAATGTAAAAATACTATATAAAAAACTCTTCATATTAAAATATATTTTTTGTTACCCAAACATTAATAATAATAAAATCATTATAATTAATTGAACAAGAACATTATCGATTTTTCGAAGAGTAGTGAAGTCGGTGCCAAACCGAGCCATTATCTACATGTACCTATAAAACACCACCGGGACATACATACTGACTGGCTGACTGACAGACACCGCACACTTACAGGTGTCGCGAGGTGGTCCCCCGAGGGTGTACACCAGCTCAAGGGGACGACTTTCAGCGGACAATTATAGGAACAGTAACTAGGAGGAAACTTCGTGCTGCGAGCCATCCTTTTGGACAGTAGACTTCTCTCTCGTAGAAGATAAAAGGCTCACAGCTGACATAGCTCATCATCATCGGTTACTCAGTCTTCTCTCAATTTAAAATCTTTACTAAAATTCTAAAACAACTTTGCAACATTTACAAAAGTGTTCAGCACATTATTCTATTTCCTAGTATTATTATTATTTTTCGTTTTTCAAAAATACGGATCAAAACATCCACACATATAAATACTATCTTATATTTAAAAGACTCTATATATCTCGTAACCATTGAGTTGAGCGAATCAATGACAATGTAAAAATTACAATTAATATTTGAATTTAAGAATATGTGTGGACGCATATTCTTAAATTGAATTGAAATTGTGTACGGTGATTAACTATGAAATCAGGTTATATAATGATGATAAAAACGGATGGCTTCGTCACACAGGTTAAGCAGGTAGAGCTTTGAAATTGTGAGGTTTTATTAAAACTATCCATAAGGGGTGAACGGGGTTGGCAAAGTTTGCACTAATTTGTATGTATGCATGTAACTGGCTACTACTAAACTACGGTTATAATCATATTATTGATCCTTTTCTGTAGCTAGTAACGAAAATGGTAATGAATATGTTTTTTTTCTCACTTGATAGCCAGTTATAAAATATTGAAGAAAAATCCTCCTTCATAGCTAGTTATGAAGGCGTACAAACCTTTTTGCAAACAATTTAGCGGTGCACAGTAGCGCCTAAGGTATCTAGTTACCTTATTGTAAAACTAACATCAATAACCAAGGTGTGGAGCACCTCCCCTACCCTACATCAATCCCTACCTAATAGGTAAAGGGCTGATTCCACTGGAAGAAACCTAAAAGTGAGAAATTTACTGCATTTTGAGGAGCTATTCTGCTCACCATGCCGAAGATCCTCATCAGATCTTCACCAATTTTTTATGAGATAACTTAAAGTACCTACTTTTAAATAAAAATTATTGAAATCGGATTTAATAAGGCGGAGATATTCAGTAGCTCCCTTTTTACCCTTTTATGGGGGAAGTAACCCCAAATAAAAATCCCCGAAAACTAAAAAATCTAAAAGTTCGCTTAACCTGTACCACGTTTCGTCTAGATCGTTTGAGAAATGCGACCTGTAGAGGAGATCAGAGATCCGGAACATTCGGAAGGAATTCTTAAGGACATACGAAAACATTTTTGCCCAAGCTGAAACGGAGACGCTTCGCTCGCTCGGTCAGTTATCTGATGATCAGTTATGAAACGGTAAATAAAACGATGTTTTTCGTAGCTAGTTATGAAAAATAGTTATGATAGCGGCACAAGGGGTTTTTAGATGAAATTTTAGCACTCCGAGGGAGAAGTACTTTTTAAGGTTCAGCAGTAAATGTGTCAATGAGAGATAGAAGCAGAATTATAAGATTGCAACAAAAATTTTTCAATAGTTTCAACAGTTTCATCATCACTATCATCGTTAAAATCACTATTCCTGAAATGCAATTCATCACTCACTTTCCCTACATTAAGTTCAGTGATGTTACTTTCAATTGGTTCTACAATGGCCTGCGCTTTGTTTTCGGTTTCTATACCTACCGTTTCATTTATCTCTTCTAATATAACTGTATCTACGCTAGCATTATCATCGTCGTCTATAAGATCGATCTGGTTTGCCATTATTGAATAGTTTTCGTCAGCAGTCGATTCACTGTCTTTTATTTTACATAAACCAATTTGCAACGAACTGTGACTAGTAACAATTGTTGGTTTAGAGATTGTTTTAACATCTGCTGGCGATTCGTCATCAATTAACTCAAAATAATCTATTTCATTGTCCGATAGACATATAACATCGTCAGCGATCAAATCCGAAGTATTCTCAAATTGTGCTCCTGAAAATAAGACAATAATTATTCTTCTTTATTTTCTCTCTTAAGCAACCACAGAAAAGTGGTAACTCTTTCACTGCTGGAAACACATACGTTGTGTTTTTGAAAGCGCGATGCCAGTGCTGCTAAACACGCTCAGCGTGTTTTTAGACGTGAACCCAGTGAAGTCGTCGTCCCGTAGCTAGACGGTTTTTAAGGTCAGCAGTGAAAGTGTTAATTAAAATTTCGTCGCTTTCATTGGGAAATACTTCCTTACATTTGTTTATAAGGACATATGGTAGATTTTAGGGCATGCATCGTGGTAGGGGTTTTGTATCAGAAATTAGCTTTCATATAACTTCTGTGGGTGCTAAAAAGTCCTCTGTTTGTTATCTGTATCTACTTTTTTTTGTAAAGTATTCTACTTAGTATAATCGTAACTAGTGTTACGGGTTGGTGTTTTGTTCACGCGGTCGGGTCGGAGTTATTTAAGACCCAACGCAAAAATAGAACACTGAAACTCTCTGAGCATACACTGAAACTTATGGCAGAATGAGGCGAGATGAGGCTGCAGTCTTCAGTGGATATGTCGAGTTACAGCTTGCTTAATAAACAGATCTCCAAGTAAGTAAGTAAGTAAGTCGATGCGGCACGATTTGCGTTCCTATAATACTACTTGTATTAAGAACGCAATAGAGCGGAACAAGGGCTCCAAAGTGTTCGCAAGAGATCTGTCTATTGGGCAGTCTGTTGACAAAGCTGAAAACCGACAGTGGCAGCATCGTTTCGTCGAAGCCAGAGATAATGAGTGAGCTCGAGAAGTTCTATGGACAATTATACGTCCCTCTAGCACAACTAACGATATGACTCTCAAACAGCTTAAGAGCAATAAGGCACCAGGGGAGGACGGAATAACGACACGGAATAACGAACGGGTGGAACACCGGTACTTACGAGAAACTGAAAAATTACCCATAAGACCCGTCCCCATAAGACGGGTTCAAAGAAGCTAGTGGAAAGATTTGGATGACGACGCATAGGTCTCGGTGACCGAATTGGTAAAGGCATGTACCGCGCTGAGGCACAGTATGCGAGTTCGAATCTCGTTCGTGACCCAAATTTTTCCATTAGAATATTATAATATATTTACGCTAAGCAGGCGTTAACTGCTATAAAAAAACATAAAAATATAGTATTAATATAATTACCAGCGTCCTTAGTCTCTGTTGATTCTTTCTTTGGGTGTTTAATCATAGATGTCTGAAATGTAACATGGTCAAGATTAGAAACAATATTCGAGAAACAACTATGTATTGTTAGTACTTTGACTGGAGCATTAAGGTTCCAAATTATATATTCCCAAATGTAACATTATGATATCCCATTATTATCTGACTTAAACTTTATGACATTCCATTATCATGTTAAACTTTATAATATTCCATTACTATTTGAATTAAAATTTATTACATTCAATTATTATCCGATTTAAACTTCATGACATTCCATTATAATGTCATCTAAACTATATGGTATCCCCTTATTATATGAATTACAATTCATTACATTCCATTATTACCTGTCTTAAACTTTATGACATTCCATTATCATGTTAAACTTTATGAAGAGAAAAAAATATGCATTTATTTCAGGTAATTCACAAGACCCATAAACAAAAAGAAATTAAAACTACTTAAACATAAACCGTCATGGCAGCGATATGTCTGTCGCTACAATGTCGAATATAAGGACAATCCAACCTCCCCGCTATCATAGCCAAAACGGTATCGGAGCTGGCCCGCACCCTGCGCACCAATGACGCGGCTCGCTTGCGCATGGTCGCGTGGAAGCAGCTGGTGCGCGCCTCCGCGAACATGCCAGAGGCGCTGCAGAAGTCGGGCAGCCCCAGCACCGCTCTGAATGCGTTATTGTATTGGACGCGGAGGACGCTGTAGGTCCTTTTCGTGTAATTAGCCCACAGGCTGCTCATGTAAAGTGATGTGCAATAAGCTCTAAATAGCGTTATTTTCACATCCCTTGTACACCTTGCAAATCTGCGGGCCAACATATTTGCTCTTTTTGTCAGCGCCCTCCGCTCCCTTTCAATATCATCATGATCCTTAAGGTCAGATGTGACCAAATGTCCCAAATACTTGAACCGATGCACCCAGTCCAAGGGAACACCATTGAGATGCACAGGCGGCATATCTCTAGTGCACTTGACACCCGCCCCAAAGACCATGCATTGACTTTTGGCGACATTATACCTAAGTCCTTGCTTAACTGCATACTCCTCACAGACCTGTACCAGCTTACGCAAGCCACAGATCGACGCACTCAGGAGCACCATGTCATCAGCGTAACTTAAGTTACTAACGCAAACCCCATCAATGTGACATCCAACATGCTTACTGCTGAGCGCGAAGATCAGCGCGTTCATGCAAAGGTTGAAAAGTGTGGGCTAGGTCAGCCCCCCCTGCCTCACATCACATTCCAGCCGATACGGCTCCGACATTGCACCCGCCCATCTAACGCTATTGACCTGATGTGTCAAGCTCAGTGGGTAAATTAATGCTTACAAGCTTTTCCCATAAAAGATCATACGACACCAGGTCAAATGCCTTTGACAGATCAAGGAAACACGCATAATCGATCCGTATAATATCTGACGGTATGCTTAAGACCCAGTATGGCACATTCTATAGATAATTGGGGTCTAAACCCAAACTGATTATCATGTAGTGAAACATATTCATTCAACTGTGTATTAAGCAAACCGTCAAACACTTTAGCTATAACCGTTGCAAGGGAAATAGGCCTGTAGTTATTTTTATCAGAAAGATCACCCGTTTTATTCTTCACTACAACAGTTTTCATGAAATCGAAAGGTAGGTAGGAATGACTCACGCACAACGAATAGAACATTGCTAACAGTCTCGATATATGAGGTCCGGCATGCTGAAGATGCTCAATGCTGAGTCCATCGTGGCCTGGGGATTTACCTTTAGTCATACATCTAATAGTTTTGGCTAGTTTTTGCCCGAGTAACTTATCCCCATCGCCTCATTTGGCATATCCGCATTGGGAAGACCTTTCGCCTTACCTAACGGAGACTGCACGGAAAAATAGTACCTAAATACATCTGCAATTGCTCTTAGACTCACTTACTCCATCGACGCTCACAGGGAGACCAGGCCGTACATTTACCTTATTGGTATTCTTCCAAAAACCACGGAAGTCATATTTTATATGCTGCTTGGCAAGGGTGTCCATTCTTTTCTGGTCCTGATGATCTTGGCGCCACTTTAGTCGAGATTTGAACCTTCTGCTCTCACTCATATCTTTGTACATACAACCGGATTTAGGCTTACCAAACGATAACGATACCCATTCTTTAAATTTCGACCTTGCCGCCCTTTGAGCCTCGCTGACGAGTTTGTTCCATCCTATAATACGTGGCCCACTGCCACCTTTCCGTGTGCTTCCCTGACTTGCAACCGCCACATCACGAAGGGCAGCTATAATATCGGAGTAGAGCCTGTTAAGAGCACGCCAGTGGCATGGATCGTTACAATAAGAATCAGCACAACCTGTACACTCTATAGAAAAATCGATCAGTTTGAGTGTCATGTGCACTCATTATTATACAAAGCGATCTGTTCCTCACTTCTGACGCACTGATACCGCTGATACCTGCTGGAATACACCAGCAGGTATCAGTGTTGGTGTGACAATGCGCGTGTCTGTGCTATTAAAATAACTACAAGTGATCGATCGGTGATTGTGATGAATATATACATGCCAACAAACTCAGTGGAAAACTTGGCTGATTTTACAGATTGTTTGAGTACGGTTAGCGCAATTGTGGACGAGTACGGTATTGATTCAGTTTTTATGTTGGGTGATTATAATGCCAATCCTTATGGATTATTTTTTGATGAACTAACAGATTTCTGTGACGAACAGTTCTGGTCATGTATCGATGTAGATAAGCTAGGTCATACACATACTCGGGTACATACACATTCAATAGTGATGTGACCGGTTCTTGTAGTTGGCTAGATCACTGTGTTGTGTCCGAGGCCGCAAAACAATCTGTGGTAAATGGACATGTAAAATATGATACGAAGTGGTCTGACCATTTTCCTCTTCTCATTGAGTGTAATTTGTGTTTACTAAAACGAAGTGGAGAAGTAGTCTAGTAGCAATGCGACGCCGCTGTAAGGCCGACCGCGCAATATACCTATAGACGTGTCTACCGCCGATGTTACGGTGTATCCAAAACCAGGGTCCTTTGTACTCAAAAATAGTATTTCTTCAGGCAATACCCATAATTCCTGTAGAGCGACCAAGTCACATGTATGACACAGCTCCCTAATATTCTCCACGGAGCGTTTTACATTCTTACAGTTAAAACTAGCGCAACGACAAGAGCCTTTATCCGATTTGTGTTTGTTTTGGCCGCCTACAGGAATCCCTGTGTTTGCATCTTTGTATTTAAAGTTCACAAAACGCCTAAATATGATATCTCTTGGACAAAATTTTTCATCCAGGTACATTGATAGTTTAGACTGATACTAGAAATTTATACGAGGCATGCCTTCTAAGTTCTGTCGTTTCCATATTTCCCGGCAATTTTGAATTTAGAACTGTTCTATATTCGAATATGTTTAAATTTTGAATCTCAAAACAGTTGAAAGTATTAGGATTAATGCTATTGTTTAGTCACAGCGTTGATTGGAATCTGTCAGGTTACGTACGAAAATGAATCTTTCTAAGGAACATGTTCGTGCAATAATTTTCCTGAAGAGGCCTGACACGGCTTCAGTGTTTTGAAGAGCTAACATCTGTGTTCAGTGATGAAGTCCCATGTCTGCGGACTGTCGAACGCTGGTATTTAGAATTCCAGCGTGGACATACTAGTGTTAGTGACAAATCTCGCGAAAGACGCCCACAATCCGCCTTCACTGAAGATAACATCATTGCTGTGAGACAACTAATTCTCGAAGATCGTCATGTGACATATCGAGAGATAGAGGCTCTATTAGGCATCTCAGGGACAACCATTCAGAAGATCTTGCATGAAGCGGTTGGTGTGAGAAAGCTAGTTTGCCGTTGGATACCGCATCTGCTTTCCGACGATCACAAGACTGCCCGCGTCAGATGGTGTAAGAAAACTCTGCAAAGGTTCAACCGAGGAGAGTCAAATCACGTCTACGACATCATCAGTGGCGACGAATCTTGGATCTACGCCTACGATCCTGATTCCAAACAACATCTACAATCTGGGTCTTTCAAGACGAGCCAAAGCCGACTAAAGTTGTTCGTTCTCGAAGCACTTCAAAGAAGATGGTGGCCACGTTCGTTGGAAAAACCGGCCATGTTGCGACTATTGCACTTGAAGATCGTAGAACGGTTAACGCAGAGCGGTATACCACAGTTTGTTTACCACAAGTCATCGCCGAACTTCGAAAATCTAACTCAAAGCGACGCATCATCCTGCACCACGACAACGCAAGCTCACACAGCGCTCGTCAAACGATTGAGTATTTGAAGCAGGAAAAAGTAGAAATTCTTGACCATCCTCCATACAGTCCTGACCGAAGCCCTAACGATTTCTTTACATTTCCTAAAATTAAGAAAAGTCTTCGTGGTCAAAGGTTCCAGTCCGTTAAAGAAGCAGTCGACGCTTTCAAGTCAGCCATTTTGAACACCCCACTTTAGAGTGGAATAAATGTTATAATAACTGGTTTGAGCGAATGGAATTAAGCTACGCGGTGATATTTTAAAAAACAATAAAAAGTATTATAAGGTTCCAGTTGTGTTTTTTTCTTCAAACGACAAAATTTAAAAGGCATGCCTCGTATGCACTGTGGCCTTTCACTTTTCTCATTTTTATTTTCTCCAAAGACACCGTTTCCTGAGTCTTTACACGTATATGATTAATAATATCGTGTTCTGTCGTCTCGCTATGTACGAGTATATTCGATATAAATATAGGTTTTTTTCTATCCGCCGCCAAAGAGTATATAAATACTATCCGCCGCTTTGAAATTACACTCCGAATCTCTCGCTACGCCAGTCTTACCTACGAAGCGATATTTAACGAAACTCTTTTCCACCCTTCGTTAACTTTACTGTCATTTAACAAAGTTTCCTGATGTTGACTTATTACATAATTATCAGTTTCGTTATCCTTATCAGTGACAGTCAGCTGACACACAACCGGTACACCAAAGCTCTCGCTTACGTCACCGATTGACGTCACCGCTGCACTCATTGCTACAGTTTTGCATGCAATAGGCTCATGACAGTCAGGACTCATCGTTCCGCTGTCGCTTGTGCATACAAAGCTACCAGCCACTGACCGTTGTTGCTACAGACGTGATTTGCGCTCCGTTTGTTTTTCAACTAACCGCACAATTTCCCTATACTTTGGTATGTTACAGGGTTTGTCATTAATCAATGGTACAATATTGTTATTTACGGACTCGTTTAACGTTGAGTTCTGTAGATGCGAGTCCCACAGGGCCACGATCTAGTAACCAGGCACCTCGTCTTGTGTTCACGTTTAACGCCGACGGTGGTAAAGAATCGTTCTTGTTTTGAAGGAGATCAGATCTCAACTCCTTCAGCTGTTCTAGCGGAAGCGATGGTGGCCTAACGGTTCTATAGTGCAATTTAGAATCCAACGATACCGGGTTCAAAACCTAGGCTCCGCACCAATAACTTTTCTGAGTTATGTGCGGTTTTCCATCGCTCCGTGCTTCGGAGGGCACGTTAAGCTGTCGGTCCCGGCTGTTATTGATTAATAGCAGTCGTTAAGCCATGTCAGAGGCCCTCGGGCGGCTTGACAAACTCTGACATCAGAGGCCAGCACTACCTCACACGACAAACAAACAAGCTGTTCAAGCGTCGCATAACTTGGTTTCACCTCTTTAATTTCGTTTTGCATTAGTTGTAGATCCTTTAGCAATTTCGTACAGTCCAGGTGGTCAAATAGAATTGGGGGCAATTGCTCAAGTTGTCGAGCAACAAACACTGGAATTATGTCCGGTTCAGCAGATTTGAAGATATTTACGATATCAGCGAGGTCTCTCTCCTGCTTCCCCTTGTTTTTGCGCAGGACTTTACGCATATCCGTAGATATGGAGTCAAATAAAAGCGATTTAGATTTTTTATTTCGTCACTTGTAAACGATGATGTCCATATGCGCACCAAAGTTACTTCATCGATTACTGACACTTTGTTTTGAATGTAAGATAACATCTCATCGATAACGATGTTACACGCGTTACATTTTACAACATTCGACATGTTTATTATTTTCCGCACAAAAATCTGCGCGGTCACAATAATTACGCTCCCGTAACGGTTGGGTGCGAGCTCGCGACTGATTTATGATATGCCATTATTATTTGAATAAAAATTTATTACATTCAATTATGATCCGTTTTAAGCTTCACGACATCGAAACTTTATGGTATCCCATTCATATAGAATTAAATCATATAATAAATATAATATACTTAACTATTCATTACATTCCATTATTATCTGTCTTAAACTTTATGACATTCCATTATCATGTCACTTCTTTATGATATTCCATAATTATCTGACTTACAATTTATTCGATATTCTACTCGTATTAGTTCAAACCTGGGATGAATAGCGTAAGAAGGAGAGGCTTATAACATGCAATGTTATTTATCCCGAACTAATTTATGGTAGTCCATTGTTGTCGGACGCATATGTGAGCATGAATTTAAAAGCAAGTTTTATATCAATCTAAATTAATATAAATCTAAGTGCTTACATCTAAATCTTTCATAAGTTGGTCGTCTCCAGCAGATTGATTTTGATCTACAAAATTTAAAAAAAACATTTTGCATCCTTTTCGGCCAATATAAAACTAGCCTATTGAGACCACATTGAGACAGATGCTTTAAACTTTTTATAACCATTAAAATCTAGTAACTTTATTTACTAACACACTGGGGTCTCGAAACGCGTGTCACATAAAGAATCAGCCATCAGGCTGTCATAATTGAGTCTGTCAATGTGGATGGTCCACGACATGAGTTTCACTAGATGGCGCTACATGACAATATGTGCATAATGATTAGTTGCAATCAGATCCGATTTAAAACTTTTTTCGCGGCTATTACCGTGTAATGATTATAATTAATCTTAATTTTCAATTGTAATTATAATATTTTAACCCTATTCGTGCTTTATAATTTTGGGTTCAGATCTTCAGTTCAGTCAAATATTAAACCAATTTTTTAGGGAACGAATGCGGTTAAAATATTAGTTTGACAATGAAACTATAAGATGCTATTTCTGTTGAGCAACTCACTAAACTAAACTAAAGCTAAATTTAATTTATTTTAGTGATTCCTAAAATTTTATCAGTTGCTGATTTCCATTAAACTAACACATCATTGTGACAGGACTAATTTGATTTTGACAAGGACTAAATTTAATCGCTAGTGTTGCCCACATTTAAATAATGAACGAATTTAATCAATAAATAATCACTAATTTAATCATAAATTGTTGTTTATTATCTGTGTTAGAGAGACGTTTGTATAGATTTTTTCATAAGCTGCTATGCGCATGCGCGATTGAATGTTTCGAACAGTGTGGGAGTTTTGAAATGAAACGTCAATAAAATCACTCCAAAACATAGGGATACCAGGTTTTAAAAGAGGACCATCACGCAAAGGGCTATATCGTCTCGCCTTTATAACTGTGTAACTATATAGTCCCCAGAGATCGAGCGACTTGAGCGACTTGACCGTCTCTTCACAAAAACAAATTACAAAATCGTAGAGAGTTTTCAGCTTGATGATGTAATGTAAATATTTTTCAAAAGACAAAAATTAAACAATAAGGGGGGGGGGGGGGGGGTTGGTGGGAGGCAGGGCGCACAGAGCAAAATCAGTGAAATTGATGTTTTTGTGATTTTTAATTCGGTATAACTCGCGATTTAGTAAGCATATTGATTACGGTGTTTTGGTTAAAGATCTCGTTGCGAAAAAAATCCATTCAATATGAAAAAGTTTGCAAAAAGACTAACAAATTTAAAAAAAAATGGGTCTATTTATAAAAGTGGCTGTAGCACCCGGAAAGTCCGTACTAAAATAAAGATTATACACATTTAGAACTCCAGCACAGAGCAAACGAGAGGTTTTCAGGACCGTATCAAATTGTACGTGGCGTTGACGTTTCACGACAAACGAACGGCCATGCGCCCCAATACAGCCATCCGGTTTTTCAAAGAAACTTGTACATTTATGAAACGGAAATCTGGTTATGTACCGTCACGCATGCACATGGGCTGATGAAAAGTTCTATTTTAATCTTCGGAGTGCGACATACATGAATACATGTTTACTTAAACGGTCACGCGCATCTCGATCACATCAGCTTTCAAACAGGAAAACCGCATCAAAATCCGTCCATTCGTTTGCGAGCTACGATGCCACAGACAGCCACACGGATACACACACACACACACACAAATACTAAACTTATGACCCCCCCCCCCCCCTCTCTCTTTTCAACTTTGGAGGTAATAAAGATTTTATAATAAAGCAGTGAGTAACTAAAGGTCTGTGCAAAGAAGATAATTCTAATAAATGGTCTAGTGGACTTTATATAAGCGAATGAACTTTAAATAAACTATACTTAACATTTTTCAAAATCATGTCTGTCTTTTTGTCTGTTCGCGCATCACGTAAAAACTAGGTTTAGAATTAAAAAAGGTTTTGGTGTACTTAGTATTTCAATCCGGTGAATAGAAGCCGAGCAATTGATAAAACATATTTGACGGATGAGTGAAATTTGGTAATTTATTCCTTAAAGGTACTTTTGGTCCCAAAATAACGCATAGGCACAGAGAAATGACCACGCGGGCTATACCGCGGGTGTCTCGGTTTTTTCCCGAAAATTTACGTTTTTGTGATCTTTAATTCGGTATAACTCGCGATTTGTACGTGGAGTAAACGTTTCACGACAAACAAGCGGCCGTGGGCCCTGACACAGACCACGCTTTTTGTCTATCGTTTTCATTTCTTGCTGAGAGTTTTCGGCACGAAGGTTGTGTAGAGACACCTTTATACGTAAACTGACGTACAACAGAATAGAAAAATCCACTAAACTGAGAAATTAAAATCAATTTAGGTGTGTCAAACTAAAATTTAGTTTAGTGCATTGTTAACAGCTTGGAACAGGATTAAACTTAATTTTAGTGTAGTTTAGTCTAGTTAGTGCCAACCGAATCGGTACCTAGATCAAACATTAACATCTTATAGTGGTTTAACCGCGATTAACTGCAACTTAAGGCCCAAAGAAATTAATTAAGCTGATATTGACATTAGCGCCATCTAGTGAAACTCATGTCATTGACCATCCACTTCAACTGTCTTTGGAATTCTGAAACACAATTATGTAAAAAATAGCTAATTGATTGTTGTCAATAGATTATTTTATTGACATGGTCACACTTAATAAGTTCCTTCACTTTCGTTCCACTATTTAGTGTTTTTTGTCTGTGTAGTTAACATTTTGACATCACATAAATCAAATTTTGATTGTTATAAATTGTAACTGCCGGTTTCCAGTTTAACATTAGGTTAATCGGGCAAAAATGTGTAATAATTAAATAAATATATTCGGGACAATTCACACCAATTACCTAGCCCCAAACTAGGATACCCTGTTCTATGGGCAACGGATATATGTATAACGGATATACATACATAGATACGAATATTATATCCATGACTCGGAAACAAACATTTCTGCTCATCAAACAAATAATTGCACCTTGCAGGATTCGAACCCACGACCGTTTGATTTCGCAGTTAGGGTGACTAACCACTAGAACAACCGTTCGTATGCAATTGCAAGTTATCAAGCCTTTGACGTGCGAATCTAAAATCGCTTCGATTAACGTTTAATTGGACTTTTCGTTAACAGACTGTCACATGAGATTTAGGTACAGCAACCTAAAATGCGTTTAATCTTAACAAGCTGTTGAATATTTTTTTCGGTAATTTGCGTTTCAGAAATCGTATGTTTCTATATATAATAATTTTCTAATGGAAAAATTTGGGTAACGGACGAGATTCGAACTCGCATACTGTGCCTCAGCGCGGCACTGGCCTTCACCAATTCGGCTACAGAGACCTATGCGTCGTCATCCAAATCTTTCCACTAGCTTCTTTGAACCCGTCTTGTACGAGTATGTTTCTTTACAGAATACAACCTACAGGGAGATCGATTGAGATGAATTACTATGGTAAAAACTATTAATTAATAATTAAAATAGAAAATTGTAACTAAAATTTTCACTTTTAAACTAGCACATTTTTTCACAGCTATTTTTTATTTATTTTTCTGTAGCTATTTTATTTAAAACAATCTATTATAAATATCTGATTTATTTTGGTGAGGGATAAAGCACAGTATAGCTTAGTAGTTTCTTGTGTATATAATTTTCCTATTAATTCCTGACTAAATAATAATAATAATAATATAAGAAATATGACTCGGCTAACTAGGAATTAGTAAAAGGCCAGTCACAGTGTACAGAGAATTTCGTACATTGACAGGGGTAAATGTACGAAACTACTACTTACTCTACTTATCTCTGTTGCTCGCGTGTAAATGTGTATAGCCGTCACATTCGCACATTAACGTGCGACTGTTACGCGAAACTCTCTGTACATGGTGACCGGCCTTTAGTAAATAAGACTTTGTGATAAATAAGGAAAGCAATTGATGATACCTAACACAAATGAATGTACAGAACAGGAGTAGGAAAGATAGAACACCGAGATCCAGACACACAGTAAACAATATATGGTTTAAACCTAGCATGGTACACACACACACTAGAAGTAAAAACATTACAAACGGGATATTTACCATGAATACTATTTTAATATCGGGAACTCAGTAGCAAATGTAAATTAAAAAACGAATCTAAAAACCAGTTTTTTTTTAATATTTTGTTTATTCATTGTCATCGAATTGTGGGCTACCCTGAAAGTTTCACCCGGATAGTTAATCAGGAAGTGCTTGAAATTTGAGTTGCAAGATTCCACCCGGAACGACCGACAGACATGAAAGTGACTTAATAAAAACGTGTTGGTATATAAAACGTATACGTAAATATGTACGTATTACGTATTGTGTACGCCAGCTACATAGTTACATCTGGGCTGGGGCTCCCCCCGCCTGCTGCACCTGCCGACGCCAGCGCCGCTGACACAACGAGCGACACGCGCGGCGGTCTGCAGTTCGCGTCGCGCCCTCGCTGCGCTAACTCCTGAGGATGGACGTCCTTAACGTCCGAACACCGGTCGCATTGTACGACGAAATAACTCGTGAGTGACAATTGTAACTTATATTTATATAATAAAAACATGGTAAATATCCCGCTTGTAATGTTTATATAAAGTAAACAATTCCGTTAGATAGAGAGCCTAACGGAGCGACAGAGGCCAATAGAGAGAAGATATAATGGCGCGATCCCGCTTAAGTACAGTACCATTGTCAACAGATAAAAGCTGATGTGCCCTTAAAGAATCTACCAGATACCATTTCATTTAGGATAGATATGGCGGAGGACGAGCTAGTGAAAGCGAGGCCGTGAATTTTGAAACTATACAGGACGGCGCCCGATTTTTGGACTTTATGGGCGACTACCTGTTATAGTTTTGATATTTGAAAACTTTAGGTAAATTTTGAAGATCCCACAAACCAGAAATAAAATACCAATAAAAAAGGTAGACTTTATGCTCCAAAACCATTGCCTCCTTATAATTTAAAGAAAAATTGACACACCACAGGCACAGCTATTATTATACACTGGGCCGCAAAAAAAAAACAGTAACAAAAATCCAAAAAGCTTCCATAATATTGGAACTAGCTTTATGAAATAAAGACTGTATTATAGTCAATGCTTGAATAAAAGTCAAAGATCAAGATTATGCAGTTTATTTTGAATAAAAGTAGGTTAAGTAAAAATTTCAATTTTTCAATAGATTTCTGAAAAATGAGCGAAATATGCAATTTTTATTGCCACCATGAGCTGTCAATACAGCTGCTGTACAGTTTGGCATGCTTTCCACCAGATTTCTGAGACGATGCTAAATTATAAAATTCATCTTTATTTATTTGTTTATGGTTTTTAATACAATGAGCGAAAATAAATAAAACGGTTTTACTTCTTCCTATATTTGTAATGAAATAAACTTTAATTTAGTTTTTTTTATATTAAAAGAATTGCTCAAATATTTTAAAAGTAATCACATTTTTTATAACCGACCCGCTATATATGCGGCCCAGTGTAGTTCCTAGATTATGTTTATAAAATTACGGCAAGTTTGATGTTATTCGAAATAGAACAAAACTTTGTGTGGAGAGGGCTCGCGGCCATAGCAACTAGGGGAAGATGCACTAACTTTGGCACTCACCCCAAATATTGGCATTGTCAAAAATTAAGACTTTGAAGCTATATTTAGGCTCGCGGCCATAGCAACTAGGGGAAGATGCACTAATTTGGCACTCACCCCAAATATTTAAGACTGAAGCTATATTTATTAGATCAAGTGTTTAGAATGAAAGTAAATAATCCTGCCACACAGCTTTATTTCTTAACTAGTGCCTCGCCCCGGCTTCGGACTTTCGCGGTAGTGCTCACACCGCGGCATTTTTCTTACTTTTAGCATTTTTATACCCGTTGTAACTTCTAGAAAAAATACGCCAATAAGCGTAATTCAAAATCTTTGGTAGCAACGCTCTCGTGGTGCTATTTGACAGACTTGTTATTATTTCATTTCCACGGCGACATGTCATTCGGTTTCTTAAAGCGAGTGTTTTTATAGTGGAAGTTTTGATTGCTTGGGTTACATTATTACAATTTTCGAAGGGAAATCGTTTTTTTTTTTAAATAAAATACAGACCATGTCACTGGCTGATAATGTAGGTTTCTAAAAGTGAAATAATTTTTAAAATCGGTTCTGTTTTTTTTTTAGTTTATCCATTACAAACAAACAAACATACAAAAAAAACAAATCTTTCCTCTTTATAATATTAGTTTAGAAATCTACCAAATATGGCTTCTAGGTCTTAATATTCGGTGTTATGTGACATGCCAATATTTGGGAGGAAGGTGCCAACTTTGGGTACTAACTTTGCTCTATGTATAATTTGATTTAAACAGTGTGAAACGGTTTTTACCGCGTTTATAAATTTATCTAAGTTCTGAGTTTCGAGCATTTTGCAGGGTTCGTAGTCACAGGTGATTGGAAAGTGATTAAATCAAGGAACTATAAACGCGAAAAGCTATGCATTAACTACTTATTATCTGTGCCATAGATTAGAAAATAATAAAATAGAGAATGTTGTTTACCAGTGTCAGAGAGGTCGATAACCTCAACAGCTGGCTCGACGACTTTAACATCATCTTCGCTTTTTATATCTGAAACAATATTTATTTTTGTTACAGTATAGTTAGAGTAAACTAAACTGTCACTTAAACGTCTTCAAGTACTTGCTAATCTATACCTATAGTTAAGTTAATTAAAAAACATTTAATAAACAAAGCTTTTATGCAGTAGCCATGTCATGGTAAAACTTAGAACTGGCTATCAAAATTATATGCGTATACAACATTTCGTCTCTATGCTATTAACCACCTTGAGTTCCCTAGTCAGGAGCCAACCCGGAGAGCAACAACCAAGATATGGTAAAACTTAAAACCGACTATCATAATAAAAAGCGTATACAAAATGTTGTGTCTGTGCTGCTGACTGTTGAAGAGTTCCTTTATCTGGAGCTAATCCTGGATGCCGATTCCAGTCATGCTATAATAAAAATGCATTAACAACAAGTCAAAATTCAACTCCGTATGATAAGAATAAGTGGTTCTAATTCAGTTTGCAAGATTTGATCTACATACATACATACAAACATTGCAAGTAAAATAAAAGCTTTTATATGTACTGTGACATACTCACTGACTGACAGATGAATCGACGCAAAGTAAAGAGATTTGTAATTTGGAGGAAATATTGAGTACCCTAGGGCTGCACTAAGAGTTTTTTTTAATTAAATTCCATCCGTAAAGGAGTGACCAGGGCCTGGTTCTGTTAGCTATTGAACCGCGATAACGCAAGTCGATCGCTTGTTTTTTTTTTTTTTGGGAAATTTTCTTATTTACCACTTAAAAAGCAAAATTTTCGATTTTCGTTTTTTTTTTTTCTTTAATCAGTTTTTTTTTTTAAATATTTCCAAAAAAAACTGTTAGCTATTGAGAACCACGATAACGCAAGTCGATCGCTAGAAAATTTTTGCGAAATTTTCTCATTTGTCACTTAAAAGTGCTAGAAAAGAATATTTTATTTTTGTTACAGTAAAGTATAAAAAAATATGTATATATTAAAAAAAAAACTCTTTCGTGTTTTTTCTTATTGCTTTGTCATTGGTTTGAGAGCTACCCTGAAAGTTTCAGCCAGATAGCTAAACGGTAAGTGCTTGAAATTTGAATTGCAAGATTCCAGGACAGACAAAATACATACATAGATAGATACAAGTGAAGTTAAATAAAAGCTTAAAAAACATCTTCGTAGAAACCTCGCAAATGTAATGAGAGATTCTAAATGAAACAAACTGTAAAGGATTACTCAAAAATACGTATTTCCTGGAACAAGTTTTATGAATGTTCCGCGCGCAATTTTTCGTTCGTTGTTATTATAGTTACAATGCGGAAGTTACCGAATGCCAACCGAGCGTTCAGACGCTGTCTCTCTTTTTCGCTTCGCCTCTTTTTCAAACATTGCGCTGGATGAAACAACATGCTTTTCGACCATGCTCGAATTGATGATAGAAGGACCGGGAAAGGCCCCGTTAAAGTTTAATGGCCACGGGATTCGGGACAGAACTCTCAAAAAACTTACCTTTCTTCGTGAAGTCTTCAACTTTAGGGCAGTCCTCCACGAAGATCACATCATCATCCTCTATCAGTTCAGTCTTTATAGCTTTGTCTCCTTGAAGCACAGTTTCTTTTGATTTCTTGCCTTCTGCTTTAATGGCAGCTGAGGGGAAGATAAGTAATGATATAAGTGCACTACCGAGCAATGAAACGACTCAAGAGCTTAAGCGGGTAATCGTGTTTTTCTAATTCTGAAAATACGTAACTCGTAGCTCTGTGAGCTGTAGACCTCGCGCGCACAAACTTTTTTGCAAACAATCGGTTGGTCTCGTGGCTAGTGATGCTAGGTACGTAATCAAACAGTCGCGGGTTCAAATCCTGCAAGGTGCAATCATTTGTGTGATGAGCAGAAATGTTTGTTTCCGAGTCATGGATGTTATAATATTCGTATCTATGTAAGTTTATCCGTTATCTACCCATAGTACAGGGTATCCTAGTTTGGGGCTAGGTAATTGGTGTGGTAATGTCCCAAATATATTATATTATTATTAATTTAGCGGTGCACAGTAGCGCCATCTAGTTACCTTAATGTAAAACTAACATTAATAACCAAGGTGCTCCATCAATCCCTACCTAGTGGGCGTGGCTTATTCCACTGGTAGAAACCTAAAAGTGTGAAATTTACTGCATTTTGAGGAGCTATTCTACTCATCACGTCGAACATCCTCATCAGATCTACAGATAGAGATATGGCATTGCGGACTTTTCTTTTCGATTTTAGAAGAACTACAATTCTCTAGTTCATCATTGTTATGTATCTCTTAAGGTTTAGCCTACGTAAGCCATGTAAATTTATATTTCAGCGAAATTTTTATTTTCATATTTAGGGAGTCGATTGTAATAGGTATACCGTAATCACATAACAATACTATTTAATTCCTACATTTAAGTGGAGGGGGAGTTTTTTATAAAATAGTTTTTTGTTAAATCGTAGTAGGCCCCATTTTATTTTGCAGTAGAACCCCACGTCACAGACACATGTATAACCGCTCGATTGATTATATGCGCTACAGTCACTTTTTTTGTTTTCATTGATCATCGCAACTAACGCTACAGTCACATTTTTTGTTTTCATCGATCATCGGACCACTCGATAGCGACGTAAATTTTGCCACTCGATTTTGAACATTATTGACCTCAATAATCATTCAAATCTAAGCGTGTTTATATAATTATTTTGCTTCGAAACCCACAACATAAACACTTGAAATATGTGCCGTACCTATTTAGCTCCATAAATCACCAGTTTGTTTATCTAAGCGCTCAATGAAGTGGTCATAAAAACTGTTTGTTTACGCAAAGTCGGCGCGGCCAGATGTGTCGCGTAGACCTTATTTTTTTTGTGGGTTGACAATCAGATACCTGTGATCTCGGCACGTACCCAATAAATCCCCAGTTTGGGCCAGATGTGTCGCGTCGACCTTCTTTTTTTTTGTGGGTTGACCATAAAGTACCTTTAGTCTCAACGCATATACAATCAATTACCAGTTTGAGGTTAGATGTGTCGCGTCGGCCATTTTTTTTTTGGGTTATCAGTTTGGTCCTGCGGTCTTCAGCGCGTGGACAACCGAGCGGATAGTATTGTGCGCGCTCCCGTCACCGCCCCACAGAATAAATAAAATAGTACAAGGAGGCGCGCCAGTGCCACAGAATAAATAGAGCACCGGCCCGGGGCCAGGCGGCCGCCTCGCTTGTGTACGCAGCACAAGGTCTATGATTTATTTAGGTATTCTAAAGATTTGAACAAAAGGATTTTATTCGCGAAAAAAATATGGTTTTTAAATTTTATCACCATCCTCTCCTCATTTTACCGTCTAACTTGAGCGGGCTTTGGCCCGTCAAAAATACCTACCTAATTAGTCTAAGTCTCAAGTTAGGAAACAGCTGTGTGATCAGCTGATAGCTCCGGCTTGTACTATTATTTATTCTGTGGCTCGGGCGACGCGCGACGGGGGCAGTGACCCACGGGCGACGGCGGCCTTCGTGGGTGCCGCGGCGCACCCACAAAGGCGGGCGTCGAGCCACAGAGTAGAGCTGCCTGCCTTTGTCGGCATGGCTTTATGTGTATGTGTGTATGCGGTGCGCAAAGACACGGGTTGATTTAAAATTAGGATCGCGTACACATATCACTTTTTATAAACTATTTTAATTCAAATTTTTTGGTATTTTTTTATAGATATATTTATATATATATATATATTTCTAAGTTTTCCTGTAACTATAACGGTTAAGGTACCAGACCTTACCGTCGCGTCTCAAAAATCCAACATGTATAACAAACCTTCCTTTTTAACTGATGGTGAAAACCGCATCAAAATCTGTTGCGTGGTTTAGGAGGAGTTAGCGGCCAAACAGACAGACAGAGACGGGAAAGCGACTTTGTTTTATACTATGTAGAGAAGAAAAATAATTATTTTTAAGATTATTTTTTCATGAAGACCTATTGAATGAAACTTTCAAATAATCGATTTAATTTTTAAATGGAAATAAAACACACATTAACTTGCTGACTCGATTTGATTGAACGGGAGTGTATATTATATTAATCCCAATACATTCGACAGGACAATTGAAGGGCACTTGGTTTTGCTCGGCCAACAAAATTACCTATATTCATCTAGTTCTACACTAATATATTATTATCAATAGGTAAAATTATTGGGCAATGAGACTTAAAAGCGAATGTCTCAGGGTGACGCACAAGGTTTTGTAACTCAAGTTCTGTTTGATTGTCTTTAATTATTTATATCTATGGAAGTAGGGGCTTTCCAGATATAAAAATGGTCTCATTTAAAGTAAATTATAGGCTAAATACAAGCGGTAATTCTGGTTACATATTTTTGTGTTAAATGATAGCTTATGATCTGTTCCACTAACACTCTAACCAAAGTTTTCAAAGTGTTAGCTTGGGATATATTGTTGTTTGAACACGAACTGTGCGCGAGCGTCACATACTGTTAGCCTCTGAGTCTTGTGTCCAGACACATGTCTCTCTGTCTGTTATCTTTTCACAATTAAACGGATGAACCGATATTGATGAAATTTGACAATATGGCGATAGTTTGAAACCCTGGAGAAGAACGTAGCGTATTTTTTATAGAGATGTGTAGTCGCGGGCAAACGCAGCAGCAGTATCCTACATTTTCTAAAGGAAAAATTGGAATGCGATGTAATGGTTACTGTACAGGCTTAATTGGCAAAGCACGTGCCGCGCAGAGACGCGGGTTCGACTCCCGTCCGTAATACAAATGATTCATATTAAAAAACAAAAAAGACATTACCAGGTAAAAACTATTTTTAATTTGTTACCTCGTGGTGTAGAAGTGGTACCGGTGTTCTTTGACTGTGGTGTATATATTTGATTATCCGATATCGCACGATAGTTCTCTTCTGTTATCTTTTCAGCCTTTACGGCTTTGGCGCCTTGAAGCGCAGGGCTTTTGGACTTCTCGTGTTCCACTTTTAGGTCAACTGAAGGAAAGATTAATATTTAAACAACAGTCGAACTTTTATCGAGACGGAGTAAACTGACAGACCGTAATGTCACTTTAAATAGTGTTTCGTAGTGATGGTATTTCGTTCAGTTTTATCGTTCAATAGAACGGAACTATCATTCATTCAAATCATATAATCAATCTCAATTAAATAAAAGGATAAAAATATTGACAGCTAATTTTCTTAAAAACGTTTAATAAATGACAAACATTCACTGCCGACAGTCAAAATAAACTCCCCTCATCTGGTCGACGTTTAACAAGTTGAATAAGGGGTGCATGGTCTAATAAAATCAATCAGTTTTAATCATACTTCAATATGTATCTACTGCAATCTGTTTCAGCCAATCACTATGATGACTTATACTGTACGGCCGATAATGCAAAGCCTGAAACATTTCACTGAACTGTGAATGAACTAAATCTTTTTTATCACTGCACTATTTTTATTTCAAGAAACGTAGTAACACAGGTAATGCCAGTTCATTCAATCCCATTAAATATATGACTGTACACTCGCGAGCAATGAAATCGACTCAATACCTCAAGCGCGCTATCGAATTTTTATATTATATCCTAACATTTACCAAAACGCCTTCAAATTGAGCTGTGTCGATTTTATTGCACGCGAGTGTAGGTATTTAAAAATATCAAATTAAACTTTAGTACATTAAATCATTACTACAAACGCTAGTTTATAACCAATAATGCCGTCATTTTAGCGCAGTTAGCGCTCTACCTGCTGAGCTCAGTATCACCGGTTCGAATCCTGATTCCAGGCCTGAGCAAATATTTGCAAGAGATGTTTCTTTGAGCACACATTTTCATTTAAGTCTTGGATCTTTGCGATGTGTTTTTGTGAATGAATGAATGAATTTTATTTGTTTAAACATGTGTACAGATAAGATGGTAGTGGTTTAAACTTAGTTTTAACATGCTCTGCCTTACGGCGTACAAATATTTATATAAAAGCTAAATAAGTATTAAATTACATCGAAAATGTATCTTAATTAATTAATATGATTTTAGATATTTAATTGTATGTGTGATGTGACAAACATCCAAGACCCCGAGAACTGTCCTTAAAAACTTGAGTGTGGTACTTTGTTTTAAGTTTTGAAGGCCAGTGTATTTACGCTCATCACACAAATGTTTGTCCCGGCCAGGATTCGAACCTGCGAAACTAGGCTGCGAAGGCAGGCGCAATACTAACAGCGCCACATTGTCGTCAATACATATCATACATAGATAAATAGTTGAAAGCTGTAAAATATTTGGGTTCATTGTCATATTCGTTGGTATTGTCATAAGCAAACCTTAACACCTTATACTCATTTTATGGTGGTGTGTTGGTATTGTCATAAGCAAACCTTAACACCTTATACTCATTTTATGGTGGTGTGTTGGTATTGTAATAAGCAAACCTTAACACCTTATACTCATTTTATGGTGGTGTGTTGGTATTGTAATAAGCAAACCTTAACACCTTATACTCATTTTATGGTGGTGTGTTGGTATTGTAATAAGCAAACCTTAACACCTTATACTCATTTTATGGTGGTGTGTTGGTATTGTAATAAGCAAACCTTAACACCTTATACTCATTTTATGGTGATGTGTTGGTATTGTCATAAGCAAACCTTAACACCTTATACTCATTTTATGGTGGTGTGTTGGTATTGTAATAAGCAAACCTTAACACCTTATACTCATTTTATGGTGATGTGTTGGTATTGTCATAAGCAAACCTTAACACCTTATACTCATTTTATGGTGGTGTGTTGGTATTGTCATAAGCAAACCTTAACACCTTATACTCATTTTATGGTGGTGTGTTGGTATTGTAATAAGCAAACCTTAACACCTTATACTCATTTTATGGTGATGTGTTGGTATTGTAATAAGCAAACCTTAACACTTTATACTCATTTTATGGTGGTGTGTTGGTATTGTCATAAGCAAACCTTAACACCTTATACTCATTTTATGGTGGTGTGTTGGTATTGTCATAAGCAAACCTTAACACCTTATACTCATTTTATGGTGGTGTGTTGGTATTGTCATAAGCAAACCTTAACACCTTATACTCATTTTATGGTGGTGTGTTGGTATTGTAATAAGCAAACCTTAACACCTTATACTCATTTTATGGTGGTGTGTTGCTATTGTCATAAGCAAACCTTAACACCTTATACTCATTTTATGGTGGTGTGTTGGTATTGTCATAAGCAAACCTTAACACCTTATACTCATTTTATGGTGGTGTGTTGGTATTGTAATAAGCAAACCTTAACACCTTATACTCATTTTATGGTGGTGTGTTGGTATTGTAATAAGCAAACCTTAACACCTTATACTCATTTTATGGTGGTGTGTTGGTATTGTAATAAGCAAACCTTAACACCTTATACTCATTTTATGGTGGTGTGTTGGTATTGTAATAAGCAAACCTTAACACCTTATACTCATTTTATGGTGGTGTGTTGGTATTGTAATAAGCAAACCTTAACACCTTATACTCATTTTATGGTGGTGTGTTGGTATTGTAATAAGCAAACCTTAACACCTTATACTCATTTTATGGTGGTGTGTTGGTATTGTCATAAGCAAACCTTAACACCTTATACTCATTTTATGGTGGTGTGTTGGTATTGTAATAAGCAAACCTTAACACCTTATACTCATTTTATGGTGGTGTGTTGGTATTGTAATAAGCAAACCTTAACACCTTATACTCATTTTATGGTGGTGTGTTGGTATTGTAATAAGCAAACCTTAACACCTTATACTCATTTTATGGTGGTGTGTTGGTATTGTAATAAGCAAACCTTAACACCTTATACTCATTTTATAGTGGTGTGTTGGTATTGTAATAAGCAAACCTTAACACCTTATACTCATTTTATGGTGATGTGTTGGTATTGTCATAAGCAAACCTTAACACCTTATACTCATTTTATGGTGGTGTGTTGGTATTGTAATAAGCAAACCTTAACACCTTATACTCATTTTATGGTGATGTGTTGGTATTGTCATAAGCAAACCTTAACACCTTATACTCATTTTATGGTGGTGTGTTGGTATTGTCATAAGCAAACCTTAACACCTTATACTCATTTTATGGTGGTGTGTTGGTATTGTAATAAGCAAACCTTAACACCTTATACTCATTTTATGGTGATGTGTTGGTATTGTAATAAGCAAACCTTAACACCTTATACTCATTTTATGGTGGTGTGTTGGTATTGTCATAAGCAAACCTTAACACCTTATACTCATTTTATGGTGGTGTGTTGGTATTGTCATAAGCAAACCTTAACACCTTATACTCATTTTATGGTGGTGTGTTGGTATTGTCATAAGCAAACCTTAACACCTTATACTCATTTTATGGTGGTGTGTTGGTATTGTAATAAGCAAACCTTAACACCTTATACTCATTTTATGGTGGTGTGTTGCTATTGTCATAAGCAAACCTTAACACCTTATACTCATTTTATGGTGGTGTGTTGGTATTGTAATAAGCAAACCTTAACACCTTATACTCATTTTATGGTGGTGTGTTGGTATTGTCATAAGCAAACCTTAACACCTTATACTCATTTTATGGTGGTGTGTTGGTATTGTAATAAGCAAACCTTAACACCTTATACTCATTTTATGGTGGTGTGTTGGTATTGTAATAAGCAAACCTTAACACCTTATACTCATTTTATGGTGGTGTGTTGGTATTGTAATAAGCAAACCTTAACACCTTATACTCATTTTATGGTGGTGTGTTGGTATTGTAATAAGCAAACCTTAACACCTTATACTCATTTTATGGTGGTGTGTTGGTATTGTAATAAGCAAACCTTAACACCTTATACTCATTTTATGGTGGTGTGTTGGTATTGTAATAAGCAAACCTTAACACCTTATACTCATTTTATGGTGGTGTGTTGGTATTGTCATAAGCAAACCTTAACACCTTATACTCATTTTATGGTGGTGTGTTGGTATTGTAATAAGCAAACCTTAACACCTTATACTCATTTTATGGTGGTGTGTTGGTATTGTAATAAGCAAACCTTAACACCTTATACTCATTTTATGGTGGTGTGTTGGTATTGTAATAAGCAAACCTTAACACCTTATACTCATTTTATGGTGGTGTGTTGGTATTGTCATAAGCAAACCTTAACACCTCATACTCATTTTCCCCACTCAGTCTTTTGTTATTAAGTAAAACAAAACTTTCATGGAATAATGATTTATTTGAGAACAATATCTAGCTATACTAGCTAATTACATGACTGCCCAAAAAAATGAGTGTAATGTTTTTAGGATTCATGTATGTTTGTTTGTATGTATGTATGTATGTGAGTTTATTTATACGACCAGAACTTTTAAATGCCTAACAGATTTAGACGTATCTTACGTATCTTTAGAATCTTTACATTCCTCCGAGTAGATTAACCTATATAACAAAAAACTTGTTGGCTCCATTTTCAAATGCGAAAAGAAACGAATTTTACAATATCGGTATCAAATTGAAGGCTTTGATAAGCACATTCTAATAGTATATAATTTATTGGCATAAGTTCTTTTTAGGCAGGGCAGGCGTTTTTTATCTTTTAAGCTTATTATTTTTATGCAACCTATTACGAATAGTTATTGTCATTTTTTAATATCAAAAATTTACTAGATTCGTATCACCATCATCATCATCATCATGTCAGCCTTTAGAAGTCCACTGCTGAACATAGGCCTCCCCCAAAGAGCGCCATGACGAGCGATCTTGTTCCACCTCCATCCACCGACTTCCTGCGATGGCTACAATATCGTCGTTCCGTCGTGTGGGGGGGTCTCCCCACACTTCGCTTGCTTGTTCGTGGTCGCCATTCGAGAACCTTTATTCCCCAGCGGTTGTCGGTTCTGCGAACTATATGGCCTGCCCATTGGCACTTCAACTTGCAAACTCTGAGCTATGTCAATAATATATAGATTCGTATATATTTTTTCAATTCTATTCTGAGATTTGATATTATAAAAAATAAAATAATAATAATAATATTATTTGATATTTTCATATTTTTTTATTATTTTTGATATTCTTAGATGATAGGTTCATTTTGTTTAATTTAAATTTGTTTTACCCTAGTCTGTTATAGCTTAATTTTGCTCTCAAATAAATCATAAAAATATGTTTTATTTTACAAAGCACCAAGCTGGGAAAAAGATAATAAATATGTTGTCGTAATCCCCACCCAACATTACAGTGTTGAAAATTGATTGATTGATTGTTGTTGCAATTGTTGATTGAAAATTTTAATTTATGACAATGAATCTGTAGGTCATTTGCTATCTTTAGAGCTCAAATTTCTCACTCTTTTTGGTATTAATGTATGTTTTTTTTGTTTATTTGAAGTCCTCTATTGATTTTTATAGTTTAATCAGGGGCCACAATTTCGCCGAAATAATGCCGGACTTTTACTAGGCCAAAAAACGTTAGAAGGCCTTATTTAGATCGTTTGATAATCATTAAAAAAAACACTCTTGGTTCTTAGAAAAACTATCGTCCGACAAACATACCAAAAACAAAGATCAATTCATCCAAATATAACATTTATCATAACGTAACATAAGAGTATTAAAAATGAGGATTTTTTGTTACCTCGGGCTATAGAAGTAGTACCATTCGTTTTATCACCGTCTTTCGAGCTATCCTTCGATTTTAAAGTCTCTTTGGAATTTCCTAAGCCTGCACTGTATTCAGTTTCAACATTGGCAGTTGACTTTTCAACTTGTTCAATTTTAACACTCGCAGTTGTTATACCAGAATATTGTTTATCAGAAAGTTCTGCATCTTGATTCTTTTTATTTGGAGTTGCCGGTGGATTTTGAATAGTGTCTGCCTGTGGCTTGTTTTGTCTATCAGCGTCATCGTTGTCAACTCTCTGGGTTTTAACTTTCGTAGTTGATTTATCAGCACCGTCATTCGCAGATATTGCTTTATCCTGATTATTTTCAGCATCAGTTTCTATTTTGACTGAAACTTCATTATCGTCAGCATCGTGAACGGTTTCTGAAGTGTCGATTTCTTTTTTCACTTTATCTGGATCCATAACCGGTTCTTCTGTCAAATTTAAATCTATTCTATAGTAAAAATGAAAGTGTTCTGTACATTGATGATATTAATTGGATCAACTGTTCAGTAATATTCTTATGAGATGAGGGCGTTAGGGACTGCACTACTTCTTGGGTGCATTGTGCAGCCAGGCGTTAGCCCAGACAGCTTCTATGCAAGCTATCCCAAAACTAGTTTAGTAGCAGAGTGTGGTTTAGGATAGCTAGCACAACTACTCCAGTGAAAATGGGTGGTGACAATGAAAAAAAAAGGCGACGATGATGGTGGTAAAGAATTAGGGTCACTTGGGGTTTGGTTATTGTGGAAACAAATCATGCATTTCAATTATTATTTCTTCTGTTGTCACACAAAAGCTCGTGCCCCACATTCTTGTTCTTCTGCATGCAGTTGCGGCACTGACAAATGAGGACTGGATAAACAAAGGTTTATCCAGTCTTAAGCAGATTATAATGTCACAGTGACTTTGTATGAAGCCGCCATATCTGAGGCCCTCGGGCAGCCTGAAAACAGATCAAGCAAGCAAGCAAGCAAGCAAGCAAATAGGCGTAGATCCTGGCGATCCAACTTTAATAAATTGTTTGTGCTATTTCAGTTCGGGTCGGGAATGCGGTCTCGGCATATTTGCAATCCGTTTTCCTCCACATTCTAATCATCAATTTTACTCATAGATGCTAAATATTATTGAACACTAGCTGTGCCCGCGTGGAAATCGTAACTTTAAAAAAATATACTTCATACAAATGTAGCCCTTTTTCACCCCTTTAGGATAGGTTTATTTAAAAGAAAAACTATTTTGTTTCTTCCTTTAAATCTAGGTACACCGATGTAGGATGTGCATTGTCTGTCAGTCAGTCACGGTACTGTTTTATAGGTATAATAATAGAATTGGCGTGTAAGAAACGAAAGCATAGACATGTTCAGCGACATTGGCCGATTTGTAGGCATTTTGGTTTTCTTGACAACAGTTCATATTACTATTACTTATTGTAAAAAATTCGTCGCATAATGTATGCAGAACTGAGGCTTAGGGAAACTTAGAATTTGTAGTGAGTTAAACCTGGTTCAGGACTAACAACTACTATTTCTTCTCCTCACAGTTCACTAACGGATTTTATCTAGTTGCAAAGCAAACTATAGATTATATAATATAGACTTACTTAATTAACTACTGGTCAGTTTTTCGAGTTTGATAGCCTTATGTAGGTTTTAAGATATTAAAACTGAGGTATGATTCATCACATTGTGAATAATATCATTTATTATTTTACTTAGGAGTGATTGTCTGAATTTTACATTATCGGTTTGTTTGTACACTTAAATAACTTCTGGACAGATTAACATACAGTTTTAGCAGTTTGATAGCCAACTAAGGGTTCGGTCCTCTGCTCCACATCAATGACTTTTCTACGTTACGTGCGGATTTCCATTTCTACATGCTTCGGAGGGCATTTTAAGCTGACTGTCCCGTTATTTATTGATTTAAGCCATGCTAGAGGTCCTAGGACGGCTTGACTATACCAGAGGCCAGCTATATCTCATAGACCAAGCAAGCAAACAAGCAAGCAAGCACTGGGGCATGATTCATCGCATTTGGAGGTTCGGGTTGAGATATCTATAGGATACATATAAGTCCTGATAGACATGTTTTTTGATTAATCCTGTTTGGATTTTGAGTAATTAATTAGTTGAAATGTACTGTTAGTAAGTAGTTAACATATGGAATGAATTGCAATGTTTTATGAGATGTTATGATAATTGCGTTTCCATCATAGACAACTGCATATTACTCCGTACTCTAAACAGGCTTTTGACAAACGTAATAATGAGAGCAGATATCGCCATTTTGACGTTGATAGTAGTAGTGAGGGTCCACGGAACTAACGTACTAGGAGATGAAACAATTTCAATTTTAGTTCCATGGACCCTCAGTACAAGCGCTTTGAATCAGCACAAATGAAAGTATGGCAGAGCAAATCCAGTTGTTTCCATACTTATAAATTACCCAATAAACATTTCCCGAAAAAGCAATAATGAATTAACCTACAATCCTACCTACCTTTATCGTTGTATTTTCCCTCCCATATCTCATAGAGAATTTGCTCGACGAAATTGTGGTCATCTTCAATTGGATAAAATTCTCTGTACAGCTCGTATAAAGGCTTAGCCTTCATAATCTCTCTGCCTATAAGCAGCTCCGCCAACCGCTGTTCAATTATTCCTCTTAGCACATATTGGAATGTTTTGAATTCAACATAGTCTGTGTATGCCGCTATGTGAACCTTTAGCTTTTTCAATATAATCCTAGTTGTTATGAAAAATCTCTTTACTCTGTTTGGGTCTATTGTTATATTGACGTAGTAGGCGCTTTCCTTGTTTGCGGTGTCTTGTGGGTCGTTTCTCTTCTCAGAGTGTATTGGGTTTATATTTATGGTTATGTTGGTTACTTCATGTTCATCTTCCTCGTCTGGTGTTTCGATCTTGGGCTTCACGTCTTCATTTAACTAGAATAACATACATCACTTTGTAAACAATAATAATTGTTCACAATAAATAAGCTCTTTTTAATTTGGCAATGGAACAGTGCCAATTAAAAAGGGTAGTCTTCAAAGAGGATAGACAGACAGAAAAATAAATTAAATCAAACATTAATTTAATCCAGGTACTCTTGACCCGAAGAAACACAATGAAAATAATTAACACTTAAAATACACACGAAAATAAAAATGTATGTAAGTTCTAAACTAAAACCCGACTACGGTCTTAGTGGACTAAAAAGTCACAAGCAAGAAGTTTCAAATGTCTTAGAAATTTCCAACTTTAGTACCCCCCATTCCTATAAAATGAAACGAGTCGTTTTTTCAACGCATCCTTACTTTTTTACGTTTTTTGTATGGCGTTTATGTCAAAAGCTGACGGACAGTAAGCGAAAACGGTTCGTTATTGGAACCGGCCATTAGTCAAGTGACTATCTATTTTTAGATAGCTGATGCCCGCGGCTTCGCACGCGTGTCAATTCTCTAGGTTAAAAGTACTCTATGTGCTATTTCAGTACCTAAAATACCAACATTTGATCAAAATTCCTTCAGCCGTCAGAAATATTTTTATCAATTACTCGGCTTCTACTCGGATTAAGATACCAAGTACCCCAAATGTTAAGTCAAACCCTAAGTCAGCAACAGGAGGACTGCGGTCCGTGTCCGGAGGAGGTCGGACCTCAGACCGCCAAATATTGTTAAATATAACTACATATTAATTTATTATAATATTTTCATATAACTAGCCCTGTATATATCATACGTTTGAAAGCCACGTAGAATCTAACTCGTTCAAGATTAACAGATGCCAACCTTGAAGAGACACACTTAACATTTGCTGTTCCTCTGGTGAACCAAACTTTAAGAAACTGGCTCAAGACCGTAGGTGTAATTTCTCGCATTAATTTTTCGTATTATGTTTTATATAATAACTCAATTTGAAAGAAAAATAAAAAATAGTACCTACTTAATCATTATCACTTTTGTTTTCTGGATCTCTATAAAAAAAACAACACTTAAAACGGCTTGCCGATCCCTGCCCTAAGCTATCCAACAGTAAAAGCCGCATCGCAATTGGTCCAGTAGTTTTTACATGATGCGCGAAGAAACATACAGAAAGCCACAATTTAAAAAAAATATATATATTCTTGTTCTGTAGCTAATTTTAAGTACGCTAGACCATTTTTTAAATTATCTTCTTTGTACAGACTTTTTCGTACTTATTGCTTTATTATTATGTATAGATTTGTGTTCACCGACTTCACCTTCAATTGGGGTCATTTTTTTTTAAGTATTATGTTTACTCTTGGGAGAGTATACACTTTTTTTCACCAATTTCTTCTTCAATTACGTTTTACTTTGTGTATGCTCTCTACGTGCTCCCATACTAATTGTATCAAAATTGGATCAGTAGTTTTTTTATTAGTTATTAGTTAACCCTTTTTTTTTGTACTAAGCTATTTTGTATAGCACTTGTTAAAGCTTTATTTGTTAGGCTCAGCAACACCATATCTGACTGAGAAATGATTGGATAGTCCAAAGTCTAAATAACATAAGTTAATTTAAAAAAAAAGAGTCTTTTATGCAGTAGTCATGTCAAGATAAAATTTAAAAGTGGCTATCATAATAAAATGCGCACACAACATTTCGTGTCTGTGCTGTTTATTGTTAAGAATAATAAATAATTTATTGCCAACAAACTTAAATGACTTAAAGAATACAATAATCACATGAACCGCAACAACAAATCTATTAGTGCTCAATAGGACAGTGTGTCTGTTATCCATGTTATGCCACTCACGTGTCATTTTATCATAATATATTGTGGTATATACTTTGCATGTTTGGCAATTGGGGTAAGCTCAGCACTGTACTAAGTTTAGTCTACACAGCAGTGCAAGCATGGATCTTATCGATCGATAAATTTACCGACTTTTATTAATGAAGTTTCACGTTAATATTCGATAATACGAGTTCAGTAGCACGGAACGTACTTATCGACAACGACATAAATTCGATAAATCATATTTAATATATAGATTTATATCAACAAAAGGAAGCATGAATCTTATTTTTGACAATTGTTGTCGATATAATGTCGGTAATTTTACCGAATTTATCGAATTTTATAGGCTTTCCAAAGTTACACGACAAACTTTTTTTTTTGTAAATTCCTTTTCGTATTATAAGCCAAAACGTGGAGGTGTCAGAACATCGTGAGGCAAGTTTCAGGGATGCCAATGATCCTTTCGATCTGGAAGAACAGCATATTAAGATTATTTTTAGAATTTATAAGGAAATTACCCTCGCCCTCATTGAAGATGTTGAGGGCGTTTGAGAAGGAGTCGATCTAATGGACTGCCTGCGCATGTTGTAGTATCTACTTTACATAATAATACCAAAATACTTAGTTACGTTTTTTCTATTTCCAGAAATTATCTTTTGTTGTGATTGTGTCTAATGCTCTAACTATTATGGTACCTAGTAGGTACTCAGTCTAAAAAACTACCTGTATAATCATTGTTGTAGGTTCTATCAGCTGTACGCTTTTTCACCGAGAGCAGTTGCACCAACGATGCATCGGCCAGGAATATAATATAGCACTAGGGCAGCGCACTGTCAGACTTGTCAGGGAGGTGTCTCAAGCAATTGTGCAACGAGTTATGGCTAGTTATGCTTTAGGTTAGGTTCAAGGAATATACTACTTTATGGTAGTTAGGTAGAATTCCAAAAGACAGAAGTTTCTACGTAACAACTAAAAATAATAAAAATCTGCCAAACTGTGTCAAAAAAAAATTTTTAGACTATTAGTCGTCTCATATATGGTATAGTCCACGAGTTGCCATTTTTTTAATCGATAAACTCACGACGTGTTATCGAATCAATAAAATTTACCGAGAGGCTAGATCCATGCTACGGCATTTTGATAAAATTGATAAAAAAAAAACTGGTTTACTGGTCGATAAATTTATCGAATTTTATCGATCGATAAGATCCATGCTCGCAGGGCAGGGCTGGTTTTCAGCATACCCCATTGCTTGAACTGAGATGTTACTCAAGCATGAAAAAATATAGAAATAGAATCGAAAAAAACAGCACTGCATACAAGTTATTACAATAATTTTACATGGGACAGGAAGTTATTTATGTTGACTACAGTTCTGTTGAAGATTTCCATTATCTGGAGCTGTTCCAGAATGTTGATTCAGGTCATGCTTACCATAAAAATGCATTGTCATCAGAACTGAACCAACATGTGAAAAATTCAACTCCGCAGGTTAAGAGGAAGTGGTTCTATTTCAGCTTGCAAGATTTTACCTAAACAAACATACATACATACATACAAACATTGCAAGTTTAATAAAAGTTTTAAATAAATGTTACATGTTGACTTCATACTGCATAGATCTGCGTATTTTATTACAAGGCTTGAAAACTATACACATATCATATATGTATATATATCTATCTTTTTATACGGTCAATAATAATAATAATTATTATTATTTATTACATATAAAGTACCTAGTAACTTATAAAAAGTGAGTACAATAAATAATTTAAAAAATGCCACTGTGTACATGGCATTTAATAAAATGAGTTTTGTCTGTCTGCCTTTATGTTCTTACTCGGTACTTGTAGTCCTGGAATAACTTTAAATTTTATCTATAATTATAATAAAGCACGAAAAGTCCGAAATAAGATTATTTAAAAAAAAAAACTATTGCTCTTAAAATAAGCTACTGAACAAGAAGATAACATTTCAAAAAAAACAAGTCTGTGTGTCATCTGTTTATTTGTTTGTCTGTATGTTTGTTCACGCATCACTAAAAACTACCCGATTGCGACGCCGGTTTCACTGTTGGATATTTTATGATTCGACTTAAAAAGGGGTACTCGGTATCTTAATCTGATGATTAAAAGCTGAGCATTTGATAAGAAACTATTTCACGGCCGAACAAATTTTGAAGAAATGTAGTTTATTGTACTTTATAGGTACCTTAGGTCCTGGAATAACACTTATGGGCTACTTTAAAAAAAAATGACCATGCGGGCTAAGCCGCTGGCACAGCTAGTCCTAGATAAATGTCCACGGCACTTCACCATGTAGGTACTTACACAATCCAATTCCTCCAACTCCTGATTTAGAGCATCAATGTCGCTCCAAAGTGATTGATCTGCATTGGATGAGGTTGAAGCCAATTCTGAAAGTAAGGCAAAGGTTGTTCAAGAGTAGTAGAAAGGTGCCAGATCACTGACTAAACAATATTAGTAAAAATATCCATGTCATTAATTAAATGATTGATTGATTAATAAATGTGACGTTGGAGCTCAAAAATAACACTCTTTGGTGGTGGTTAGGGAATGTTTTTGAACCAGGATTACCAATGTTCTAATTGCTTACACAGCAGAAATATAAAATGCACATTTGTTTTAAAGTTTAACTATTTTATTCAACAAAAACAGTTTTACATTAGATGCAATTAATTTAGTAATCCAAAATATCTGACACTACTTTAGTCCATTTATAGTATTTTTGATTATTATGTAGATGCTTTAGATCTTGGAATAACACATAAAAAACTTTTCATCATCATCAGCAGCTGGAGTAAAAGGTATTGCTTGTGTAGCAATGTAGACTTTTTCGCAATCATCAAAGCCAAATTTTATGAAATGGAAGGTTATTTTATTCCCTCTCCAACAGTATTAGGTTGCCTTGCTGACCGAGCGAGGGTGAAGCGCTCAGCTTCGGCAAACATTATTTCGTATGTCCGGATTTCCGGCTGTTCTCCTATACAGGTAGGATAGAAATGCTACCTATACAGGAGAACATTTGTGATATGAGAAACATGTTTATGTAAAAGAAAATAAAAAACTTTCTCCCTGATCGCACACAAAATTTTACATTTAAAATCTGGGCCACCAAGGATGTGACACACTTATGACTAGTGGCTCTGTGAGCTGTAGACCTAGTAAAGCCATCTAGTTACCTTATTGTAAAACTAACATTAATGACCAAGGTGCTCCATCAATCCCTACCTAGTGGGTAAAGGGCAGATTCCAGTAGTAGGAACCTACAAGTGAGAAATTTACTGCATTTTGAGGAGTTATCCCGCTCATCACACCGAAGATCCTCATCAGATCTTCACCAAATTGGTTACTAGCTTTCAAATAAAAACAGAACCATCGAAATCCGATTTAATAAGGCAGAGATATTCAGTAGCCTCCTTTTTGGGGGAAGTACCCCCCCCCCCCAATCAAAAATCTCCAACGACTAAAAAATTCTAAGAATCACTTAACCTGTATACCAAGTATTGTCTATATTAGTTGAGAAAAGTGACCTGTAGAGGAAAACAGAGATCTGGACAGCCAGACATCCAAAAGCATTTTTGAAGCTGAAACGGAGACGCTTTGTTCGCTCGGTCAATAATTATTGAAGCTTTTTTAAACAAGGGGCAAGGGCAATTGCTTTTTCCTCCGAATGTGTTCTGTGTAGAACACATTCGGAGGAAAAAGCAATTGCCAGTTTTTGATTAAACAAATTATTACAGTTATTCTTACCTGCAGGTGTTTTTTCAGTTGGAATCAAATCAGAAAACAATTTCATCACCAAATCTGAATCAACAACTTCGTACTCGCATCTATAGCGCATCACGAGATTGCTTGCCGTCTTAGCGCCAGTTATCAACAGCTTGTCTATTCTTCCTTTGAGTACATCAACTAAGTTACTAAGCACCCTCTTTCTATCAACTTTAGAGATATTATATTCCATAGTAAGATTGTTGATCAACTTCTCATTCTCTACCAATATCTTTTTGATCGCTTCCTTCTTTTTACTATCGAGCTCTTCCTCATTTTTAATATTATCTTTTTTTATTTTCAGTGCTTCTGCAACTTTGGCATTCATTTTGTCATGTTGTTTATCCATGTTAAAGATTATGCTCTCTTTGTATTGATCCATTGCTTTGTCCCTCGTTTCCGGTATTCCTATGTTGGTGTGTTTCTCTTTCGTATATGAGTCCGACAAATTGGGTCTGTACTCTATAGCTTTCCGCTTTGGATACTGGTCAGGTGAAGATGCCTCATATCTAAATATATGGAAAAACAATTAGATGATACAAAAGAATCTTTATTTAGGTGTAATTGCTCACTGCAAGCGGCTGTACTGCTTAGCCAGTAAAATATATTTTTATATTTAAAAAATATGGTACTTCTAGTGTATGGCTACTTCGGCAAAGCAGCTCAAGCGGAAAAAGTATGCTAACATAGTTAGTGGTTACAAAATCATAGGTACCCTTTTTCAAAAATCTATCTATCTGTTTGAAACGCGTGACCTAAATGCTGATACATAGTTGGCTCTTCCAAATAGCATTGCATTTGCAATTTAATGGGGCCAGCAAAAGATGGTGGGCTAAAACACTAATTGGACTACATAAAAGACTGAAATGGCATAATATGGGTGTAGTCCTTCATGTATTTATTACCTACTTCTATTAGACATAACATCATTATTACAATATTTGTTTGAAACATATTTTAATTTAAATATAACCTACCATTTATAAAAACCAGATGAGTAATTTCATTAATAAAGAGTAACCTCGTTACAATACAAAACAACGAAATATAGGAATTTTAATAGTAACTTCTCTCTTCACCTCAATAGTAATCAATAGCAGAATTAACAGACAAAGACAATAAGTACCATAGAATTAAATACAGATGCCGGATGCGAACTGATGATGAACTGAGGATATGTGAAACAATTATGTATGAAACAAAATTTTTAAGTACATAGACGTATCTACGTCGTAGCTAAGGTCGTAAACTTAGCAAATGCCAGAAAATGCTTTGATATCGAATTTCAAATCAAATCACAAATTGTTTCAAAAATAATGTTCCTTTCTCATTGTTTTATAAATCAAAGAGTTATATATTACAGCGGTACAGCCATAGACCAGCCAGGGTTGCCAGATATCAGCTGACTCAACTCGCATAATTTTCACGACCGAGTAGCCTAAATCGCCTAATTTTTTATTGTGCCTATTTTTTAAGTAGTTAGCCTAATTCGCCCAACATTTTGAGCTAAGGAGCCTAAATTTAGCACAAATAAAAAAACTTAAATAAATACAACGTAAAGCAATCAAAATATATGTATTTTCAAGTTAAGTGTAGATCACCTTTTCAATTAAGTCATGTGTTCTTTTTTTACATATCCTCTTCTAATATAAGAATAAATTCCTGCACAAGTTCACCATCATATCAGCGGGAGAACCCTCATTTCCACTAGAAGTGGTGGCAGAAATATATGAGCCAGCCGCGTCAATCGGTCTTCTTTTGTACAAAATTTACATTAACATACCTTTTCTTTTGATAACAACAACTTACGAAAGAAACAAACAAAACAAACAAAAAAACACGCGCGGCCAGTTGGTACAAGTTGTGAAGTTGCTTTTCGCATTCTTGTTTTGATTTTAAACACGGTCACATCAGCGAGTTAGTAATATTGTTTTCTTGTTATCATACGCGTTTCTCTATCTCCTATAAATAGTGGACGCAAAGAACACAAGCAGCATGGAAATAACTGTAGACGTGCATATATATATATATATATTACGTTTCGTTACATGCATTTTAAGGAATTATTCAATTAATTTGGGGTAATCCTGAGATAGCCTAAATCGCCTGTTATTTTTTTCTTATGTAGCCTAAATGGCTACTGGTAGGCAATCAGATTTTTTGGTCGCCATTTGACCCCCTGAGGTAGCCTAAATGGCGATAATTCGCCTATTCTGGCACCACTGAGACCAGCAGTGCTATTACGCAATGTTGATCATATCGGTTTCAAGCCGTCAAATTCATTAATGCCTTGCGATAGTCGAAATTGCTATGAAGTGATAATCCGATTGTAGCCAAGTTCTGTAATAGCCCGACCACAAAACTTGGCTTCAATCAAATTGTCATTTTTTTCATAGGAAAATCGTCTCGCAAAACTTTAATGAATTTGACGGCTTGAAACCTTCGAGCATATATTCAATGGAGATGTGAATGCAAGGCGTACCCTTCTGCTGGCCATATGGCACGACTTGACCATTCACGTTACATAAAACTATTTCACTCACGACCGCGGCCTCGCGACCGGATGGAAGCCAACCCATCTTCGGAAACGCATCCAACGGGCGCTCGTCGCCCTCTGAGAGTGGTTCCGAAGATGGCGCATCTTGGTGAACCCTAAGAAAAGCGCAGCAATGCGCTTTACTGAGGACACCAGGCGGTACCTTCCATCCGGTCGTCTTACGATGTTCGATCAATCCATCCCGTGGGCGAAACAAACCAAGTACCTAGGAGTTACCCTTGATTATCGACTGAGATTCGACAAACACGTTAAAGTAGTCCGCAACAGGGCGTCCTTCTTCCAAGGCCGCCTTTACCATCTCTTAGGCAAGCGGAGTAAAATGTCCCTTAGGAATAAGGTGACGCTTTACAAAGCTTGCATCCGCCCCGTCATGACTTACGCGTCTATAGCATTCGCGCACGCCGATCCGTCAATCCTGGAACCGCTCCAGAGAGTCCAAAATAAATTCCTTCGGAATGCAGTAGGCGCTCCCTGGTATCAGAGGAACGCCGACCTGCACCGCGATATCGAGCTTCCCTCGATCAGTCAATTCACGAAAGATGCCTCTCGCCGCTACTTTGATGCGGCGCCCCATCACCCCAACCCGCTCGTAGTAAAAGCCTCCGACTATACGACACTGTCTGTCGTATAGTCGGAGGCTTTTACTACGCCCTCCGTAGACGTCCCCGCGATGTCCTGGACGATCCGGACGACGCCATCGCAGTCAAAGTACTGGCAGCGATGGCCTCGCCCAATCCGACCACCTCTGGCAACCCGCCAGGGGGTATCAACACACTTAGACACAGACACCGACCTCGCCGGCGAGGTCGAAGGTCCCATAACACATAGTCAGATATTATTCGCCTTCGAGTTTCTTGCCGATTCTTCTCGAAGGTGTATTACGAATCGGCGGTTAGTTATAAAAGTCAATCAAAGGGCACCTAGCCATTGTTCAGAGCCCCCTCGATCACTACTTAACGGTAGCGATCCAGGGGTGTTTAGTTCGTTACCCCCGTAATCAGACGGCCGTCCAAGCCGAGGGCCGTACCCTGGGTACCCTCGTGCGGGTCGTCTAAATTTTAACATTGGCGCGCGCCTTCTGCGTCACGCATTGCGGCGGAGTGCTTGTGAGCGCTCGCCCTCAAGTCCGGTTCAAGCTGTAGAGGTCGATAAGGCCAACAGCATTAGTCATTCCTAAAAAAAGAAAAGAAAAAGAGACCTCGTCCATTCGGTATCGTTTCGTGTCGCAAAGCAGAGCTCCGTGAAAATGGTGAATTGTGCGGATTTTTGTGTGAAGAAGATTATCAGCAACATCAAACTTACGGGATCACGGTATTTCGTATCACAAGTAAGTGTTATTTATGTGAATTGTGCTTGTAATTTTGTATAATTTTGATTCAAATGAACTACCAGTTGCGACAGATTAGCGACAGTTTTACGACGCCATCCTCTTGGTAGAAGGCGTGGTGCGGGGACAAATTGAGTGGAATTGATTGAACGAATGATGGAATGAACGTTAAATTATCTCAAAATGAGGAGTGATAGTACCTAACGGATTATTTTTCAGTGAGTATTAAAAGTTTTTTAATCTACATTTAAAAAGCGATATGCCATTCACTTACAACGCTGAAATTTTGCCTGTTACTATCATATAGGCTGTAGGCGGCAATTACAAACGGATGTTACGAATGGGCCCGATTAAGAGGGTGAAAAATGAGTTCTGGGTTTCTATTAAAGTTCATGTTATTTAAGTTCGGGACACAACACAACGTTTGGTATTAAGTTAATAGTTTAAATAATTCTGAACTATTAACCTGTGGACGAGTGCGTTTTTGGAGTACTTGAGCTATTTTTTAAATATAGAATGATTAAAAGGTTTGCCATATACAAAATCTGTATTTGAGGAAGGTATATGAACAAAAAAATAACGGAAATAGTTTTTTTTTTCAATTTTTCTTTGTTTATTTTTGCAAAATTTGCATTAAATAAACTCATATATCTCGTACGGGATACCGATAGCTGACAGGTTAACTGAAAATACAAATATATTTTCTTGTAATATAATAAAGTACTGCTATTAAATGATAACAAACTACATTCAATACTTTTATTTTATGAATGCCTGTTACAGAAGAGATGAATAGATAGATAGATAGATAGATAACTCTTTATTGTACACCACATAGAACAAAAAATACAATAATAACTAAAACATTTATACAAAATAAATGGGACAATGGGCGGTCTTATCGCTAAAAAGCGATCTCTTCCAGACAACCTTTGGATGGAAAGGAATTAATATACGGCAAAGACGGTGGTGCATTATAATCTAACAAATAAATAATAAAAACTGAATACAATGAATAAACATATATACACATATATTCCAATATACCTACACATAAATATGTAAATATATAGTACAGTATATATATATATATATACATATATAAATATATATCCATATACATAGTATATACATTATAATAAATTACATTTACTATATACAAACATAATAAAAATAATATACAGTGAAACCACAACAGAATAACAACAAAATAGCAAGAAGTGATATTAATTAGAGAGATAAAACTTCTTTACTTGAAGTTTAAAAACAGGGAGTGACTGGGCTCGCCTTATAGTAACTGGCAGAGCGTTCCATAGGCGAACTGCTTGGATGGTAAATGAACTGCCATAAAAAGAGCTTCTATGTAGAGGGATCAACAAAGCTAAATTTTCTGATGACCTGAGTGACAACTTGTTAGAATCAGACAGGAAATATTTCTGATCTGGATAAAAATGATTGTCCAAGCAATTATGTATGAAATGAGTAATAAATAAAGTAATGTAAGTTTATTTACTTACAGCGTGTTTTTAAATTAACGAAAAACCTTTCGTGGGATTGTACTTAACAACATTTTGATCCATGAATTTTTTAAAAGTATTTACACGTCTTAAAAAAAACAATTTAAAGCTTAAAAGATTATTTTCCAAGTATTTTAAAATGATAAAATCATAGCTTTCGCCCGTGACTTCGTCCGCGCGGACTACAGTATAATATCGCGTAAAAAACATCCCATATTCTTCTAGGATATTGAAAACCAATGCAAAAGTATAGCACCAACGCTCTCGATGCTTTTTGACAGACATGTTATTATTTCGTTTCCATGGTACCCGTTCCTTACTACGAGTAATCAACATTTTCCAGTTTTCCCGTGGAAACTTACTATTTTCCGTGGAAATTTATGTTTTATTCCAAGGTATCTCCAGGAGTGGGTTTTAGCTATATTCATACCAAATTTCATCAAAATCCGTCCAACCGTTATCGCGTTAAAACTCCCCAAACAAACAGACAACGTTTCACTTTTATATAGTGGTGTGGATTGCTAGAGCTTCCTCTAGGTATTTTGTCATATACTTGACTTCAAAGATCTGTAATTATAGCCATACCGTGTCATTTATTTTTTATCAATAATTTCAAGGAAAAAAGCGCCGAAGTATATTTTGTCAATGAATAAAAGTTCTCCCACGTGAAGGTTTGCATTAATTCAAAAACACGCTGTATAAATAAATAAATTCACCAAGTAGCGAAAATTTGCTCACAAAGTAGTACAAGTTCAGTACAAATATATAATATAAATAAATTACTTTAAAAAACTCAAATTATAAATAGCTATATCTTTTCATCTCGATAAAATAAAAGATTCATTTTACATCTTCAACGGAACGTTAGACATATGTATTTAGTAAAACCACGTTAATTTCATTCAATCATTCATTTATCGTTCAGGTTACCGGTCTTTGTGAATGCCCATCACTAGAGATTATCATAGTGTGCGTCTAAGCACTGTCTAAGCGTTACTATGCTGTATTTTATAACTGTTTGCGTATTATAAGATGGTTTGCGAGATTGTTTTAGTGTGCGTTTACATGAATTAAGATTTTTATTTGCGCGTGTGCAATGCGTGTTTACCTCGTCCCCCGTCAAAATTGGCAGCAAATAATGTTTGCGGATTAAAACGTTAGCATCTTCATTGGATATATGCTCGAAGCTTATAACCGATATGATCAACATTGCGTAAAAGCACTGCCGGGCCCCGACCACAGAACTTTGCTTTAATCAGATTGTCACTTTTTCATAGCAATTTCGACTCTCTCGCAACGCACTATTGAATTTGACGGCTTGAAACCCATGATCAACATCGCGTAATAGAGCACTGCAGGGCTGCCAGAGTGCCAGATATCAGCTAACTCAATTCGCTTAATTTTGACGACCGAGTAGCCTAAGTCGTCTATATATTTTTTTGTCATGTAGGTAGCCTAATTCTCGTAACATTTTGAGCTATATAGCCTAAATTTAGCCGAAATAAATAAAAAACGTAAAAAACAACGTAAAGCAAAAAACATACATAATTTTTTAACGTTAAGCTTCAGGACACGTTTTTATTTATTTAATGTATTCGTTATTTTTTTCTTTACAAATCCTTTTCTATTAAAAGAATAACTTCCTGCATAATTTCACCATAGTCATTTTCATAGGGAGAATCCTTATTTCCACTAGAAGGGGTGGCGGAAATAGATGACCCAGCCACGTCAATCGGTCTTCTTTGCTACAAAATTTACGATAACAAACTTTTGATGATAATAAATAACGAAAGTAACAAACAAAACAAACAATAGAAAAATTCGTTGTGAAGTTGTTTTTCGCTTTCTGTGTTTTGATTTTGAACACTGTCATATCAGCGAGTTAGAATGAGCTAGACATATTTTTTTCTCGTTGTCGTACACGTTCACTCCTACAAATAATGGACGTAATGTAACGATAGCAGCATGAAATAACTGCAGACGTGCATATTACGTTTCGTTGCACGCATTTTAAGGAATTATCAAAGAATTACTCATTTAATTTGGGGTAATCCTGAGATAGCTTAAATCGACCGTTATTTTTTCCTAGGTAGCCTAAATGGTTACTGGTAGCCGATAGGATCTTTTGGTCGCCATTTGACCCCCTGAGGTAGCCTTAATGGCGATAATTCGCCTAATCTGGCACCCCAGCCATAAATGCCCACTACACTACTCGCAAAGTTGATCGAAGTTAAGCGAACACGAGAGTGTAGATGGGCACTTCGGTTCGCTTCGTGCAACCTTGGCTCGCCTCGGGTGACTTCCGATTGTTGTCGGTTTTTGCGCCCGAGTCAAAGGACTAGAAGCGCCCCGAAGTTCTATAACGAAGCGTCTCACTACACTACTCGGCTTACTTTATATGATAGTGATAAAAAAATATTAAAGGTAATGTTAAAACTTATTGTGCCTTGTTTATTCTAATAACATAGTTCTGTTCCGGTGCATTACAATCATCCACCATTATTTAATATTTTTTTCTTGTGGTATATAACTACGCACGTAAATATAGATAGATAGATAACTCTTTATTGTACACCACATAGAACAAAAATACAATAATAACTAAAACATTTATACAAAATATATATAGGACAATGGGCGGTCTTATCGCTAAAAAGCGATCTCTTCCAGACAGATATAATACGCGAGAAAAAAACATTGCAATAGCAGCTGCCATTCGTACATTATCCATGATGCATAGCGTGCGGGCGCCGCCGGGCGACTGAGTTCCTTGCGAAGTTGCACGAGCGTGTAGTCACGTACTTCGAACTTCGATCAACTTCGAACCGTACTTTGTCGAAGCAACTTCGCGAGCAGTGTAGTGCCGTGGCCCAATTACAGAACTTGGCTTCAATCAGATTGTCACTTTTTTCATAGCAAAATCGACTCTATCGCAAAGCATTATTGAATTTCACGGCTTGAAACCGTCATGATCAACATTACGTAATCGCAGTGCAGATAATAGACTACGTACATCCATCCGCCATTCAAGTGATACAAGACCAAAGAGAAAACAATACACTACAAGTACAGTGGCCCTATTACAGAACTTGGCTTCAATCAGATTGTCACTTTTTTCTTAGGAAAATCGACTCTATCGCAAAGCATTATTGAATTTGACGGCTTGAAACAGTTATGATCAACATTACGTAATCGCACTGCAGGGGTTGCGTTCACTTACTACGCTCGAATCACCCGTGCGAATATCGCTCGATCATCAGTGGCCCAATTCCATAACTTGGCTACAATCGGATTATCACTTTTTTCATAGCAAATTCGACTCTATCGCAAGGCATTAGTGGTTGCGATACTGAGAATTCGATTGAAGCCAAGTTATGGAATCGGGCTGCCGGAGTTAGTGAACGACTTTGGACGTCCACAATCCACATAGAACTGACAACTGTCAGTTTCATACTATTCTTCCCCTCCCCTACTATTTTTCAGGGTGACTCGTGCGTACGTCCGACGATGCCGTGAACGATTTCGAGTGATCGCGCGGATGATCCGTGCGTCCTCGAGCGTAGTAAGTGAACGCACCCCATGTCTACACTACGGAACAAAATAAACAAACAAGAAATTGGCGTTTTGGGTTGTTTCGATTGCCATTTTTGCCACTAACGATCCTTCCCAAACCGACTTATGCATGGAATAAAGTCACTTTTCCGATGACAAATTTAACTGTCATGTCAAAACGAACGGTGACCGAAACTGAGCAGTGGCCCTATTACAGAACTTGGTTTCAATAAGATTGTTACTATCTCATTGTAATTACGACTCTATCGCAACGTATTAGTGATATTGAAAATCGGATTGAAATCAAGATAGATAATAACACTACAGTAGTCCTATTAGCTAATTTGGTTTCAATCAGATTTTCATTAATAATAGCGCTAATGCTGTGCGATAGTCGAAATTGCTATTAAATATTGCTTGTTGCATAATTAAACAAGATAGGTATATGCTCTGCTGATGCTATCGCGCGGTTGCAATGAGATTTTAATTATACAGCGTTAATGGCAACTCGACGTATTCCCATCAATGGGCCCGTTCACATAAACGTTCGAGGACGCACGGATCACCCGCGCGTACACTCGAAATCGTTCACGGCGTCGTCCGGGCGTTCGCATGGGTCATCCGAAAAATAGTAGTGGAGGGGAGGAATAGTATGAAACTGACACTTGACAGTTGTCAGTTGTATGTGGACGTCCAAAGTCGTTCACTATCTCCGGATGATCGAGCGATAATCGCACGGATGATTCGAGCGTGTAAGTGAACACAGCCAATGTTTGGACGAAAGATAGTAGTTATTCAGATATTTGAAATTTATTAATAGTAATTTTTGGAAAAATATGCGGTTTTGGACTAACTAAGAAAGAAATGCCAAATTGAATGTAAAGTGTTTTACCCCATCGAGTCTGGTAGAAAAGGTTAGTTAGTTTTTTTTTTTGTTCCGTTTGCGCCATATTCGGCTCGCAAGGACAAGGTCACTTTAACCGCTCGATTGATTCTATGCGCCACAGACACTTTTTTTGTTTTCATTGATCATCGCAACTAACGCTACAGTCACATTTTTTGTTTTCATCGATCATCGGACCAATCGATAGCGACGTAAATTTTGCCACTCGATTTTGAACAAATTTAAGCGTGTTTATATAATTATTTTGCTTCGAAACCCAGAACATAAACACTTGAAATATGTGCCGTACCTATTTAGCTCCATAAATCACCAGTTTGTTTATCTAAGCGCTCAATGAAGTGGTCATAAAACTGTTTGTTTACGCAAAGTCGGCGCGGCCAGATGTGTCGCGTAGACCTTCTTTTTTTTGTGGGTTGACAATCAGATACCTGTGATCTCGGCACATACCCAATAAATCCCCAGTTTGCGGCCAGATGTGTCGTGTCGGCCTTCTTTTTTTTTGTGGGTTGACCATCAAGTACCTGCAGCCCGATTACATAACTTGACTTCAATCGAATTCTCAGTATCGCAACCACTAATGCCTTGCGATAGAGATAGATAATGAACTTACGGTGATTAAGCTCCTGCGTGATATCACTGTGAGCCTTATGTCAAATTTGACGTTTCTGCCATACATCGGCAGTTTTGTGGATTAATGCAATGAGAAAAGAAACCTTACAAGTTATGTTGAGTTGGGATTAAATAATATAATCACTAAGTACATCCCCATATCTTCCTATATGGTCTTTGCTACCTGCGTTTAAAACTTTGGAGTGAAGTCCCCATTAGTGATGAAGGCACCAGGAGGCAGTTAACCCTCCGTTTGACGCTGCAAGAGGTCAAACGAGCTAAATTCACTCAATTTAGTCCACGACAAATAGAAAAATTATCCTCGATCAAAGGAAGGTCCGATACAAAATCACGCTGACAGTGGCTGACAGAACTGTGAGATGTCAAAATCGTAATTTTTGATTCGGACCGCAGTTATTTCCGTCAATGCTTTTGAGTAATGAAATTCGATTCAGACCGCGGCCTAGGTCTATTCTGATAAGAATGTAATTATATGTACAGTCAATCGGGGTAACTTTGACAGCTCAACATTTATTTTTTTCGATAATATTAGCGGACGTCTTTCGTCGTAAATAAGACTGCACTTTATTAGTGTTCTCGGAGTAGTACACAAATATTTAAATAATTGTACAATTCATTGTACATTAAAAATAATTGAGATAATCATAGTTTTCTTCTGTGTCAAAGTTACCCCCTCCACATGGGTAACATTGACACACGGTAAACCAGTCATAGAAATCTGGTTCTAAACGATTTATTTGATCTTCTGGGTAACATTGGGTTATGTTTCTATCAAGCTTAAGGTACGGTTGATACAATAAAACCATAAAGTATGATAATTGTCAATTTTTTTTTTAAATTCAAGAACAATAAAGATGACAGAAAATTTCAAAAGGTTTTACATTCATAACAAGAAAATACTAATAAACTAAATGTGTGAGTGTTTTTATACACACTGAGTTAAACCTAAACCATATTATTTAAAAAGAACTAAAGTTAAGCACTTTAAAGTATTTGACTGCTTATTCACCCCACTCCAAATACAGTAAATCATCATCTATTTTGTACGTTCCAAGCCGCATTATTTGAATTTTTTCAGTACCCAGTGGTGTTATTAAATCTGTAATATTGACTTTTATTATGTATTTAGGTGTTGGCCATCTCCAACCCCCATCCATGCACTTGTTCATAGCCGCAATTATATAGTACGGGTATGAAGCAGACACTACCTTACCCGGAAACAAAGATCCTTCGTTTCTAAAGACGACTAGAGTTCCTGGCAAGACAGGCAGTTCAGTAGTGTTTACACCTTCCTTATGAATCATCTCCAAAATTCCGTCCATAACAACAAAGTCTTCCACTATAACGTTGTCACTATTATCCGTTGTTTCTATCCTAACTTCTGGCGTCACTTCACGCTCTATTTGTTCCAAGTCATAAGTTCTCGTGGCGTCGTTCATCTCCGTCTCACTGCTTCGGTTCTCGTTAGTTTCTTTAGATGCTGATTGTCGTACGCTATAGTTATCTTCTTCTTCGTTTTCTTTTTCCTGGATCTTCGTTTTTTTTTTTGGAGCCTTGAGGACGACCTCTTTTCACAGCATTCTTTTCATTTAGGTTCAGCGCTATTGTTTGTTTCTTTTTTATTTTTGTTATCTTGAGCTTTGTTCTTATAGTATAATTCCACTTCTTCCAGCGATACACTCTTACCAGCGCTTTGAAACTTCCTTTGGGTTTTGATGCCTAGATCAGTGTTACGCAATTCCGTCAAATAGCCGATGAAACTATCTCCTAGAGCTTCTTTAACACTTTCGGTGTTAACTTCAGATCTGGCGTACTCACCTAGCCTCTTGTCGATTTAGCGGGTGTATGCCAGCAGCCTTAAAAACTGCCATTATATTGGCTGACGACTGTTCGGCACCCAATTCTACAGCTTTTTTTACAAGTGCCGTAAAACAGTTTTTAGGAAGAGCAATAGCTTTTTTTCCTCTCACCGTTTCTCTCCAACTAAGAACTTTCCTCCAATTCGATTTCAAAGCGCTGAAGTAGCCCACATCGAGTGGCTGTAATATGTGGGTCGAGTTTGGTACTAGGCAGATGAATTTGATGTTGTTTTCCGCACACAGCTTTAAGGTATTCCCAGAAATGTGAGAGCTCAAGTTATCACAGAGAAGAACTTTTTTCCCTTCTTTCTTTAATGCTATTGGAAGAAAGTGTGTTTTAAACCAGTCATCAAAACTCTCTAGGTCTATCCAACCACTCTTGGTAACAGTCATCCGCGAGCCAGGTGGAGCTCCGATTAGCCAATCGGACCAAGTTTTTTTGGCTTTGAAGATGAAGTAGGGAGGAATCATCTCCCCGGCGGCACTCCCACAGAAGACTGCTGTGTAACATGATTTTGTTGAGTTACGAATAACTTCTGGATTTCGACATTTTCGTCGAAAGATCATTTTCTTCTTTTTAGGGTCATCGTGAAAGCCGCTTTCATCAAAATTGAAGATGTTCTCCGCGGGCACACCATTTAATTCAATTTCAAGATTATCAAAGAACTCATTGATTATCTCTTCATTTACCTGGGCCCTGCTTCTACTTATGTTTTTACCATTTGTAAGTTTTATATCAGGGTGTCTGCTAAGAAATAGCTGACCCCATTCCCATCCAAGACGATTATCTTTAAAAACTTTTACGGTTTTTTTGATGGAGTTCAAGTATCGTTGTATAATAAGTGTGATATCATCAATTCCTACAGGCATTCCATTATCGGCCAATGCCTTGACATGTTCTTTGATTGTTTTCCTCGAGATCATTTAATGCTGTGGGCCGCCCAACTTTGTTTTTATGTTCGTTTTTGATTTTGTTTTTGAGTGTGTTGATTGGTATTTTAAAATTTTTGCTTGCAGCATAAGCGCTTAACTCTCCAGACTTAACCTTCTCTATACATTTTTCTAGTAATCTGGTGTGTAATTGGATTTTGTTCCATACTTGCGGGTACCCGGCGTTGGAACCTTCTTCTTTCTGCCCATGGTTGATCGTCAATGACCTACAGACAAATTATACATACTAAATTTTAATTAATAATTCCTTTCAGATTATAAAATAATGTCTATGTTCCTATCACAAGGAGAATGTCAGCTGATTGAGATAACAGGAAACGAGACCTTAAGCCTCTATAAACACAAGAAAACTGTGTCAAAGTTACCCAGCAGAAAATTCAGTCATATTTTAATAGGGTAACTTTGACGGTGTCAAAGTTACACAGAAAATGCTTAGAAAATAACAATTCTCAATTTAGAGCTAATATCGGAAAAACTAAGAGTAAGATAATACATATTTTTTGCAAATTTGGAAATATATTTATCAATTACCACAATAAGCATCATTCATACCTTTTTTACAGCCGTTTTGAACCACAATCACAAAAGTTATTCACCGGTCGGGAACACAAAATACGCGCACAAACTTAGAAAAAACTTATTGTTCAAGTTTGTTTGACAAATCACTTTCTTTTTCTAAAGGTGTGTTTACGAAGCGAGTTACTACCACAAATCAAAAATATCCATAGATAAAAAATAGTTGGTTTTCACAGAATAAAAATACTTGAGGCTCCTTATGTCAATGTTGCCCTAATCAATCAAATTTACCCAAATTGACTGTAGTTAATAGAACTATCAACATTTATAAAAATAAGTAAAAAAATAATACATTATTACATAATGAGCGGTTTTCCAATACATACAGTTATATACATTTTTTATTTGTGCTTGTTTAAACGTTGCATAGGTCCCACTTTTGCATACTTACCTTTCTAACTAAAACAGAAATATAAAAACTATAGTTCAACTTTCATATTGAGTCTTTTTTTTGCCAAGATCATGTAGTACTATAATTTATTCTGTGCCATGATGTGTAAAACATTTGAAATATTAAGTTTATCTTATCTCATTAAGACATAAGTTCAAAAACTAAAACCCAACTACGGATACTTACCTTTCTAACTAAAACAGAAAAATAAAAACTATAGTTCAACTTTCATATTGAGTCTTTTTTTGCCATGATCATGTAGTACAATCATTTATTCTGTGCCATGATGTGTAAAACATTTGATATATTAAGTTTATCTTATCTCATTAAGACATAAGTTCAAAAACTAAAACCCAACTACGGATACTTACCTTTCTAACTAAAACAGAAAAATAAAAACTATAGTTTAACTTTCATATTGAGTCTTTTTTTGCCATGATCATGTAGTACAATCATTTATTCTGTGCCATGATGTGTAAAACATTTGATATATTAAGTTTATCTTATCTCATTAAGACATAAGTTCAAAAACTAAAACCCAACTACGGATACTTACCTTTCTAACTAAAACAATACTATAGTTCAACTTTCATATTGAGTCTTTTTTTGCCATGATCATGTAGTACAATCATTTATTCTGTGCCATGATGTGTAAAACATTTGATATATTAAGTTTATCTTATCTCATTAAGACATAAGTTCAAAAACTAAAACCCAACTACGGATACTTACCTTTCTAACTAAAACAGAAAAATAAAAACTATAGTTCAACTTTCATATTGAGTCTTTTTTTGCCATGATCATGTAGTACAATCATTTATTCTGTGCCATGATGTGTAAATACATTTGAAATATTAAGTTTATCTTATCTCATTAAGACATAAGTTCAAAAACTAAAACCCAACTACGGATACTTACCTTTCTAACTAAAACAGAAAAATAAAAACTATAGTTCAACTTTCATATTGAGTTTTTTTTTGCCATGATCATGTAGTACAATCATTTATTCTATGCCATGATGTGTAAAAATTTGAAATATTAAGTTTATCTTATCTCATTAAGACATAAGTTCAAAAACTAAAACCCAACTGTGGATACTTTCTAACTAAAAAAGTTTAAAAATGCGTCGGTATAGTGTCATAACACTATACACTATACATCGATTGACACCTAGCTTTTCAAAATCGGACCAATAGGGGCGACACGCTATGGTGGAACATCCACATATAAACATACATACATAGAATGTTAAACTCATTACGCTTCCCTTGCTTCGCCGTAGTCAGGTAAAAAGTATTATTATCGCTGTTTAATGTCCGTTTTTATATATAGAAGGCTTCTATTTCTGTATATAAGTTATTATCGGATTTATGGGAAGTACCCTCAATATTGATGCTAGCAAATTTTACTCAAAGGAAATATGCGCTTATTTTTAAGAGTAATAAACTACATTCAAACTTTTTTGAAAAGTTGCATTCCTCAGATGGGAATCGAACAAACAAATACGAAAAAATACATCATAGAATCCAAACTAACTCCATACCAAATTATATCAAGATAGGTTCAGACGCATAGTCGTGAAAAGGTAACAAACAGACAAACACAGATACATTCGCTTTTATAATATTAACTAGCTTTCGCCCGTGACTTCGTCCGCACGGACTACAGTTTATACTACGCTTGATGCTTTTTGACTGACTTGTTATTATTTCGTTTCCATGGCAACCGTTCCTCGAGTAATCGAGTAATCACATTTTCCAGTTTTCTCGTGGAAACTTACAATTTTCCGGGATAAAAAGTATCCTATGTTGGTCTTTATATTGTACAGTACCTATTTACAAAGTTTCATCAAAATCGGATCAGCCGTCGTGAAAGCTCCCCTAACGGCGTTTTACTTATAAATATTAGAATATTAATTTGGAAGTATGGACAGATAGAAAGAATAAAGGCAGCTGGTACTTACCGGTGTCGTTTGCCACTCCAAGATTGAGAAGATCTGCGTATTACTATTTCTTGTGAGGTGGAACTTCTGGTATAGCAGTTTCGAGAAGACCTATAGGTTCCAGGGCTTTCCTCACGTGAAGACCTGTAGTGCTCTCTTGACGTTCTTTCCCGAGAGGACCTTGAGTAACGATCAAATGAGGGCGACCGTAATTGACGGCTTATCGGGCTTCTTTTATGCGAAGACTTCCGATAATCTCCAGTCCTACTCTCTCTTGACCTATGACGTTCCTCTGCGAAAGTTGATGGCTTCAGTCCTGACTTTTCATTTAATCTGTCCCTTAGATCGGCGTTGAAACTCTCCCTATGGCTACGGGAGGAACTCTCCCTATGCCTACGAAAGGAACTCTCCCTATGGCTACGGGAGGAAGATTTCTTCGTTTTACTTTTTTGCTTCTTCTTTGCTTCTGTTTGAACATACACTTCGTCTGATGATGATGTATCGGATTGATGTCGTTTCCTCTTAGCTTCTTTTGCGGAGGGCTTGTCTTTTTCCTGTACAACATGATAATTATTATTGTTTCCACACAATTAAAGAGGTTATATGAAAATTATAATAATTTAATTTAATACTAGCTGCGCCCTGCGGTTTTACCCGCGTGAGGGATGATGATGATGAAAAGTTTCCTATGTGTTATTCTAGAGTATAAGCTATATCCATTCCAAATTTCATCAAAATCTTTTCAGCCGTTTGAGTGTGAAGGAGTAACAAACGTTCACATCACACACATCAATACATACAAACTTTCGGCTTTATAATATATTTTTCATCTATTCGAAAAACGCTGATTGGCTCTTAGAAATGAAGATCGTAGCTCCCAAACCGTATACGGATGAACTTATTTTGAAGCGGTTTTTATGTTTGAAAGCTGTTGTGAACGAGATACTCTTTATCCCTCGTTACGTCACAGAATAAATAATAGTACAAGTACAGAAGGCTAACTGAGTAAAGTCATTTAAATAAATAGCGACTCTCGCTACAACGCTATAAGTGCAATTTAACTCGCACGGCGCTACGAGCTTTCAATTATATTTACCTAGAAGGCGCTCGCCCACCGCGTGCAGGCTAGAATGCACCGTATCACAACGCGCGAGAACTTCCATTGCTCTAACCGTTTCAGAATCGCTCTGTCCCTTTTTTGCTCGGTAGGGTTGTATTAAGATATGACTTGTACTACTAATTATTCTGTGATATGTTATGACTTAGATATTGTAACAGAATAAATAAGTAATAATGTATTATGTTATTACTTATTATTATAAATTAAAATAGTTCTATTACATACAATGACATTCTTATCAGAATAGACCTACTACCTCATTTTTACTACCTACCTATCCCGTTTTCAGACCGCCGATAACTTTAGTGAGATACCTACCTACGTGTCGTTGGTTGATTATGATTATATCCTATAGGTATTGCACTTTGATGAATAAAACGCGTCACAGACGGCTAAGATACGATAATGTTTTATCTTAAGATAAAATATCGCTCGCTATACAATTTATATGAACCATCACAAACGGCGAAGATAATATATATTTGCATCTTACAGTATCTTAAGATATCGAGCGACTTGGAATTTATTAAAAGATGTCATCTTAAGATACGAAATATATCGTAACAGATACAAAATATATATTAATATACTATCTTAAGATACAAAATATATCGTAAATGCTCTACAGGTTGCTCTGTTTTGTTTTCGTGACGTTTTTTTAACCTTAGGGGTTAAAAAAACGTCACGAAAACAAAACAGCGTTTTTTTAACCCCTAAACAAAGAGACTGGTGTTATAAGTTTAGGGTGTGTATCACTGTTGTGTGTGTGTGTGTGTGTGTGTGTGTGTGTGTGCGCGTGTTTGTGTGGCATCGTAGCTTCCAAACGAATGGACCGATTTTGATGCGGTTTTTTCTTTTCGAAAGCTGATATTATCGAGATGTTTCTTAGACATATGGGAAGAGGGAGGGGGAGGTGAGAAAGAAAAGGAGGGTGAATATTGTAGCTTCCCAACAAATGGACCGATTTAGCTGTAGTTTTTTTATGTTTGAAAGCTGGGGTAAACAAGATGATTCATAGCTATAATGGGGGGTGGGAAGTCGGGGGTTTATATACATTCTGAATGAGTGCTTGTTATTGGTTTAATTGGCTGTGCCCATGGCTTTTCTCTAGGTTAAAAGTTACCTATGTGTTATTCCAGGAACATAAGTAAATTATGAATTTCGAGAAAACTTTCCTTCGACTTCTTAAAATAAGTTTGTTTTTTTTTTTTGTAGAAATATCTGCGTTGTGGTTAAATGCACCGCGGCTTTTTCTAAATTTAATGTGATTTTCTATCCAAATTGATCACCTTTTACAGTGCGCTAATGCAATTTGCATATCAAATTCGAAATCAGAATCGTCGTCTGATGAGCTATCTAATAAATCTAATAGTGAAACTGTATTACTCATATTTTATCACCCTGTATATAGAAAGCGGTGAAGAAATACGTGTGGCACCTAGGGCGGCCAGCGAGCGAATGAATAATTTCAATATATTATCGTATCTTAACCGTGTGTTACCCGTGTGATACCCTAAGATGCTATAATATTTTATATGCAGATATCGTAACATCAAATATTATCGTATCTTAGTCGTCTGTGACGCCCTTAAAGGTGCCTGTCTGAATTCCATGCTTTTTAATGAGTGAAAAATAAATTGCTACCTACGTAATAAAAGGTATTAAAAGTATGTAGGCTACTTACTAAGTCAGCACAGTAATTCATTTTCCGATCAACAATACCTACTATAATCAATTATAAAATTACGTTGATCGATTTAATAAAAGACTTTATTTCTGCGCGGAAAAACCTTAAATATTCGTATATAGGGATATTAGCGATATTGCTGGGCTTTCTTTTATATGAAAGCAAAACCAGCAATATCCCTTGCGTTACCAAGGGATATTAGCGATATTGCTGGGCTTTCTTTTATATGAAAGCAAAACCAGCAATATCCCTTGCGTTACCAAGGGATATTAGCGATATTGCTGGGCTTTCTTTTATATGAAAGCAAAACCAGCAATATCCCAAGGGATATAAGGGATATTGCTGGTTTTGCTTTTATATGATTTGCGTATAAATAATTATTAGCCTAAAAATGACTTACAATCAAATTATTTGGTACAAGGTTTTGTATGTCACTAGCTGCGGCCGTTCTTTCCACTTGGACCTCCCCTTTGGAAACCCTGAGGGGTCCACAGATATTCACTATTACACTTGGTCCCCCAACTAGGGGGTTCAAGATACATATAGATAGATAAGATAGATAGATACAGGATTATTGGTTATTGGTCACGATCCTGAAGTAGGGTGTTAGTACATGATGTCCACTATCAAATAACCCAGTAATGATTTAAGCAAAAGTCAACCTTTTTCGAGATATTATTTTGTTCATTATTTTTTGTAAAATGACGGATAGGCAACCATAAAAATTAATAATATAAAAACCATTGCAAGAATTCAAACTTTTTTACCGGTTCTAGGTCGAAAAAACAGTAACAAAGAATTGTGTATAATAAAATAAGAATAATCTGCAAACGTTTTTGAATCAGGAGTCTAAAACTAAACAAGTTAGATCATTTGTGTAAGATTCTTCAACAAAAAAACTGATTTTATTCAAATAAACACATAGTAAAGTAACTTAACATACTGTGCCTCAGCGCGGCACATGCCTTTACCAATTCGGCCACCGAGGCATAGGCCTCGGCGTCGTCACCCAAATCTTTCCACTAGCTTCTTTGAACCCGTCTTATGGGGACGGTAACGCTATCTATTGGTAGTATTACGAACTACCAACCAAACACGGATAATATTGATTAACTTCGTGTCTGAAAGATAACGCCTCCCAAATTTATATTTTTATGTTTTTTATAGCAGTTAACGCCTGCTTAGCGTAAATATATATAATAGTTTTCTAATGGAAAAATTTGGGTCACGGACGAGATTCGAACTCGCATACTGTGCCTCAGCGCGGCACATGCCTTTATCAATTCTGTTACCGAGACCTATGCTTCGTCATCCAAATCTTTCCACTAGCTTCTTTGAACCCGTCTTATGGGGACGGTAACGCTATCTATTAGTAGTATTACGAACTACTAACCAAACACGGCTAATATTGATTTACTTCGTGTCTGAAAGATAACTTCTCCCAAATCTATATTTTTTGATTTTTAATATAAAATGCTTAGCGTATATATATATAATAATTTTCTAATGGAAAAATTTGACGGTCACGGACGACATAAGACGTTACCGTCCCCATAAGACGGGTTCAAAGAAGCTAGTGGAAAGATTTGGATGACGACGCATAGGTTCGAGTAGTGTCCACTTCCACTTGTTTTTTTAAATTCTATGATGGTTATGCAGCTTTATTATTTATTTAATACTTTATGCACAAAAACAGTGTACAAAGCAGGACTTAATGCTATGACAGCTTTCATCGGTAAAGCAGTATTACAGTAGTCACAACGAATCTTTGTGGCTCGGAAGTTGTCTGCAAGTCGCTGCGCAATCTGCAATTATTCAGGCGCAATCACTATGTTGAAGGTGAAGTAGCATTGTATAACTGCTTCGCTCACGTTTCTCGCATCGTCTGTCTCGCTCTTACTTTATGCTTTTTTATCCTCACAACTGTACCTGCGCAATCGTTCATAGAGCCTAATTTCACAACCACAAATATCCGTTGTGACTACTGTACGGTATTATCCGTATTTAGTAACATAGATGTCGCTAGAGACATCTTTAATATTAAATTAAATATCTCCTGAAAACGAACAACACTAACAAGAAGAAAAAAATTAAGTGACAATGGTTGCTAACTTAATTTAAATCGTTTTAGATCCTAAATAGTCATTCGAAATGAAAAATGATATGAGAAACCTAAAGATGATTTTCAAATACCTATTCAATGATACCCCACTTGACATAGTTCGTCGACTTAATTTATTTTATTTTTCACAATATGGCGTCTGGTTCTCGCCATATTGAATTTTGTATTACTGTCTTTATTAGCACTCGCAAGATTAAGGCAAATCAGTTGACGTAAGAATCATCAAAATCGGCCCACGTATGATCTCTTAGAGTGCCACAAAGGAACAAACATACATAGGCAGATAAACACAATAGCCTCCGCTCAGTCGGGTAAAAATTTACAAGTTTTTGTCACCTTTATGCGTGATAAAATTATAAAGCAAGGTGCAATAGTAGATTGTATTACTAGGGAGCAAAATAAGATTTTGCTGGCGAGTGCGCTATTTTGAATCCAGAGCGGAGTGAAGGATTCTTCTCAGGATTCAAGTAGAATCCTGAACGTAGCGAGGGATACATTATACGTCGCCCGAGGCAAGATAATTTTGCGTCCGAGTGATACACTCTACTTTTCATCCCCCTTTCATCTATGAGAAAAATAAATAAAACGAGCTTTTAGATACTTTATAACTCATATATTTATTTAAAAGCGTATTAAATAGACTAAAAATGGATGACCTAAAATAAACTAGTTACTTATGCTTAGCTAAAAATGTATATTATTCACTTTGGACTTTCTTGATTTATGTCCTTCAGATAGCCTTCAGACAATCTCTTACCGGGATATAGTTAGTAATAGATTCTGTATCACATTTATTGCGTAGTTTCTTATATTTTCAGGTGTAAATAATTTAATACTTTCGCTACTTGAAATTGATGGACTCATTTTCGTGAAATTATTTAGTTTTTGCACTGTCAATATTCCTTGTCTCCGTGACGATTATATTGTGATTCGCGCGCTTTCGATATTTTCCACTTTTCCGTACACATACACGATTCTTTTTTAAAACATAGACAGCGCGCTACGTGACCCAATTTGCTACCATTGGTCAACTGTAAATCAGCAACCCTTCATTTATTTCGTGATAGGTATACACTAACTTTTCGGCCTAATAATATGTCGGGATAGACTCGACGGGACATAGTTCGACTTCGGATCTATAGTACCGGAGTTCTAATCCCAACTGGAGTGATTACATTTTGCACATTAAAAAAATGTGATGGCTTATAACTTGAATATGGCCGAGCTAAGACGAAAAGAGCCGGCGAGCCACAAAAAATCATTACTGGCCTCTCTGAAAGTCTTGAACTACCTTAAGCAGAATCCTGAACATAGCCAGGGCGGTCGCACTCCGCAACAAGTACAAATAAATTCAAGGACCCAATATTCAGGTCCGTTCAGTCGAGTGTCAAGCGTGCGCTCGATGAGTCGCGCGCCTTGTACTTAGCGATAGAGCACCTACTTACGTAAAGTTATTGACAAACTTTATTCGTGTTTTAATTATGAGTACCAAGGAGAAAGCTAGAAAGTACTGCATAGCATTCGGCTGTTTGAATAGTGATAGAAATGACGAATTGTCATTCTTTACGTTTCCAAAGGATATTGAAAGGTAATAAATTGTAACACTTATAATAGGTCCTAGTTATGTAGTTAGATATTGATATTTTTTTATTACGTAGGTTCCTATAGTTTTATAATATTTCATTTGTGTTCCATACCGAAGCTACGCATATTTAAGGTTTTTCCGCGCAGAAAAACCTTAAACATGCGTAGCTCGTAGTCGTTTATTAAATCAATCTACGTAATTTTATAATTGATTATAGTAGGTATTGTTGATCGGAAAATGAATTACTGTGCTGACTTAGTAAGTAGCCTACATACTTTTAATACCTTTTATTACGTAGGTAGCAATTTATTTTTCACTCATTAAAAAGCATGGAATTCAGACAGGCACCTTTAAGGGCGTCACAGACGACTAAGATACGATAATATTTGATGTTACGATATCTGCATATAAAATATTATAGCATCTTAGGGTATCACGGATATAACACGGTTAAGATACGATAATATATTGAAATTATTCATTCGCTCGCTGGCCGCCCTAGGTGCCACACGTATTTCTTCACCGCTTTCTATATACAGGCTGATAAAATATGAGTAATACAGTTTCACTATTAGATTTATTAGATAGCTCATCAGACGACGATTCTGATTTCGAATTTGATATGCAAATTGCATTAGCGCACTGTATAAGGTGATCAATTTGTATAGAAAATCACATTAAATTTAGAAAAAGCCGCGGTGCATTTAATCTTAACGCAGATATTTCTACAAAAAAAAAACAAACTTATTTTAAGAAGTCGAAGGAATGTTTTCTCGAAATTCATAATTTACTTATGTTCCTGGAATAACACATAGGTAACTTTTAACCTAGAGAAAAGCCATGGGCACAGCCAATTAAACCAATAACAAGCACTCATTCAGAATGTATATAAACCCCCGACTTCCCACCCTCCATTATAGCTATGAATCATCTTGTTTACCCCAGCTTTCAAACATAAAAAAACTACAGCTAAATCGGTCCATTTGTTGGGAAGCTACAATTTTCACTCTCCTTTTCTTTCTCACCTCCCCCTCCCTCTTCCCATATGTCTAAGAAACATCTCGATAATATCAGCTTTCGAAAAGAAAAAACCGCATCAAAATCGGTCCATTCGTTTGGAAGCTACGATGCCACACAAACGCGCACACACACACACACACACACACACACACACACAACAGTGATACACACCCTAAACTTATAACACCAGTCTCTTTGTTTAGGGGTTAAAAAAACGCTGTTTTGCTTTCGTGACGTAAGGTTAAAAAAACGTGTGTGTGTGCGCGTGTTTGTGTGGCATCGTAGCTTCCAAACGAATGGACCGATTTTGATGCGGTTTTTTCTTTTCGAAAGCTGATATTTAGTGAGTATTGAGTGCTAATAAAGACAATAATACAAAATTCAATATGGCGAGAACCAGACGCCATATTGTGAAAAATAAAATAAATTAAGTCGACGAACTATGTCAAGTGGGGTATCATTGAATATGTATTTGAAAATCATCTTTAGGTTTCTCATATCATTTTTCATTTCGAATGACTATTTAGGATCTAAAACGATTTAAATTAAGTTAGCAACCATTGTCACTTAATTTTTTTCTTCTTGTTAGTGTTGTTCGTTTTCAGGAGATATTTAATTTAATATTAAAGATGTCTCTAGCGACATCTATGTTACTAAATACGGATAATACCGTACAGTAGTCACAACGGATATTTGTGGTTGTGAAATTAGGCTCTATGAACGATTGCGCAGGTACAGTTGTGAGGATAAAAAAGCATAAAGTAAGAGCGAGACAGACGATGCGAGAAACGTGAGCGAAGCAGTTATACAATGCTACTTCACCTTCAACATAGTGATTGCGCCTGAATAATTGCAGATTGCGCAGCGACTTGCAGACAACTTCCGAGCCACAAAGATTCGTTGTGACTACTGTAATACTGCTTTACCGATGAAAGCTGTCATAGCATTAAGTCCTGCTTTGTACACTGTTTTTGTGCATAAAGTATTAAATAAATAATAAAGCTGCATAACCATCATAGAATTTAAAAAAACAAGTGGAAGTGGACACTACTCGAACCTATGCGTCGTCATCCAAATCTTTCCACTAGCTTCTTTGAACCCGTCTTATGGGGACGGTAACGTCTTATGTCGTCCGTGACCCAAATTTTTCCATTAGAAAATTATTATATATATTTATGCTAAGCATTTTATATTAAAAATCAAAAAATATAGATTTGGGAGAAGTTATCTTTCAGACACGAAGTAAATCAATATTAGCCATGTTTGGTTAGTAGTTCGTAATACTACTAATAGATAGCGTTACCGTCCCCATAAGACGGGTTCAAAGAAGCTAGTGGAAAGATTTGGATGACGAAGCATAGGTCTCGGTAACAGAATTGATAAAGGCATGTGCCGCGCTGAGGCACAGTATGCGAGTTCGAATCTCGTCCGTGACCCAAATTTTTCCATTAGAAAACTATTATATATATTTACGCTAAGCAGGCGTTAACTGCTATAAAAAACATAAAAATATAAATTTGGGAGGCGTTATCTTTCAGACACGAAGTTAATCAATATTATCCGTGTTTGGTTGGTAGTTCGTAATACTACCAATAGATAGCGTTACCGTCCCCATAAGACGGGTTCAAAGAAGCTAGTGGAAAGATTTGGGTGACGACGCCGAGGCCTATGCCTCGGTGGCCGAATTGGTAAAGGCATGTGCCGCGCTGAGGCACAGTATGTTAAGTTACTTTACTACGTGTTTATTTGAATAAAATCAGTTTTTTTGTTGAAGAATCTTACACAAATCATCTAACTTGTTTAGTTTTAGACTCCTGATTCAAAAACGTTTGCAGATTATTCTTATTTTATTATACACAATTCTTTGTTACTGTTTTTTCGACCTAGAAGCAGTAAAAAAAGTTTGAATTCTTGCAATGGTTTTTATATTATTAATTTTTATGGTTGCCTATCCGTCATTTTACAAAAAATAATGAACAAAATAATATCTCGAAAAAGGTTGACTTTTGCTTAAATCATTACTGGGTTATTTGATAGTGGACATCATGTACTAACACCCTGCTTCAGGATCGTGACCAATAACCAATAATCCTGTATATCTATCTATCTTATCTATCTATATGTATCTTGAACCCCCTAGTTGGGGGACCAAGTGTAATAGTGAATATCTGTGGACCCCTCAGGGTTTCCAAAGGGGAGGTCCAAGTGGAAAGAACGGCCGCAGCTAGTGACATACAAAACCTTGTACCAAATAATTTGATTGTAAGTCATTTTTAGGCTAATAATTATTTATACGCAAATCATATAAAAGCAAAACCAGCAATATCCCTTATATCCCTTGGGATATTGCTGGTTTTGCTTTTATATGATTCATGTATCTACTTCAACATTGATTGTCTAAAGCTACTTTAAAATATGCTTAAATGGACCTATACTGCTGTGCCTTCCTATTTGGAATGGACCATAAACCATAATTCACGCTGAAATAGGGCCGCAAAGATCACTTTTCTTACAACTATGGTAAAAGTAAAAACTAGAATATAAGCAAACAAGTATAACTTACCAATTTTTTTAATTCCCTTTTAATTCGTTTCTTTTCAAGTATTAGCTGGTGCTCGGAAAATAACACCTGCATTTGCTTTTCTATTACAATCAGTTGTGCCTGAGAACAAAAATGTTTAGTGATACATTCCTACATTAACCCAACATACAAGATCACTCCATGAAAACATCTCTTGCGGCGGAGCGCTTTCGCGCCCGCCCCACCGCTGACGCTGTAGAGGTCAGTTATAGACCAACAGCACATACCTATCTTGAAGGGAAGGCATGTTATGTACCCAAGTGAGGGTAGTTAGAAATCCAGTCTGAAGATGTCTACCCAACCAGTATTTGTGCACTGCTAGTTCCCGGAATATTTGTGAGTTATATTATACCCTCGTTAACATCATTTGTGGTTTCCACAACAGCAAATCGATTATTCAGCTTTCCCTGGAATTTCTCAGACCCTGCCATGATTTGCGTCAACTTGGTCGGAGCTTGGGCTTTATCATAAGGAGCCTTTCAAGCTTAAAATCAATATTCAGAGTGTCTCGGACCAGTCGGTGATCACTGCCGGTATTAAACCTATTGATCACCGAGACACCGTCATGACAAAGTCAATCTCATTTTTTGTAATGCCATCCGGGCTTAACAAAGTCCACTTTCTCTGGGGCTGCTTCTTAAAGAAAGAATTCATTAAGAAGAGCCCCTCCTTCACTAGAAAGTTAACTAGCATTTGCCCTCTGGCGTTCCTGATGCCAAAGCCATGTGGTACAATTTTCAACTCGGCGTAAGCTTGTACACCCACTTTAGCGTTAAAATCCCCCATAACAATGTTGAAGTGGGCCCTTCTTGTTGTATGAAGGGCTTTGGATATGTCTTCATACATGTCTTCCAAATCGTCATCAGAGTGTTTCGAAGTTGGTGTGTGAATCTGTATCACCCTAAGAGAATGTCTCTCGATGAGCTTGATAATAAGGTACGCTACCCTGGCCGACACACTGTAGATTTCTTCAACGTTGTTGGCAAGGACCTAGTGCACGAGGAACCCAACGCTGTCTTGGGATTGGTGATCTCCGTCTCTGAATTACATCAGATGACCTGATTTAAGGGTTATGGTGTCCTCTTGGAAAAGTCGCGCAGCCTCCACATATCAGAGTTTTTTTGAGAAATTTCAGTTATAAGTTTATTTTAAATCGCCCAAAGACTAGGGTAGGTTAGGTTAGAACATGACTACACATCGACAAAGTAAATTTATGGATGTATAATTTACGGCCGATTTTTAATAAACTGAAATATCTCATAAACTAAGCATCTCCGGGGGGGCGGAGAGGTACCAGGGGGTGGTAGCTACCTCCCCCCTCTACCCCCCCACCTTTAATCAATGGCATCAGAAGTAAATTTGAAAGTATGAATGGAAATAAAATAAATAAAAACTCGGAAAGGAGTCCTGCGCAACTTTTCCTTCAAAGGGGGTGGTTCCTACATCCCCCCATAGCCCCTCCGCCCCCCCAAAATCTACGGTATAGCAACTAAATTCCTGCCTTATTTAAGAAAGATGTGTCTGAGCTGCTAGTGAGGACCTAAAACACATCAACCTCAACGCTGGCTTGTGTCCAGAAAGATCAAGTAAGACATCCATAGATACTCACATCCATTTTCTTATTCACTTTTCTGAGTTGATCCGAGGACATCTTAGAGACTGGTATATCGTCATCTGCACTGCTAGATGACACCTTACGAAATCGGCGTTTTAATAGACTGCGCGGCGTCGGCGATCGCTCTATATTAAGGTCTACTTTCGCACGCAGTACCTTTATCTCCCCATCAGGCAAAGTGTACGGTTTTCCGTCTAATAAGTTTTGCGCATACATAGCATCATATCCAGATTTGAAATCCAATGCAATGTGGCGTTTATTTTTGATGTTTGGCAAGTCTCTTACTTTAAATGTTCCGATTTCGTCTGTATCGAACGATTTATCTAGATTGTAAGCCAAATCGTGGAGTGTGACCTGAGAATTAGGATACGATTTTAGCCAGTTCAGTCCAAAATATTATATTCTTTAAATTTGTAAATATCAAAATCAAAGATTACCTTCTTGGAAGGTTACTTACAAATTGTGGTATGCCGGATAAAACTACAGTGACTCGCATTTCTACCCGAAATTAACACACTAGCAAGTAATTGATTATTCCAAAGCTTAAATTATTCTTATTCAAAGCTCACGAAGTTCAAGTGTTTCGTTTGGCTTCTCACAGTCACAAACTTGCTCGCAGTCACAGTGCTCACGCACCACAACACAAGTACCTACCTACATAAAATATAACAATTTTGTGAAACTGTATTTGGTTACAAATTGAAATTACCCAGCAGCAGTGTTCTCGAACGTCAAAATGAGAAATCGGTAGAATTGCCCTCAGAAATCGGTAAATTTGTACATAAAATCGGTGTATATGATAAAAAAAAAACAATATAGTAGTAAAATTAATTTAGTTTGAAAATTGGTATGTATTTTTGGGGTAAAATATTTAATTACAGAACAGGTAAGATTAGGTAAGAATACAAAACTTTTTTTTAGGGTTGTGCCAATATTTGTTAGCCATTGCCGCAATCATTTTTGCATTGATTTCGAAGTCACTATTTATTAATTATTTATTGAATTAAAACGGTTTTCAAAAATATATATACAAAAACATAGAATTTCAAAATTAAAATTAAAAAAAAACTGTCACGAGGCGGTCCCAGGGTTTGGGTTTGTCCCCAACCAGGACCCAAACCTCAGTGACACAGAATTACAGGAACAGGAGGAGATGATCACAGACTTTTTGTACTTCGACGTTACGGATTAGAACCACTTACGTAGGTATTCTGATATATATTTAAAAGGCTCATATATATTTGCAATAAACTTATTTATGTATTTTATAATATTCTTTCGTAAAATTACAATTATGCTAATGCAATCAATCCGAATCCCAGGCTATTTTGAATTTTGAATTAATGATGACGAACTATCAAATGGAATGTAATGGATTAGGAAAGAATTAAGAGATCAAATGAGTATTATTACGAAAGAGGTTTCACCTCGTCACAAAACTATTTAGTTAGCTTAACTTTTCCTAGAGTATTATCATGCTATAGACAAGCCTTAATCGAAGTAATTAATTTTCAGTATTTTTTTTAGATCGTACTAATATTCTCGGGCCATATTCACAGTAGTTTTTTAATTGATTTTGAAATCATAACAATTAGCTTCACATAACTGTCGTTTTATATGTAATAAACCAATGTTTTTTTTTTCTGTAGCCATTTCGTAGTATTTTCGTTGTTTTGTTTTCGTCACATTGATTGAAAAATCATTGTGCTTGAATCTTGTGAGAGAGTCAAGTGCTACCAAATATGCCCCGAAATCATGAGAAAATCGTTCAATTTCGGTATATCGGTAGGACAGTCCCCAAATCGTAAGAAATACCGAGAAATCGGTAGGTTCAAGACCACTGCCCAGCAGAGAGAATACCTATATACTGAAATTACCAAAGAGACTATTCTACGGAAATTACCATACCTTTGACAGCGAAAACGCAATAAATGCGCCTGGCAACCAAAGCGACTTTAAAAATAATTTTCAAAATAGGTTGAGTCGATCCAGATGTTACTCCCTACAACTTCACAAACTTACAAACTTTACATATTTATAATATTATAAGTAATCTTAACATTTTTCATGTTTGACCCAATTTGCTACAGACCATTCATCTAACTAAACACTGTGTCACGCAAAACTTTTTTTTACACACAGGTACAGTTTCACCAGAAACTTTAGGGAATACTGAAAAGTGTTCGTTCTTCTGGATGGGTGTCCTTTAGTTTGAGCAGTGGCCCAATTCCATAACTTGGCTACAATCGGATTATCACTTTTTTCATAGCAAATTCGACTCTATCGCAAGGCATTAGTGGCTGCGATACTGAGAATTCGATTGAAGCCAAGTTATGGAATCGGGCTGCCGATTCCATAACTTGGCTTCCTATTTTCTTCTTTTTATTGAACCGTACTCTTGACTTTTCATCCTTTTGCGTTTCAGTATATATCTAGACCAGTTATTTCTATTTTCTTGCCCTTTTCGAGCTCTTTCAACATTGATAGCGCCAGTAAACTTATGTTAAAAGTTTTCAACATCTGATGAAGAAAAGAGTCCATAGTTACTCAGAATGTATTCGGATTCGCCCTCTGAAAAATCTGGCTCAGGCAAAAGAGGCTCTGGTGTAGACTGAAATGTTGTTGTTGTTGTGTGTTATCTGTCCTGTTTTCTCGTCTAGTATAACATTGGCTAAAATACAGGATTGCTGACACAACTGTTCCTTGTTTGGATTTAGATCAACAGAGATGAGCAGTCACGGAAGATGAAATAGCTTGATTTGTTATCGAACCAGAAGTTTGTTCTTGAATAAGAGTAATATTTTTACCATTATCTTGATCATCATTAAAGTCGTGTCATTAGATGATGACCCTTCAAGAGATATATTATATTATTATTATATTATATTACCTATTTCATTCAAGCCGAGCTCACTAGCCTCGAAAATAGTTTTTTATGATCATAACATTGTTTTTTGAGAAAAGTTGACAAGTTGCAGTTAAAATATTTTTTGTAGTACATTTGAATAAGTACTGAATAAGTACTTTAATCTGCTCACAAAAGGAATAAAAAATTGCTTCATTAACTAAATGAAAGAATTACTTATTACTTGCCTCTCAGCTGCGATATCAAGTTGAGGCTAATCACTATTTTCTTCAGTATTTATTTTTAAAATTACACTTTGATCTAAATTTTGACGAATCATCAAAATGTCGCCTAACTACATACGAATAAGAGCGGCATCTATCTATCTATCAACCTCGCATCTCATAAGACAAGGTTAACCAAATTGGACTCTCTGTGTAAAGGTTTAGAGTTGAAACCTCGTATTTCTCGATACGAGATTGTTGCAGTTATAAAATCTTTGCTAGGATTATACAAGTAAATTGCATAGCGAATACGTTGACAACTTCTCTTCGTATCAATATACGGGTTAGTTGTAGTTATGAAATGTGCAGCAACGAATAGATAAGAGCAATAAAACAAGAAACAAAAAAAGTCCAAATGTCAAACGACAAATGTCAGTCAAATTACCGAAATGCGTTTCATAAATACCCGACAATTCATTCAATTAATTTTCAAAATATCACTTAAGGTGTTTCATAGAACAAAAGTAGTGACCGGCAGTCAACCGAGAATGAGCAGTTTTCCAATATGCATTGTCAGTTTGTAGCATGTTAAATCATGACTCCGAGGGAGATTTGTTATAAATCCCGATTAAATGGAATATATAGGGTACAACGCCATCTGACGAGGAGGAGCGTCTTCTCTCCGAGATCGCAAATAATGCTGGATGCAAGAACTATTGGTAGAAGCGCCATCTATTAGGTCAAGCTGCGTTTTTTCCTCAAGTGGAAACCAGGCTTCAAGATTGGTAAGAAACGCCGAACGACAGTTCGCTGCGCCACTTTCTTCGATGAAGGATCAATGAAAGCATTACTTTATTGAAGACTGAATGATGATTTCGCCTTTCTAAGAATCAATGGAGAATGGTTGAATGCCTCTGCAAGTGGAAGGGCAAAGTTTTCATCTCATGGCTCAAAATGGTTAAAATGGTAAATCCACGCAGCGACAGCTAGTGTCGAGAGACATGAACTGGAAGGAAGGTGTAAACGATGCGGAAACCTCTGTCGGAAAGTAACATAACTTTTGAGTGTTACTATTATAATAAACATTTCAGGAATATTTCAGGCCCTGGATAGCTTCAAACAAAGGGCAAAATGTTTGAAAAATCCGGAATAAGTCGTATCTTTGAGTTGGCTAACAAATCAGAAATTCAGAGGGCAGCGATTCATATGTTGAAAATAATTTACACATACAAATCGCTTGCGATGGTCACACCATGGAATGTTTTGACACATTGAGTAGAACACAGAAAACTTCGAGGTTATTTGTTTTTTTTATATGGATTTGATAAGGAAAACATCCTTATCTAACCGGAACTTGACTGGAATGTACCAGAGCGCTGGAGGTCAGTGACCTGTATAGCTAGGCCGACAGGGTCTGAATTACGATGCAAGCTGCAGTGTTGTTTCCAGAAATTTCTGGAAAACCGGATGTAAGATTTCGGAGTAGCCTGCTACCCAACGTAAAGCCAGAGTCCGTATATATACAAAAGAAAAGCCTGCTGGGAGCATTTGAATGAATGTGAATTAGTTTGTTTCACATAGTTGGCACAGGTGAGAAAATTTATTTAATTCTGGGATTCCAGTAGATTCTGTGCGAAAACGACTTTGTCTTACGAGTTTTAATTCGCAGGCAGCAGAAGAACACGCAGTCTCTTGTGTCGACAAAACGACCGAGATACGCAGTCCAGAACGAGGCGTGGAAACCGTGACTACTTGGTAACCGGCGAAATAAGTATACGAGTGCAAAAGTCAGGTTAGTGAGATATCCCGTGATTCAAGGATTGTTCTAACGAAATATTTGTTTTGATTTTGCGCCGCGACCATCTAAGGCGGGCACCTCAAGACACATTTAAACACAGAGGAACGTGGGTTTCAGGTTATAGTCGAGCATCGACGGACGGCCGCTGCCGTCACCACTGCGAAGCTGCTGTGCGCTATCTCCGAGGGGCACCAGCCGTTCGTGGAAGAAGCTGATCTCCGAGGGGCACCAGCCGTTCGTGGAAGAAGCTGATCTCCGAGTGTCACCAGCCGTTCCCCGACGCAACATCTGTCCCGTAGAAGATATCGATCAAGAGAGACACCAGACACCGACCGTGGGAGTCGCAGAAACCGTTCGAGAGGAGCGGAAAGCACCGTTCGTGGAGAGCAGGAGGAGCTGAACGAGTGGAGTAAAGGAGGCGATCCGCGGCGGCACGCGAGTCGACAGTACGGCGTCCTGGGAAGCTTCCAGGTTGGTCCACTCCAAATCATTTTCGAGTCAGCGAGATGCGGTAGTGAGGGAAGCCTTCGCCTACTTGCGTGTTAGAATACTGTTGAAAGATACTTTCTGTTTTACAGTTTTACATCCCTCTGGGAAACACTACCTTAGACACACACACACTCCTGTTTGCACAAGTACTCTTTTAATTATGAACGTTCTAAGGCATAGACAAGAGTATTCCGTTGCGTTGTGACCAATATACGATGAACTGCTGAACACTGTCTCTCTCAGTTTTTACTAGCCTAGGATACTGCAGTTCTATTGTACATTCATATCGTACAGTCCGAATTTATGTACATTTATATATATGTTTGAGAAAATTGTAATCATATTTCAGTATTTAAATCTTATTATAAGAATCAGCTGTGTAGATCATATTTTGATGCAGAACAAACATTGTTAAGTGAGAAAATACTTGTTTTTGAATTCCTTAGTAAAGGGGAGAGTACCAAGCTTTTAATAACTAATGTGTTTTTTTTTCTATTTTTGTAACAAAGCCCTTTGTTATTGAATTAACCATCTTGTTTTCATTACCTCACCGTTACCTGAGAAGGAGGTCCGTTTCCTTAGCCGGGCAGTGGTCTTTCAAGTTTAGTTCTTTCATCGTCAAGAGATGGCGCTTACGTAACTTTTGGTATTTACTCATCTGAACGCAGTAATCGAAAGCAGGTAAAAACAGCGTTATACCGTAAATATACACAAACCACGAGCGAATCAAACTTATCAAACGAACATTGTTTTTTTTTTATTTATATCATTGGCAGTTTTGACATATTCAGATTTTATTTACCCCTAATTAAATAATAACAGATAATTAGTATTATTAGCAGATACATTTTTGCTTGTTACCGAAATCCCCACTGCTTATCCTGGTGGGGATTTACGGAAAACTTTTTAGCTTTTTCCCGAAATCCCCACGTTCTGGTGGGGATTTCGGTAATAATCCTTTTTTACTATGACTGGCATGACTGGCGTTGTGAAATGCAATATGACTGACAAAAACAAGATTTAGCTTATTTTGTCAGTCACGTCGTGTTTTTTGTTATATGAAACGCAGGTTTGGCGTATTCGACTGACATTTGCAGTTTTATTATGATTTGTCGCTTTATGAAATAGGGCCTAGCGTTGTATTCCGTACTACGAATAAATAATAAGTCAGGAACTCTAATTCAGAACAAATGCCACATTAAAAGTGCCCCTACTTCAAACCAAAACGACGTAAGATTCAAAGTACGAATCACTTCCGAGGTTATAAATAGACATGCTTGGTGATTGGTTTAAATTCAGAACGAAAGCAGGGATTGGTTCACGCGCGTGCTATGACAGCTGAGTCAAAGCGGCGTTGAAGATGTTTTGCAATAAGTGGACCGGACCAAGTCAGTAATAAAACAATATTATTGAACAATGTTTTTTTTTTGGCTCACTTTTTACAATTCATTAAATTCTTTGTCCCACGAAATATAATTAATTTATTAAGTTTTTGTCCAGAAGATATTAAAAGAGAATCTTTCTTCGCAATGTAGTGAAGACGGATTCTGAGAAATTTAAAACGGAATGTCCTTCAATGGTATGCGGTTGCCTGTGAATTTAGAGCTGAGGTGCAAGTTCAGTAAATTATTTTTATATATTTCCATAAACTGTCAGGCGTTTGGGTATTTGTTGCAACGGCCGTGGTTGCGGATCACTCCAAAAACAACTCAATATGATCTTGGCTTAATAAATGTATATATTTGTAACTCTACTAGCCGTGCAAAAAGTAATTTAAAACTTGAAATACATATGAGGAGTCCTAGAAGTCCAGTTTTGGACTGAGTTTTGGTCACTGGTTTCAAGGAGTTAGTATATACTGTTACTCTTTGTTCATTTACTTTTCGAGTTTTTTTTTGACCATTAATATATTTTTCACTTTGATCCAAAACGTCATGTAGTTTTTCTTTTTCTAGCACTGAAAAAGGGTGTTTAAACCCGTATTGGTCGGTCTTGAATTTAGTATGTCGAAAAGGTTGTTAAACGTTTCTAAAAAGCTAATATATTCTTCATAGTTAATCTTTTATTTGGGCGTTGTAGATTTCTGATCTGTGATAGTCGTTATACTGCCAAAATAGTTTTTTTCTTAGTTTTTGCTTTAAAATGTGTGTTTTAGGAGTATTCAGAGCAGATTCAATATCTGACGATGGTATATTTATCGGTATAACGCATGATCCTCTTTCTTCAAAACTAAAGACTTCGGTTGAAATAAGATTATTTTTTAATTTTGTTTTTCTTGGTTCTTCTTCAACACCGTCATTACATTCAGTGTTGATATTATTCTCCTGAAAATAACCTTATTTAAGATCAGTTTCAAATCTATGAAAGGCTGTCTCTAATTGAAATAGATACGCATATACGGCTAAAATAAAAATTCCTATCGAACCTAAATATTAAGTGCAAAAAATAATAGTGAAATCTTACAAGTTTTTGTGCCTTTTGTGCTTGAGGGTTTGCATTATTTGTTTTTTGAGCAACTCAGGTAAATCAACACTTCAAAATTTCCAGAAGGTGAATTTTCATTAGCCTGAAAAATTAAACGTGCTTTAATTCGATCAAACTATGAACTGTTTTTTTAATGCTATTGTTATTCCCATGAGTCGAAAAGCCGAACCTATATTACATACCAACTGTAATCGTTCATTATTGTTTATTTTCTCATTTTGTTTAGTATTCTCCTAAATATGTTGACGTTTCTTCGGTATGAATCTGCGTGAAAAAATAACAACTTAATTTCAAAATTTCATCGAGTAGAAAAAATCTTTAGTGCAAAAATTGACTGACTTCATTTTGCATAGTATTGACCATCGCGGTTTGATAATGTATTTGAACGTCTTTGAATATAATTATAATTTTGCAACTACTACTAGTGAAAAGTGATCCCTGGACATTTTAATCTTGTATGGCTCCTGCACCTCTTCACAAAACATGCAGGCATGATGATTCACAGCTGTAGTTCACAATGATAAAAACTAAAACGTACGCGAAGATATGACGTGTGCTCGCTTGCATGAAAAATTTACGACTGATGACGCGCTGGACACGACTTTTAAGCCCCGCCTACTTGGGCACGACTTTTGTTGGGTCATTTTATTAACGCCGTTACGTTTCCTGACTTATTACTTATTCGTAGATTCCGTATTATAATTTTAGTATTTATACTATATTTATAATACATTAGAATTATAATGGGAAGTTTTCCGTAAAGCAATACAAAAAAGTTCATATAAATGTGATAGATGGCGCTGACGAGACGTGGATCTGGAGATTTTTAAACCACACGAAGCAAGGCCGATAAAAAATCTTTCTTACTAACATAGACAAGCGTATTTCTGTCTGTCATGCTTGTTTTTGTTATTATTTTATTACGCATTATATTCTCTTTAGTTTTTGGTGGCTATTGTTTGATATCAAACAAAGTACTTTTGTTTTTCCACAACACAACACACTACTAAGAGAAAACTTTACATTTTAATTGATTAAATGCGAAAATAATGAGAACCATGTCCCGTCAGCGCCACCTATCGATGGTTTCAGAACTAGGTTCCTCCTGCTGTCAGAAAACCTCTTATTTCATATTGAGTACTTTATACTATCGTTCGTGTAGGATAGTTTGTCCGCACCTGCATCCCGATTACAGAACTTGGTTACAATCGGATTATCACTTTTTTCATAGCAATTTCATCTCTATCGCAAGGCATTAGTGATATCGATACTGACGATTGAAGCTAAGTTATGTGGTCGGGCCCCTGGCAAAATTTGCTCTAGATTGCCTTGTTCTTCCTAACGCAAATGCAGACTGCGAGAGGGTTTTTAGCAAAGTAAATCAGACAAAAAAACGTAACAAACTGGCAACTCAGTCCATTGATGCATTACTGCTCAGCGGCCCGCAGCCCGATTCCATAACTTGGCTTCAATCGAATTCTCAGTATCGCAACCACTAATGCCTTGCGATAGAGTCGAAATTGCTATGAAAAAAGTGATAATCCGATTGTAACCAAGTTCTGTAATTGGGCCACTGATGTTGAAATAATTCTGACATAAAAATAGTTGTAAATAGTTATTTATGTCCTTGTTACATTGCTATCTAAATAAAGCGTATTTAAAAACAAAGTACTATTTTTTTTTTGCCAAGAACGATCCTTTTAATTGCCATAGACTTTTTTTCTGGCAAGTGTATATTAATTTTATGTAGTAGAATTTAATGTTTGTATCATAAAAATATTAAATTAAATTTAATTATTTAAAGTAATTTACCAACTAACATAATATCTCGAATTGTAGGCCTTGTAATTGTTTACAAGTGTTGCGTAATTATTGCATCGTGATGTGGTGGCTGTTGATGAGACTCCCACGCTGCTCTCCTTGGCAAACGAGAACTGGCGCATACCATTGGTGTTAAGTACCGAGAACCGCAGGGACGTAGGAGGGCAAGGAGCTGCACGGGTGGTTCTATCGGGCCTTAACAGGGCCTGATGTAAACCTGCTCGCGTCTATGAAATGGCTACGCTTTGGTGACCAATTTGGGGAAACTGAGGGTTTTGTCTGTGCAATTGCGGACGAAGTTATAAGACGAATAACTACCGGAAATATATTATGAAGGACGGTACAATCGACATTTGTTGGGCATGCCGCCGTCCCGGGGGACTCCCCTCAGGCATATAATTTCCGGTTGTTCTATGGATGGAATTGTTTATCCGAAATCTAATCATGGTGGTTGCTTGCAACACAAGCAGCCCGATTCCATAACTTGGCTTCAATCGGATTATCACTTTATTCATAGCAAATTCGATTCTATCGCAAGGCATTAGTGGTTGCGATACTGAGAATTCGATTGAAGCCAAGTTATGGAATTGGGCTGCAGTGCTATTACGCGATATTGATCATATCGGTTTCAATCCTTCAAATTAATTTTTGTTTTGCGATAGAGTCGAAATTGCTATGAAGAAAGTGACAATCTGATTGAAACCAAGAACTGTGGTCGGGGCCCTAGGCTTCGGATTTTTTCGCTACGCATCGGGGCACAGTGCTAAAATGACAAAGTTCTATGGGTCTTTGATCGTCAGTGGAATTCCTGCCAATGTGATTTGTTGTAATTAGATTTTCAAAGCAATATCACTTCTAACGCGCCTCATTAAATGTGCATGTGCACGTGATAATGAAAATCTGATTGCAACAAGAATGGAAATTGCCCTGCGGATACCGAGCCGAAGACAACAACAAAGAAACAAAAATTGTACATGTACATAATAGTTGTCTAACAATAGACTTTTTATTTCAGCTACGTTCACGCGTGACCGCCATTTTAAATGCATATTATTCGAAATGTGTGGAATTTTTCCAAAATTACTTGTACACTATCGAACCGGCGGCGGTGGCCCCCAGATTCAGAACCTTTCGATAACTCAGTTTTCGATCGATTATGTATTATTTATTCAGTGGATTCGGTTTGAAATCGTTCAATTCAATACATTTTTCATTCACAATTTCGAATCGAATCCATTCGGTTCGTTATCGAATGGTTCTGAATCGGGGGCCGGAAATCTGTATAAGTTAATCGCTGATATGACATAATTTTATAAAAAAATAAGATAGATAAACTACTATTTTAAATTATACCAAAATCTTTATAAATTCATCTAGTGACTACAAAAAATATTGGGATTGTGTGAAAATTTCATTATATATTTTCCTAAGTGACAACTATAACATGCTAATTATCGATTGAAAAGGCATTAGAGTGCGACGAGACAAGTAGTGTAATCCCAATATACTACCTAATGTTGATTGCAATTTTGTAGATTAGAAGTAAGGTAATTTATAATTTCTCTGAGGGCACAGTGGCCCAATTACAGAACTTGGCTACAATCGGATTGTCACTTTTTTCATAGCAAAATCGACTCTATCGCAAAGCATTATTGAATTTGACGGCTTGAAACCGTCATGATCAACATTACGTAATCGCACTACAGAAGTCCGACAGCCCTACCCGTGTCGTGTTGGTCATGTTCGGCTATCCGACGGTGGCCGGGTGTCAGACAAATCAGTACGACTAGTAACGATATTTAATTGTTTTTTGCGTAAAATGCGCCTCTGCACTGTTATTATGCAATATTGATCATATCGTGTTCAATCCTTCAAATTCATTAATGCGTTGCGATAGAGTCGAAATTGCTATGAAGAAAGTGACAATCTGATTGAAACCTAGATACGGAATCACACTGCAGCATATGCAGCCCGATTTCATAACTTGGCTTCAATCGAATTCTCAGTATCGCAGCCACTAATGCCTTGCGATAGAGTCGAATTTGCTATGAAAAAAGTGATAATCCGATTGTAGCCAAGTTATGGAATCGGGCTGCAGCAGCCCGATTTCATAACTTGGCTTCAATCGAATTCTCAGTATCGCAGCCACTAATGCCTTGCGATAGAGTCGAATTTGCTATGAAAAAAGTGATAATCCGATTGTAGCCAAGTTATGGAATCGGGCTGCAGGACATATTCCAACAGAGAGTAATATGAGTTGTCTATGACCACAGATTAGATAATTATTATGTAGCTGTCTGTATGTACATATTACAAATGGGAGACGATAATACACGACCAAAATAATGTACGACCAGTATTGTACAGCCAATATTACACGGTCAGATATTACGTGTACATGGATTAGTAATATTTGGACGGCTAATACAGGCCGTGTATCCACGTGGTCTTGTCTGCCCTACACTAGTGTTTTTAAAAAGCAGGAGGCGCGGAGGGAGTGCAGCCCCCGTCCACTGTAACAAAGTCCAGGGTGAGCTGGAGCGGTGGAGGCTGGTCGCCGAAGGCGACCAATAAGCCGAAGCTGTGGAGGCGAGCGTTGGTATCTGTGCTGTGTTACGCAGCGCAGGTAAAAGGAAACTGGAACGTGCAGACGAGGCTTTTACCATGTAATTTCTATATTTTAATCTGTGATGTACACGTAATATTGGCTGTACATTATCACCCGAACAAAAAGTGTCCGGCCCGTATTACACAGCCAATAATGCACACCCTGTTATTACATGTACATATTTTGGCTTCGTAATCCTGGCTGCGTATTATCGCCTGTACAAAATCAGTACGGGGTGATATTACACGGCCAATAATACGCGACCAAATAATGTACACCCTGATATTACGACGCCAATAAACGTAATATTGGTAGCGTATTATTGGCTGTACATTATTTGGTCGCGTAATATTGGCCGTGTATAATATTTTTTTTTAATTTATGGACTCTTACAAATATTACCAACTATGTAGTATGTAGTATCGTTTTCGCTTGGTATCGGCGACTTGTACTATTATTTATTCTGTGGTATCGGTACGCGTTTATAGTATTTGCATTTGTATATGTACCTACGTACTTACTTTTAGATCGCTGTCGCGATTCTTGTAAACTAAAAGGTTACTTAAATTCGAAGTAGGTATTCAAACCGCATTGAAAAAATGGTGCGCGTTTCGACCTTCGTATTTTTTGACATAGAAACTACTGGGCTACCATATCAAGAAAGGAATCGCACGAAAATCATAGAGCTAAGTTTCATAGCAGTTACTAGAAGTGACATGAGGAGGCATAGAGGCACTGTGCCTCCAAACAGTAAGTTAACTTTTGTATTAAATCCACAAAAAACTATTCAACCAGCGGCGGCGGTGATTACCGGCCTGTCTAACGATATGCTTAAATACTCTCCAACTTTTGAAGAAAAATTTAATACTATTAATTATTTCTTAGAAGACTTATGCAAGCCGGTATGTTTAGTGGCGCATAACGGAAACATGTTTGATTACAAAATATTTCTGGCAGAATGCTCTGACGCAGATGTTAAACTGCCTAAAGATTTGCTATGCGCTGATTCACTGCCCGGTTTCAGAAAGTTGCTGAAGGTTATATCAAATAAATCAGTGACTGAACAATCTTTGTTGACTGATGATAGTGATGATGAGTCCGAATGGCCGGATTTGAACATCACTTCTGAGGAACTCCGGGAAATCGACGAATTATGTTCATCACTGTCCGACATGTCATGTGATAGTTTCGTGCAAAGTAAAATTCCGAATACGAAGACAAAGAAAGCTCTAGGTAGCGAGAAAAAAAAGGCGGAAAGTAATAAGTTGACTGATATTTATAAAAGACTACTAGATAGTGAGCCAGAGAATGCTCACAGAGCTGAAGACGACTGTTTGATGTTACTGAAATGTGTGCGTGCTCTTCAGAGCACTACTAATACGTCTGAAGATTTTCTGCACTGGATAGATAATAATTGCTAAAACTTAAACGAGATTTTGCCATTGAAGAGAAAATAAATCTATTGTTACCTCTAAGCTAATAATAATAACATTTACGTACATTTATGTACATACAGGTAGTTAAGTTTTTAACAAGGATCTCTATGGCAGATAAAAAGTTAGTATATATTTTTCCATAAAAAGTAGGTATTAGCCTTTGCCCGCTACTTCGTCCGCGCGGACTACTCTTTATCGCGATAACAAGTAGGTAAATACCGTCCTTCCCCGGGGTTCAGAATATCTCTATACCAAATTTCATCAAGATCGGATCAGCCGTTTAGTCGTGAAAAGGTAACACATTACAAAGTTACTTTCGCTTTCGCAAAAGGCGGGTAATGTGTTTATCAGCCTATATAGACCAATCAAAGTGCAGTGATAATGATGAAAAAAATGCTACGATGTCATTCGCGAACGGAATTGATTGTTTGCTTGAAGACCTCTACCTCTCGTTTGCGTACGTTCATGACATAAATTATTTACATTCCTAATGTCATGAACGCACGCAAACGACTAATTTCTCGACCTCTTTTGCACGCAAAAGGGTACTGCGAGTAGAGAACCAATACCGTTTAAAGAGTTGGTTTGGTTGTTTGATAGAAAACTATTGTGGATGAGAATTGAGATCGTAGTATTATTTCATCATTATCACTGCTCTTTGATTGGCGGAGACAGATCATGGACTAATAACAAAGCTTACAGCATAGTAAAACATAGATATTATAAATAATCGAAAGTGCTATAAAACAGACTGGGAACAAAACTAAAATGAGGCAAAAAATTAGTGAGAATGTTTGCTAACCAACTTTCCTAGGGTAGATACGTATGTAATAACAAAAAAAAACTAGTGATGCTTACAATGGTCGCATATGATGTTTACTGTATGATTCAAGCTCAGTTTTATCATCGCTCGTTTCGAGCTTTGTTTTATCATATAATTATGCTAGCCGCATCATCATATACGCTACCACGCGCGCTCATTGTTTCACTTGTTTGTTTGTCGTGTGAGGTAGTGCTGACCTCTGATGTCAGAGTTTGTCAGGCCGCCCGAAGACCTCTGACATGGCTTAACGACTGCTATTAATCAATAACAGCCAGGATCGACAGCTTAACGTGCCCTCCGAAGCACGGAGCGATAACAGTGAAACAGTTGACCAAGAAGCGCGCGCGGCACATTGTTTCACTTTTCACGAAATTACTCCCATAGATTTAATGAAAGCGAGTGGAAAGATGTTACACATCAAAATCTCTGGATTTCTAAGAACATAGGTAACTTCCTATCTTATGTGATAAACGTAGCTCGTTAGAGATCCCTGTTATAAAAACTCACCTGTATTTGAAGGTAAGTATATACAAACTTAAGTAAGTCAAGAGATTATGTGTACCTTGGTACTGTTTTAGTTTTTTTCGAATTCTTACAGTCTGTAAGATTAGTTAGTGTAGTTTAGAATGAATTATCGAAACTGATTATCTTCATTTAATTATTATATTATTACTGTTTTGCTTATTTTGAATCTTTGATTATGACCATTATATTTGTATATAATTTTATTAGGACATAGGCAAAATATCAAAGGCATTTTATTATTTTATTTAAAAAAAAACTGCTATAATATAAATATTAAAGCTGAGAATGCAGCATAGCTTTGCTAGATAAAAAATAAACAAATTACACTATATGCATGCTTGCACACTAAACTTGTAGGAGTGCTTAAAATCCAGGTGCCTACTGATAATACTGTCTAGCTAGCATTTCGCAATTTTAGCATATCTTGTGCCTAAGATGAATGCTGTTGTATTAGGTTTTTATTATGTGTCTCAAAAAGCATAGTTTAGACATAATAGTATATATGTAAGTTTTCAATTGTTAATGATTAAATGAAGAAATAAATAAAGCTCGGAAACTCCGACCCGAAATTTAAGTAAGTAGGGTTATTATTAGTTTACCTGGAATAATCATGAGTTACTATATTATTGTAATACGTAGGGACTATAATAATTATGTTATATAATTTATACCTAGCATTAAATTGTATCATTTTATATACTCTAGATTTTGTTATTTTCCTTTAAACATCTATTTACCTACAGTTTCAGCCTTCCTTAGGATACAAGAGTAGGTAGGTACCTGACTACCAACTTACTTGAGGATGACGCTACGTTAGGTACAGTTAAATAAATTGTTTATGTAGGGAGGCTACATGTTGTGTCTAGCGCATCTAGCAGCAGCAGGGAACAACACAGATAGATACGCGTGACGTCACTCTTCCTAAATTCGTGATTCATAGGTAGGTTAACTCAGTCATTTATTCTAAATAATTCAGCTCAGTGGCGTGCATTGTGTTGTTGTTTTTGCCTTGATAATATAACCGACTTCAGAAAAATTGGTTTTATAGTTCACGCGTACTATTGTAATACCTACTGTGCCCGCGTGCTCATTTTTCTGGAATAAAGGTAATTTTCATTTATGTACCAAATTTCAGCATTCAAATATATTTTTTATCGATTGCTCGGCTTCTAATACGATTCCTACGAGTTTGAAACCAGAAACCAAGTACACCAGTTTTATATTCAAACCCTAAGTAATATAGTAGTGAAAACCGCATCACTAAGTATAGATCCAATTTTTTTTACGTGATGCGCAAAAAGAGGCCCCAGACTAGACCATTTTTTTATCTTCAATAGACTGACTTTTAGGTATATATATATATTTTTAACTTCTTTTTTATAGATTGTTGAAAATGCGTGATATATAATAAATATCTTGGTCTTTATGGGTAGGTATCTAAACAAATATGAAATGTGGACAAGCGCGGATCCAGGGGGGGGGGGGGGGGTCATGGGGGTCATGACCCTGCCCTGGGCTTATGTCAATCAGTTTTTTTTATGTCCTTTTGTTATTTTCATTTATGTTTTATTATCATATTTACATTGTACAATGAAAAATATATCTCAAAATTTCCGAGCTCGCTGCGCTCGCGTTTTTGGTGGTCTATTTTAGTTTTTAGTCAATTTCAAATTATCTTTTAGTTTTATTTTGCCCTATGGAATTGCTTTGAAGGGCACGTTAAGCTATCGGTCCCGGCTTTTATTGATTAATGGCCTTCGTTAAGCCACAGAGGCCCTCGGGTGGCCTGACAAACTCAGTCACCATAGGCCAGCACTACCTCGTACGACAAACCAACTAACTATAGAAAAGCCAAGAATGTTTGCGCTCGCTTCGGTCGCGCTCTTTATGGGATAATGTAAGATATTAATTATTTTAATATGATTTGGAATTATGTTTCCTTTTAACATTGATAGAAATATCTATTACGTCAAAATTTTCGCGCTTTCATAAAGTGCAACTTTTTTATGTGATACGGAATATCTAACTAAATTGAAGAAAAAAACGCACTCGCTTCTTTCGCGCTTCTTGATATGCAATTTAATATCATATGTACTCGCACAATGTCCAGATGCGCACTTGTGCTTGATGCGACCCACTGCAAATAAACATCCTTGAATTATGTAAAATTATCTTGTATAGAAAACCTTAAAAAATTTGCCCCACTTCGCTCGCGCTTCTTTGAATAATTTGCAGTGATGTTTTTGTGAGCAGGTTCATTAATTTTACGTTTTTTTTTGTCTATTTTAGTTTTTCGAAACTTTTCAAAATAGCGAAGATATGGGGATTGCAAACATAAAATTCTTTATTAACATAAAATTAAACAGCTCAGAACTTTCGAGTTTACTCTCTTTGTATTTTGATCATTTTAATGCATAAGTTAATATTGATTAAGTATTATGTTTCAATCGTGTTGTTAGTATTTTGTTAAAGAAACGGGGAAAAATTTTGCGATCGCTCCGCTCGCGCTATTTAGTTCTTACAATGTTTCTTTTTATATGATTTGGAAAATATTATTAACTTCTACACCGATCGAAATAGCTCAAAATTTTTGCATTTGCTCCGTTCGCTTGTTTTTTTTCATATTTTGGATGATTTGTTTTTTTTTCCTTTTTTATTGATATATTATTGCTCAATATTTTCACAATCTCTACTTTCGTAACTTTTAATCATGTCATTGCATATTTTTACATGTTTTGGAATGATAAGATAATATGATTAATTGAATAGTGTATTAACTCAGATAGCTCAAAAATTTCGAGCTCGCTACGCTCGCGCTTTTGGTAATAATATACCAAATGCTTATTTGATACGATTTGGAGTTTCATTTTAATACCCACACTGATAGAAATAGCTCAATCAAACTTTTCGCGCTCGCTACGCTCGCGCTTATAATGTTCTGATTTTTTTCTGATATAAATAGCTCTATATTTTTGCGCGTCTGTTCTTTGATGTTTTTCGTTAACTTGGGGGAGCTGGATGTTTTTTTTCTCCCTGGCGCAGCATGACGACTATCAATTATTGTTACTTATAGCGATTGCTATAACAATAATTGATAGTCGTCATGCTGCATATTACGTGCAGTTGCATAGTACGTGTCGATCCCGATTGGGATCGACACTTCTTAATATGCCCTCCGAAGCACAGAGAGATGTCAAATATACATATACATACATAGGTAATTTGTCTCTCCCATTAATAAGTTCTCGAACTGCCCTTGGTCATAGGCTACGCGAGTGAAACCGCGGGGAACAACTTGTATAATTTTGGAACCTATCCAGGCTGGATATACGTATGTGACCCTCCCCCCCTGACTCGAAGGCTGGATCCGCCCTTGAATGTGGATACTACCGTATGTACTTATGTTTGACAATCTGGACCCTATTCATGTAACTATAGTATACACTGACAAATGTCAATCGAACCGACAAATATCAGTCAAATTATCGAAATGACGTGAATTGTTTGATATGAAACGCAGGTTTGGCGTACCTATTCGACTGACATTTTGTAGTTTTATTATGATTTGTCGCTTTATGAAATAGAGCCCTGGGATCCGGCAAAGTATGTTCCCGCAATCCAGCGGGATCCAGCATCATTGAAGGCCTGAGGGAACCTACGCCCGCTTGTGGGTCCATAGATTAGTTAAAGGGGCTAGACACGGCACTCTTTAATATTGTCTAATCAAGAACTGGACTAAATATAACTAAAGGCAATCACACCCAGACACCCACACAGTTACATTACCAATGTGTGCTTCATGTGCATTAATAACAAAGATAGAGACATACGCAGACTGTAGGGTGAACGAGAGTCACTGATAACACGTGCTACACAAACGCCACGCCGATTGTGACCACAGATTAGAGCTAGATTGCGACTAAGGCCAATTATGTGCATTGCACCTAATTAATGAGGTTACGCTTGAGGAGCTAATACCTAATTTGCCCACTTGTAATGAGATCTACTCGTGTGCATACAGCCGATTTATTTCAGTCAGTGGCGGCTGGTTGAATATTAACCATTAGGTGTTCGTTAACGTGCACGAGCGTGGGAAAGTGGTACAAACGCGGAAAATGAGCCATTTCGTGTTCTCTCTTTCGATATTGTGAATTAAAAATGTGTTGAATTGCGATTTTAAACTTATCCACAGAATAAATAATACCATATCGATCGATAACTAAATTATTGAAAGGTTCTGAATCAGGGGGCAGATCAAGTTTCTTACGAAGTATTTGTAGTACCTAGGTACAGTACGGCCGATAAGTCGTGGCCAGTCTGCAGCCCGATTCCATAACTTGGCTACAATCGGATTATCACTTTTTTCATAGCAAATTCGACTCTATCGCAAGGCATTAGTGGCTGCGATACTGAGAATTCGATTGAAGCCAAGTTATGGAATCGGGCTGCTGTACTTCGTGCGAATGGCTGCGCAATGAAATTTTTTAGGAATCGAATGGTGGAATGAGGTGCATCTCTAGCCTAGACCCCAGCCCAGTGCACATCGCCTCATTCCGCTATTCGATTTCTAAAAATGTTCATTGCGCACTAAGTACAGAGTGGCCACGACTTATCGGCCGTACTGTACCTACCCTTTGTTACAACGTAAATAATTTCAAATTTATTTGTATATGGTAGCCTGTCGATAGAAACAGTAAAAAAAATATTTTTATTTCTCCGCTCTTCTTGTACATTTAGACAGTGTCAAGTAAAAATATAATTATTACAAGTTCTATATTTTTTTCAACAAACAGGTAGTGTAAAAAAATAGTCCATGTCAGTCAGGTAGTCAAAAGTTTGTACCATTTGCCCACGCTCGTGCACGTTATCGATCACCTAATGGTTAATATTCCACCAATATTACACTAGGCTCAGTGTGCTGCGCGCGCGCATAAACCGGTTTTTGTTATCAGTTTTGGCTACCGCAGCAGCCTTGTGGACTTACTGAGCCTGTCGAAGATACACAAAGGAGGATGCCACCTTTCGGCTTCCAAGACTTTTAAATGTTAAATGCCGCGGACACGAAATCTATCTACATTATTGACTATTTAAAATAATTTAATTCATTCTTATTAAAACAATAACATTCTGGAACTGTTATTAAAATAAAAACAATTAATATGAATAGAAATGACCGGAAATAGCTGTGCAAGACTTTTAAAAGTTAAATGCTGCGGACACGAAATCTATCCACATTATTGACTATATAAATTAATGTAATTAATTCTTAGTAAAATATTAACTTTCGGAAACAGTTATGAAAAAAATAAGAATTAAAATGAATAGAAATGACCGGAAATTGCTGTGAATTGATACTAATTACGAATTATAGTGTTGACACCATAACTTACACATAATTAGAGCAATTAAACTATTAATAAATCGATAAACAAAATCAATAAAAAATCTACAGGCCATCTTAGTTTATTCTAATAGGAATCATTTCAGTATATTATTTTAGGATATTAGAAATAAACAACAATAAACGCATTCGTATTTTTTTTATTCTGCTTAAACGTTAATTAATTATTCGTTAATTTCGTTATTTTTTTTTGTGGTTTAAGTACCAAGCTCATGACAAGAGCGGAGAAGGCCTAGGGTTCGATTCTCAGATTGAATACCTAAGTGCCTACTACTATAGCAGGTATAGGTAGGTAATAATACTTTATAAATGATATTAAACATGATCGTAAAGTGTAGGTACCTACATAATATATCAGTTTTATATTAGATTTCAATAATTATCTTGGCTATATTATTCCTTTGACCATAGACCGCGTCATAATGTAACGAAAGTCACATAACCACAAAAGTTAACTTTATTTCCTCATAACTTATTTTTGATAAGTTCCCAGAAAAAACTAATAACACACAAAAGCTTTAAACATAATGCTTTAAAAATAAAAATAGTATATTCAGTTGTGTCCGCGATAATTTTACATCGAGCCTAAGTCACTTTGGAGATCTGGCATAGTCCTTTGAAATAAAAATTTCAAAACAAAAGAACCGTCTCCACTTTCTCGCCAAAAGTCTCAAAACTATAAATACTTCATGGGACTCTTTTTCTTCACGGCGACGGACTCGTGGTCACACCGTTTACAATAATAAAGACACGTGCTATTTAGCCAACCGGCCCACAGGTTATGTAACAAAGATTATTCACTTTTGTCTTCACGTTCCTTCCTACCGAAAGCACAGAATACCTACATAATAATACTACTTACTACACTAAAATACAAAAACTATAATACGCGCGCTGTTATTGTGATTATTCTGACTTGGCTTTGGATACTGTACTTGTTGACCACGGTACCTAACAAACTTAGTACTTTATCAGCCTCTTCAGTTCACAAAACGTAGTGATTATATTCTCTTTGAGCTCCCATTGTTTCTGTAACGGTCAGAGGGAGTGGTGACGCCATTAGAAATCGCTTGTCATAAACCAAAGAGGAGGATGACGCCTTGTGATAAACTAAACTAAACTACAGCCTCGCTAAAAGAAGATAAACACTATCGTACGTATGCCACAAAGATTAGTAGACCTACAGCACCATAACTGAAAAGGTTGTCAAAACAAAAAAGGCCAGTTGTATACAACATAGTTTATTTATGAGATCGTGCGTCACTCCTGCCAGTCGTCTACTTCGTCTTCGTCTTCGTCCATGGGTAGTACGGGCGGAGTGCCGCCGAAGTGTGCGGCGAGCTCGGCGCGCAGCGCTCCACTCACCTCGCGCATCGGCCCGTCGCTGCGTATCGTCAATTTCGCGCCGTCTGCAACACCAAACGAGGAGTTTCGGCGAAAAAATACATTTTTAAAACTTTAGTTTCTTCGTAGACCTTTTCATTTCCGATTTGGTTCCGTTGTGACATCAATACATATTAAGTCGCTTTCCGCCGTCTGTCTTAAACGCTTAATCTTTTAAACTACGCAACGGATTTTAATGCGGTTTTCACCATCAGTTTTATATATCGTCCCCGTAGAGCGAAAATTAACTAACTAACAAATAGTGACGTAAAGTTTTCAAAAAAAGAAAAATCATAACTTTTAAATTTGGCGTTTTATTAAAAACTTTTTAATGATTTTGGATGTGAATTACCTGTCTTTTTTGTCTAGTGAAATCAGATTTTAGCAAAACCTTTTTACTTAGGACTAATTTATTCAAATACAAGTTAGTTAGTTTTCGCTCACTTGAAATGTTATGATTTAGAATTTGTAGCTAATATAAGTTCCTATAATGAAATATTACTTAAAATTTGATGGTGATCAAGGCATGTTAATGATATTTCGCATGGTTTTTTTGTGTTAAAATATAATTTATATGTTGAGTTATCAACTAATTTAATAATAAATTAAAATTTAAACTTATAATTTCACCTGTTTCAATTAATAGATAAAATATAAATTATGTAAGTAGGCAATAAATAAGACAAAGAAAATAAAATCATGCATTATCTTTATTAAAAAGCAGCTTCATCAAAACATTCTCCGTTGTTCTGAATGGGAGCTGGTCCGCCTATTTTATTGACTGCAGTTTTGCTAGTAGGTAGGGAATAGTACCACGGATACTGCTTATGAAGAGTACAAAGACCTATCAGGTCATTCTTTTAGACCTCCGAAATAGGAAGAGCACTAAAGTAAGCCTTCGGAATAATGAACTGTTTTAAGTTTGTCGTAATGGTGTCTCTGTTTTTGTTATGTACTTCCGTATTATTGTCATCTCCATGAGAGGTTTTTTTCTTGTAGTACGCATCTGTAATTCCTCTGTCTTCAAGACATCCAGTTCAAGGTAAGGCCCTTCAAGAGAATAACGGAATTGTATTATCCCGGTACATTTTCTTTCGAATCTCAGACATTTTATTTTTAGCTACATTAGTTTAATTTAGTTTCATCCTTACTTGAGTTTTTGACAAATGCTTCATTTATAGCTCTCACATCAAGCATTATCATTTTAGACAAATTCATGAACTTTATACGGGGTTCAGAGTTCCTGTGTCTTTTAGACCTTGCACGCATCATAATAGACTTCGAGTCAATCGTAGAATAGATTGGCGAATGTCGTTGTTCTTTCTCAATGGCACTGTGCATGAATTCCACCTCTATGGTGTGTGCTCGCTTTCTAGATATTTCTGCTCAAAAACCTCCAAATCATTATCTGACCGCTGAATCAAATGAACTAGAAAGTCTTCTATGAATTGGTATCACTATACATAGTGATTTCTTTGACAGTGTTAGGAATTTGTGACGACTACGATGGCGTCATCTGGGTAGCTCAAGATATCACAAGGGCGTCTTCGCAGGGCTGTCGTGACTGTCGTGTAGTTCGTGGCTGGAACTATAAGGGGGTTGGGGTTATGGGGCATCGCATCAATGTAGAGGCGAGAGGCATCTTTCATGAATTGACGGATCGAGAGAAGCTTGATATTGCATTGCAGGTCGGCGTTCCTCTGATACCAGGGGACACCTACTGCATTTCGAATTAATTTATTTTGTATTATCTGGAGCAGTTCCAGGATAGACGGGGGGAAGGGGAGCAACGGACGCGTAAGTCAGGACGGGACGGATGCAGGCTTTGTAAAGTGTCACCTTATTTCTAAGGGATATTTTAATAAGCTTGCCTATGAGATGGTATAGGTGACCTTAGACCTTAGATGGCCGCCCTGTCCCGGATGGTTTTGATGTGTTTGTAAAATCTGAGTCGATAATCAACAAGGGTGACTCCTAAGCACTTGGTTGACTTGGCCCACGGGATGTGTTGGTCAAACATCGTAATGTGACCGGATGAAAAGAAACGTTTGGCACCCACAGTAAAGCGTATTGCTACACTTTTCTCAGGGTTTACCAAAATGTACCACCTTCGGAACCATTTTCCAAGAGCGATAATCGCTCGTTGGATGCGCGGTATCGTCGGCCAAGAGGGAGATCTCTACGTTGCGAGGATGCAAAAAGTCGCGTGGAGCTCTGAGGGACTACGGCTCTGACGGGGTGCGTGTTAGATTTGATTCCCTCGACATGATAGTGAAAGCTGCGGCTCTTAAGGTAGTCCTGTACTATGAGCACAAGGTGGTGGCACCCCAAGCTGATACAACTTGTATATCAGCCCAGCTTGCCAGACTTTGTCAAAAGCTACGTCCACGTTTGAGTGGCTACGTCTAGCAAAGCCGCTTTCGTGGTTTGGGGTTTGGGATACTTGTTGAAGTTATCGAGAATATGCTTCGTGATGCGGTGCACTTGATGGGTTGTACCCATCCATCAAGTGCACCGCATCACGAAGCACATTCTGAGTGTATGGCTCTAAAGCCAAACTGCTTGTCGGGAATGAGATTTATGTACTTTGCAATGGACCAGAGGTGACTCAGAATGAGCCACTCGTAAATCTTCCCCAGAGAGCTGAGGAGACTGATCGGGCGGTAGCTAGTGGGCTTGATGTTTTTTTCCTGGTTTGTTAATGCCGATGATGTCAGCACTCTTCCAGGCATCAGGGAACGAGGAATTGCTCATAGGCATTGCAGATGCTATCTAAGAGATAAACTAATAGGACCGTCCGTGCCGTGGCGAGTTCCAAGAAAGCAATAGATACCCAAAACGTGGTAGTTAGCAATATTCTGCCAAGTTGTAAATGAAAAATATGTAAAAGATTTTAGTCCTGCTCAAATAAATATATTTTACATATTGGAATGAGTGAATACTCACAAAGATAATAATTATTTGTTACTATTGGAAGTTTTGTCAAATTCAAAAGAAACATATTCGTTTATTCCCTAAAACGACTTAGTTAGTTTTCACTCTACTGAATTTGTTCTAAGCATGTAATGTTATGTCACTACAATCATTTAGTTAAATTTTTTCTCCGATTCCAATGGCAATATTAATCACATATTTCAGAGGAAAACTAACTAAGTATGCTTGGGTTTTTTAGATATCATCTATTATTAAAGTAATAATCACTAAAATGATTTAATTATTTTGTCCTCACATATGTGGAGAATAATCATGCAATTAGTGAGTTTTGACATTTCCTATCTCAGTCATGAGAAGAGCTACAGCTATGGTGGCAAGATAGAAAAATAAAGAAAAAAAATGTGACAAGCGTGACATTCAAAACTCATTTTCGATAAAAGTGTCACTTAGTTAATTTTTGCTCTACGGGGACGATATATATGCTGTGCCCGCGGCTTTGCCCGCGTAGTCAAAATTCATGGGTGTTATTATTTTTGCACGGAACCCTAATTCTTTTCAAAAATAAAAGTAGCCTAAGTTACTCCTTATAGCATCAGATATCTGCCAGTGAAAGTCCCGTCAAAATCGGTCCAGGCGTTTCGGAGACTTTTATTATTATGGATATGGATAATACGAGCAAACGAGACCTGAACGTAGCGAGTGAAGATCGAGTGTGCGAGAAATACATTTTTACAGCTATTTTTTTTCCAAAATTACACCTATGCGATGCCGGGGCGGGTTTCTAGTCCATTATAAATTAAAAATGTATCAAACAGTACAAAATATGTGTCCAAGCTTTAAGTCTTGGATTTGTTCTGCGTCAGGCTCGACATTTAGATAGCATTCCGGCTATAAAAGCTCTCTACAATGCTTTTGTTAGAAGCAAACTGGAAAGTAACGCAATCATTTGGAATCCTTACGAGGCTAAGTACATACAGATTGTGGAAAAAATACAGAGAAAGTTTATTCGGTAGCTATACCAGAAAGAATATGGTTACTATGTAGGATATCCATACTTGTATCCGAGTGAGTTCTTACTTGGAATGGTCGGCTACAATACTTTCGAAGTGAGGCGTGCGGTCTCACTGATGGAATATGTGGCACGCATAATTGTTGGACGCTTGACCAATCCATCCGTTCTTGAACGGATAGCAATTGCCGTCCCTGACAATTATGTGAGAGCTCGTCGACATAAGCTGCTTGGGTAGCCGTTATGCAGGACCGGACTAGGGAGACAGGCGCCATTACCGCGGGCGACACGTCTACTCAATACTGTGCTTAGTCAGTTTCGAGATCTGGATTTGTTCGAGTGTACAACCAGTGAGCTTCACGGGGCGGCTATGGTTGTAGCTTTAACCTATCAAAAGACATAGGATTTTGTATATATTGTTATTTTACTTTTAATATGTGATTTGTGTAGATGATATATTTAAATTAACTTAGTTTTAGTATTTTTGACCTTGGGTGGACAAATTGGGCCACTGTAATGCTCACCCAAAGGTATAAACTCTCATAAATAAATAAATATTATGACCTGGAAATCTGTTTAAAATATTTGTTGATTTGCTTTATTTTTCGTAGTAATTAGCTATTTCACTACAATGTTGTACATGCGCTGCGAGCGGATGATGCGCGACCCGGCCGTGTTGTGGCGCCGCGTGAACGTTATATCGCAGTTAGTTTTGTGTGCGCGTGTTGACACTCACTGATGACGGTGGCGTCCATGGCTCGCAGCGCGACGTACTGCGCGTGCTCCACCTTGAACGACAGCAAGTTGTACATGCGCCGCGAGCGGATGATGCGCGACCCGGCCGTGTTGTGGCGCCGCGTGAACGTTATATCGCAGTTAGTTTTGTGTGCGCGTGTTGACACTCACTGATGACGGTGGCGTCCATGGCTCGCAGCGCGACGTACTGCGCGTGCTCCACCTCGAACGACAGCAAGTTGTACATGCGCGGCGAGCGGATGATGCGCGACCCGGCCGTGTTGTGGCGCCGCGTGAACGTTATATCGCAGTTAGTTTTGTGTGCGCGTGTTGACACTCACTGATGACGGTGGCGTCCATGGCTCGCAGCGCGACGTACTGCGCGTGCTCCACCTCGAACGACAGCAAGTTGTACATGCGCCGCGAGCGGATGATGCGCGACCCGGCCGTGTTGTGGCGCCGCGTGAACGTTATATCGCAGTTAGTTTTGTGTGCGCGTGTTGACACTCACTGATGACGGTGGCGTCCATGGCTCGCAGCGCGACGTACTGCGCGTGCTCCACCTCGAACGACAGCAAGTTGTACATGCGCCGCGAGCGGATGATGCGCGACCCGGCCGTGTTGTGGCGCCGCGTGAACGTTATATCGCAGTTAGTTTTGTGTGCGCGTGTTGACACTCACTGATGACGGTGGCGTCCATGGCTCGCAGCGCGACGTACTGCGCGTGCTCCACCTTGAACGACAGCAAGTTGTACATGCGCCGCGAGCGGATGATGCGCGAGCCGGCCGTGTTGTAGCGCCGCGTGAACGGTTGCATTGCGTCGCGACCGGGAAGGAACGGCTCGCCGTATATCTGGAACGTACGAAGGGAAGTGATAATTAAGGTATGTTGGGGAAACATCGGATCGCGGGAAGACCGCTGCTTCAAAATTACGGCTTAACTATACAATATTTCTATAGTTGAGCCGTAATTTGACACACAATCAACGACCTCATTTTGTAACGTACTACGGTTGAGTGCCCGGTGTTAGTCAGAGGCAAAAACAAGTGTGCAATTTAAAAAAATGTGACGATGTGTGTAAAAAGACGACATTTCGTCACATCCGGGTTTCCCCCTGGTTACATATCGGATCGGAGTGAGCATTTCCCAGTTTAATAAGGGTTTGATGTGTAAACATCTAATGGCGCGGTACAGAAGTAACGCTATCTCTCGCCGCAGCGATCGGGCGGCGTGGCGACGCGCCGCTCGTGAGCTCTTTCCGCCTCAGCTCAGCCATATTCGATGTTTCACATCTGCCAGGCGTCCCGCAACGGCTCATTTTTTATAGCTCCTCCTACGTCAATTGTTTTTTATAGACTAGGTTTATAACTTATGTATAGATTAGCCTAGAAAATTTGATCCGATCTTTCCCATACTTGAGGAAAATCGGACTGAGAAATTTGATTATAAGGGGGTAAGACCGGACTTAACACTTTTAAACAAATCTCTGGCAAACCTACGAAAGAGTCGAGGGAAGTCGTATTCGAGTCGATTTTTGTCATATGTGTTATCACGGTAAAGACCGGATTCTGACGCTCTATGAACCTTAAACCGTACGATTATAAGAACGATTTTTAAGAGTACTACGATTTTCCCCCTGCATAGTCCGAACTTTCCCTGGTAACAAAAAGAAAAGAGTGCTACTTTGACCTTCAATTTGATTAATGACTGTAGATGAAATGGAGCTAAATTAAATGTGTACTTCAAATATAACTTTTCTTAATTCGTATTAAATTATTCACATGCAAAACTAAAATCGAACTATATCCAAATTTCAAAAATCTTTCAACAACTGCAAAAAACCGTCCGAGATTCAACTCTGAATAGTCACAAGAAAAAAAAAACCTTTTCAAACTCAAAGCATACTTTAGCTTACCTAATTTTATTCATCATCATTCATCATTTTCAGCCCGTGTCCGCCCACTGCTGAGCATAGCCCTCTCTCTTTGTACGCCACCCATCTCGATCCTGTGCTGTGCGCACCCATGTCCGACCCACGATCTTTACTATGTCGTCGACCCATCTCGCCACTGGACGACCGAGGCTTCTGTTGCTCGTTCTCGGCCACCACTCGGTCAACGTTTTGCTCCACCTGTTTTCACTCTGCCTAGCCACGTGTCCTGCCCAACACCATTTGAGTTTGAAAATAGACTCTCCGACGTCTTTGACCTTTGTACGGCGTCTTATGTCTGTGTTTCGAACTCGGTCTTGTAATTTGATGCCAAGCATGGCACGCTCCATGGCTCTTTGTGCAACTCTCATTTGATACACAGCTGCTTTCGTGAGCGTCCATGTCTCGGCACCATAAGTCATGGCGGGCAGGACACACTGGTTGTAAAGGCGAGTCTTTAAACATTGTAGATATTCGGTTGATTTTAGAATGTCTTTGAGCTTGCCAAATGCTGCCCAGCTGAGCTGGATCCTCCTAGATATCTCTCTTTGTTGATGCTCTTTACCAAAAGAAATAGTATGTCCAAGATAGACGTATTTATCGACTGTCTCTAGCCTCTCGTTCCCTACTATGATGTTGCGTTTCGAGTTGCCAAACACATTCACCATAACTTTCGTCTTGGAATTATAATCTTATTTTATTCTAATTATATAATTTTATTGATTTGACCTATTTATAATAATTTATGTATTTCTCTTGGATGAAGATATCCGACAGAGAACCAAAGTAACCGACATAGCTCTAAGGATAAGCAAGCTTAAGTGGCAATGGGCTGGCCACATTTCCCGAAGAACCGATAGCCGTTGGGGTAGACGAGTTCTCGAGTAGCCTACATCCAGCAGTGGACAAATATAGGCTGATGTTAATGAAGTTTTTCTCTTTGTTCATGCGATGTTAAGTTTTGACTTGCAAAAGTGCTATTATATTGTCCATTTACAATAAAATACTTTGGACTTTGTATGAAAACCCGAAATTCCACAGTACTCTCTGGCAACTATAGTTACAGTTAGTTTTTATAATAACCACGCTTGGTTTGTTGAGTGATGGTGGCAGTACTCGGTAGTCAAACACAGGACCACAGAATAAATACAGGACGAGCACAAATAAAAATACTTTGGACTTTGTATGAAAACCCGAAATTCCACAGTACTCTCTGGCAACTATAGTTACAGTTAGTTTTTATAATAACCACGCTTGGTTTGTTGAGTGGTGGTGGCAGTACTCGGTAGTCAAACACAGGACCACAGAATAAATACAGGACGAGCACAAATAAAAATACTTTGGACTTTGTATGAAAACCCGAAATTCCACAGTACTCTCTGGCAACTATAGTTACAGTTAGTTTTTATAATAACCACGCTTGGTTTGTTAAGTGATGGTGGCAGTACTCGGTAGTCAAACACAGGACCACATAATAAATACAGGACAAGCCCAAATAAAAATAAATATACACGGTGACATTCCATCAATATCTTTTTTTAATTCACGTTATTCAGTGCATTATTTAGAATCGTTCTATAGCACACAAATAAAAAAATTGACCGAAAATAATTAGCCTTAAGCTGAAGTGCCTATTTCACTAAACACGCTATACGACCGCAGCGCGAGTGCTCCGCCAAGGTCTCCACTCGAGAACTCCTCTACCCCAACGCTTCTTCTGGAAATGTGACCTGCCCACTGCCACTTTAGCTTGCTTATCCTTAGAGCTATGTCGGTTACCTTGGTTCTCTGTCGGATATCTTCATTACTAATCTTGTCCTTCAGAGAAACTCCAAGCATAGCTCTCACCATAGCTCGCTAAACGACCTTAAATTTTTGAACTACACACGGCACCAAATAATACTGTTACAGTTAATAATGACTTATTAAAGTACTACTCACCCGAATTCTACGGAACGGCTGCTCTTCCGGGATGAAATGCTTTGTGACTACTTGTTTTAACGCCTGCAAATGAAACATATTTTGATATAAGTGGAGATATTCCACGGCAACGTACCGATTAGGTTGGAAACTGTTTATTATAATCGAAAAATATCGATTGTCTTTACGGGCCCATATTTCATTATTACCGAGTGAACTTATACTATCATAAGCTGTGCTCTTTTCGCGGGCGCAAGGAAATTATAGTATAATAAAAGCTTTTATTTAACTTCAGAAAAGGCGCCGGACAAGTATTTTTTTTAATTATTCTTTTTAATATTTAGAGTATGGTTGGCAAAAGTCTGAACTTTAATCTAGTAAAAATCTATTTTAGTAATTTTCTACACTAATATTATAAAAAGGAAAGATGTGATTGTTTGTTTGTAAGTAATCTTTCACATGAAGAAAGCTAAATTATCAGCGAGTAACGCTAGAAGGATTTAATTATTTAAAAAAAATGAGTTCCCTTCGAAAATTTAAATCACAGAACGTCTAATAATCATTGACGTAGGAAATGCTCTATGCTAATAATACACGAAATAGTAATCGTAATTCAACCTCCTTGCGTTAAACAGAATAATACTATAGACGAAATGGTACGTGAGTATCCTAATTATCATCATCATGTCAGTCTTTAGAAGTCCACTGCTGAACATAGGCCTCCCCCAAAGAGCGCCATGACGAGCGATCTTGTGCCACCTTCATCCACCGACTTCCTGCGATGGCTACAAATGTCGTCGGTCCGTCGTATGTTCTCCCCACACTTCGCTTGCTTGTTCGTGGTCGCCTTTCGAGAACCTTTATTCACTCTTTCTGTCATGGCGGCGGTCATGACGTCACTTGGAAGTAAACCACAAGGGGTTGCTATGGGTACTCTAGTAAAATAGATTCTGTTTTCAGGAAGTGACCAAAAATTGGCAAAAATTACGTTACGAGGCCTACTGTCAATCATAGAGCGTTTGCGATGACCATGTAATACATACCAATATATAAAAGTGAAACGTTGTCTGTTTGCTTTCACGCGATAACGGCTGGACGGATTTTGATGAAATTTGGAATGGAGATAGTAACCTATCTCCATTCCAAATTTCATCAAAATCCGTCCCTGGAATAAAACATACGATACTTTTTATCCCGGAAAATTGTAAGTTTCCACGGGGAAACTGGAAAAATGTTTTTTTTTTTAAATTAATCGCTTTAAGAAACAGTTGCATTCGAAACGAAATAATAAGCATGTCAAAAAACATCAAGAACATTGGTGCTATACCTACTTCTTTATTGGTTTTTAATTTTCTAGAACATAGGAAAGGATGCTTTTTTCGCGATAACATGACATAAACCGCGCGGACGAAGTCGCGGGCGGGAAAGCTAGTCAAAATTATTGTTTAAAATAACTTTTTATTAAATACTAGCTTACCCGCCGCGACTTCGTCCGCGCGGACTACAGTTTATCGCGAAAAAAGCATCCTACGTTCTTCTAGGATATTAAAAACCAATGCAAAAGTAGACTTAGACTACTTGGTTATGGCCTCCGTGGCTTGTTGTTGGTATAGCATCAACTACTTACTCTGTGGCACCAACGCTCTTGATATTTTTTGACAGACTTGTAATTTCGTTTCCATGGCAAACGTTCCTTACAGCGAGTATTCAACATGTTCCAGTTTTCCCGTGGAAACTTCCACGGAATTCTTTGAATTTTCCGGGATAAAAGGTATCCTATGTTTTATTCTAGGATATAAGCTATCTCCATTCCAAATTTCATCAAAACCCGTCCAGCGGTTATCGCGTGAAAGCTCCCCAAACAAACAACGTTTCACTTTTATATATTGATATGGATAATAAATATTTTTCTCAAAGTAATAATAAACTGATTTTTAATTAGACATACTTTTAGGATGACAGCAAATCAGAATGTGTATTCACTACAGTCACATAAGCTATTAGAGGCCTTGATAAGAGCATTCCAACAGTATATCATTTGTTTATTTTTTGGCAAGGCAGGCGTGTTTTTTTAGCTTATAAGCTTATTCTTTGAATCCTAGAAAAAAAAGACTCACATACTTACATATGGCAAATAAGGCAGCATCTTCTTGAGCTCCTCGCGCACCTTCTTCCTGGCGACCTGTTCCGGCTGGTCTTGCGGTGCGGGTGCCGAGTCCAGCGCGCGCACGTGCGCCACCAGCGCACCGCGGATGCGCTCGCAGCACTTGCCGCACGACGCCTTCACCTTGTCCAGCGGTATGTTGTCAATCACTGGCAAAAAGTATTTCAACCAGGTAAGAGAAACAAGCGCAAATAAAAAACTGAGCTGTCGCGGGACGCCTGGCAGATATGGAAACATAATAGAATCGACTCGAATAGATACGATTCTGTATGTTTAATTCTTCATAAGAATGAGCCGCCGCGGGACGCCTGGCAGATGTGAAACATCGAATATGGCCGAGCTGAAGCGGAAAAAGACGACAAACCACGAGGGGGGGGGGGGTAGGTGAGCAAAGGAGGGTGAGAATCGTAGCTTCCAAAGAATTAACCGATTTTGATGTGGTTTTTATGTTTGAAAACTGATGTGAATGAGATGGTTCTTATCTATATGGGAGGGGGGGAATTTGATAAAAGGGTGGGGGTGTTGAGAAAGGGGGGGGGTGTGATTTGAGAAGGGGGGGGAGAGTGAGTTGAGAAAGGGGGGGGGGATTTGAGAAAAGGGGGACGAGAATACGAATGGACCGATTTAGCTGCGGTTTTTAATTAGTGCTTGTAAATTGCTTCATTTTAATACCTCACCCAATAGGTTTCGGTCATTTTTTTATTCCGTCGGAAATACAATATGGCAGCTGTAAGCCGCCATGTTAGTTTTCTAGATACTTCATATATCTTAAACCTCGTGATTAAGAGGATTCCAATGATACTTCATTTATCAAAATCCATTAAGCCGTTTAGGCTGTAGGATGATTATGTCCCAAACACATAAACCTCCGCAGTCGGGTAATAAAAGATTACTGAACCAATTCCCATGACATTAATATGGGAGCACTCAAGAAATTATTTTACTCACTACCACTGACTTACTATACTATATATAGGGCTGCATGTTCGCCGCAGCCAGCTCGGGCTCCGCGAGCTGCGCGCGCGGCGTTCCTGCGGCTCCCTACAGCCGGTGCAGTGTGGACAGGACGAGCTGGAAGTCCCCGAAGTGCGGGTGCACCTTGCGGTAGAACTGGCTCAGCTTGAAGCTGGAGTCGCGGGCCTCCGAGTTTGCTTCCATTATGTTCTTTCACTTACCGTAGGGCTGCATGTTCGCCGTAGCCAGCTCGGACTCCGCGAGCTGCGCGCGCGGCGCTCCTGCGGCGTCCTGCAGTCGGTGCAGCGTGGACAGGACGAGCTGGAAATCCCCGAAGTGCGGGTGCACCTTGCGGTAGAACTGGCTCAGCTTGAAGCTGGAGTCGCGGGCCTCCGAGTTTGCTTCCATTATGTTCTTTAGGCGTTCGCCTAGAATCTGGTGACATATGGCAACATGAGATTTATTATCTTGTATTAGACTAGTGACTCGCCTCAGCTTCGCACGGGTAGCGCTCACACCGCTGCAATTTCATTGTTTTAGCATTTATATACAACTCAGTAACTACTAAAAAAAACAGTAAGCGTTATTCAAAATCTTTGGCAGTAACGCAACGCCAAGGAAGTTGAATTAAGTTTACTATGAGGAACGCTCGTAGTGCTTTTTGAAAAACTTGTTATTTTTCGTTTCCAGGGCAACATGTCATTCTGTTCCGTTTTTTAGTAACCGTAGTAAAAAAAAACGCCAGTAGGCATGATTCAAAATCTTTGGCAGCAACGATCGTGGTGTTTTTTTGGCCATAGAAACTGCTTTATTACTCACGTACTTGACAGACTTGTTAACATTTCGTTTCCATGGCAACATGTAATTCCGTTCTGTATTTTTAATACCTTGGGCACAGTACATTATAGTCCTTACGGACAGTAAAGGTATAGAAGCATTGTTTTCGAGTTTGATGTCTAATGTCAGTCGCAGACCGAGGTTTCCCACTGACGGGTCTTCACCCGGCTACAAAAAAGGAGGGTTATGATTTTATCAGAATACCAATGTAGGCATGAATGAATGTATGTATGTATGTTCGTCTGATTGTGCATGTGGCACAATTTATAGCCAAACTTTTAAATTTGTAGGAATAGCTTATAAGCGTCTTAGAAAAAAGATAATGAAAAATGTCTAGGGCTAGCGGATTTAAAATAAGACACGGAACATGTTTTTGGTAAAACTATAGATATCCGGTACCGGCGTAGAGGAGAGGAGGGGGGCGAGAAGGAAGGGGGAAGTCCCCCTCGACCGTCCCCCTGCCCTGGAGATATATACTTTTTAATCGATTTCACAAAAGGAGACGGTTATATGTTCGACTGTATGTATGTATTTTTTTTATTTATGTCAGTCGATATCTCCGTCAATTGTAAACCGATTTTAAAAATTCTTTGTATTTTCTAATACACTCGAGAGCAATGAATCCGGGTCACTTAAAGAAACCTATAAATCTCGGAAATTAAGAATGCTAGTTTAATGAAATAAATTGTGTTTAATAGACAATATAATACCCCTTAAATGAAAGTAATAACATTTATGAGTCACTAAATTTTATTTACTATAAATTACATAAAGAAAAAAAACTGCTGATCTCGCTTTAAATCAAAAATAGGAAACATGACGCTTTTGAACAACATTACGATTTTCTTTTTAATTTTAATACTTTGTATTGCCTCCTCGTACTTCCATTACTTCGTTTACACGGTTTGGCATGCTGTACACCAAGTTCCTTATACGATTTTGGGGAATATTCTCCCATTCCTCTGTGAGAGAAATTTTGAGCTCACGAAGCGTGAATGGGGGAGGCTTTCGTTGTTTTACGCATCTTCCTAGCTCGTCCCAAGCATGCTCGATCGGGTTGATATCCGGGCTGCGTGCTGGCTATACGAGTAATGTTCATCTCTTGAAGGTAGTCATTCACAATCCATCCTGTATGAGGTCGGGCATTGTCATGCATAAAAATAGCATCCTCACCTAAATCGACCATAAATGGCCCAACGTGTTCATTAAGGATTTCTTCCACATATCTTACGCTAGTTAAAGAGCCGTTTTCTATAAACACCAGTTCTGTGCGACACTCAGATGAAATTCCGGCCCACACAAGTACACCACACCAGTACTACTTTTTCTTCGATGCATGCTTGCTTGAATCTTTCTCCTGGTCTTCTATACACTCTGCGTCTTCCATCATGCTTGTAGAGCATAAACTTTGATTCGTTGGAGAACATAACTTTTGACCAATCTTCAATAGTCCAATTTAAGTGGTTCTGGGCATATTTTAGTCTTGAAAAACGATGTCCACGCTCCAGTTTAGGGCCATTTGCAGGTCTAAGTGGTTTCAAGTTAGCTTTAGCAATTCGTCGTCTTACTATCCATGCGCTTGGGTTACTTCCTCCGAGGCGTCTTGTACTGACTGATTTGTAAGTTCAGTTCGTGTGAGAAAGCGATTAAGAAGCATGGTGTTCACCAAGTATCGATCTTCTCGTGCTGTGGTACACCTGGTTCTGCTTGTTCCTGGTCTGCGTAAGTTAGAGCCAGTTTCCTCGTAACGTCGGAGAACTCTTTGTACTGTTGGCAGCGACAAACCGACAGTCCTGGCTGTATCGCGCTGACTCCAGCCGGTTTCGAGCATTGTGAGAATTCTGGTGCATTCTTCAGATGTAAGGGACATGATTACAGCTTGAATAATAAATATCGAACACTATCAATATGGTTTATATACCCAATGAAATGACAGATTAGAAACAAAAGCAAAATCAAATACAGTAATTTCGTAGTTCCATTTTCGAAAATCTCCCTTTTTCAAATTTGTTTTTTTTATGACATAACTTTACAATAACTAAGAAGTTTTAATACCTTAATTTAAGGAGTATTTAATTGTCTATTAAAAACAATTTATTTCATTAAGCTAGTTTTCTTAGTTTCCGAGATTTATAGGTTTCTTTAAGTGACCCGGATTCATTGCTCACGAGTGTAGTTTATGTTCTCTAATATCTTGGGATTTCTGAAACGAATTAGATGATTGTTTTTACTTGAGTAAGAAGACATCTAGTGTGGTACTGTATAAATTTCATCAAAATTGGTTTAGTAGCTTTAAACCAGCTTTAATTCGCTGTGTTTTAATGTTTAGGACTGGATTGCAAGTCATGTTTGAACAATTTAAAGACGTCCAAAGATGCTGAAGTTTTGCACATGGATGTAGTTCTGATGACAATTCAAAACTACAGTAGTAGTAGTAGTAGCAGTAGTCAAAGGAACTACGCAATCGGATGATGGAATCCCTTCGAGTTTGGGCTCATTTGGTTTGTCTTGATGAGATCAAGTCTGGTTTTATGTGGTATTCAGGGCCTGATGATGGAGCCGGAAAGAATTCACAGGAAATTAATAACAAAATGATAGAACCCCCTTCGTGTTTGGGCTCATTTGGTTTGTCTTGATGAATTATCTGGTGTTATGTGGTATTCAGGGTCTGATGATGGAGCCGGAAGGTAGTCACAGGAACTCAACACCAAAATGATGGAACCCTTTCAAGTTTGTTCTCATTTGGTTTGTTTTGGTGAGTTCTCTGGTTTTATGTGGTATCCAGGGTCTGATGATGGAGCCGGAAGGAATTCACAGGAAATCAACAACAAAATGATGGAACCCCCTACGAGTTTGGGCTCATTTAGTTTGTCTAGATGAGTTCTCCGATGTTATGTGGTTTTCAGGGTCTGATGATGGAGCCGGAAGGTAGTCACAGGAACGCAACAACAAAATGATGGAAAATGGTCAAAACTAATTCAGTTGTTATATATGTAGGTTTTATTCATCTTTGGTTTTAATTTACCAACGCTTTGAGTCTAAACTGAGTGAGTGTCTACTTTTTTCTTTGGCATATATTCTTTCCGATGTTTGCTTAGGCCACTAAAAATCATCAAAAAATAAAAGGTTTTTACAAAAAAAAAAAAAACTACTTTATTACTTTGGTAATTTCGAAAAGTGATAATTTCATTCTTTTTAGTGGTTGTTTATAAATTACATTTTTATTATGAAGTACTTTTTTTTTTTTTGGATATATATTTTTTTAATCAAAATTTAAATATACAAAGATTCTAGCCGTTATTTAACAGCTCATAGCAATCGTTCCGACTAGGATAGGAAAATGGTAATTTTATTTTTTGAAAGCTAATACGGTACAGTGTAACCTAAAGCAATCAAAAATAATGGTTAACCAATGTCAAAAGCTACGTTGCGATTAAAACTTAAATTAATGTCTCTCTAAACAAATGTTAACCTGATAGTGGAAACTCGCCCAGACGTAATTTTGTTGCATTTTCTATATGTTTATATGTTATTGACACATACATACTGACTTTGTATTGTTTTCGATTGTTTACGAAATTAATTTCAAACTGTATGCTACTATTAAAAACTGCTGCAACTACTCGCTGCGGAAAAGGTCGTAACTGAAAATCGGCGTGTTGTTTGCGCGCGAACAACACAATTATGCTGAGTTGCATCCTTTTTTATAGCCTTATATTTTTGATATTTTAAAGTTAGTTCTTAATTTCACATGTATTTTAAGGTTATAACATAAAAGTATTTCATTTCATTTATTTTTATTTACGCTCGGTTACCAAGGAAATTAAATTTTGAAAGCTATGGTAAATTCTTTCTTAGTTTTAGGTGACGGTATTATTATTTTTAGAGTAAATTGCATTTCATACATATTGTCTAGTTTTCTAATCATTATTGTTTTTGTTTTAACATGTTACCGTTTGGTTCAGAAGTAAAGTTTTTTTATAAAAGGTTCGTCCGTTGTCAGTAATATGGTAAAAAAAAACATAAAAAATAAGTTTTTGATATATATTTTTTCTATCCCTTAAAAGGGGTCTAGTTTCACCCAATTTCATATGTGCACTTAAATCAGACTTACACTGTATATTGTGAGTTTTGGAGTTGTTAAAACATCCATACATGAGGCCTGGGCCCCAAGTCTGCAAACTATTGAACCGCGATATCTCAAGCCGCGATAAATCAAAATCGCCGAATTTGACAGTTTTGGTAGTCTGCACGCTATTTAAACTCGATCGCAGCGCGATGGCTGCCATTGATAGATTTTGACACTAATTGGTATTCTGTTATCTATTCTGCCGCGGTATCGCAGCCACAGTGGCTTAAATGGGTAGTCTGTTCCTTATTTTGACGTTTCTGACAGCTGCCAAGAAGCGATTGAACAGCTGCACCTTTTAATGTAAAATTTCTCAATCGCTAAACAAGAAACATCAAATTGTAGTCGTAAAAATTAGTATTGTGAGGTTTCTCTCGTTGTAGTGAAGAATTTTAGCACTCGCAGATGAAGAATACCACAGAAGAACACTTGCGGAGAGATTTATTTACTTAATTTGATTTTACCGAGTGAGTAAGGCCAAGTGCTGTGTAGGTACCTATTGTGGACTGTAAAACTATGCCATTCACATAATTATAAAAAATCCACATATTAGTAGTAAACGGCTTTGTCAGCAATGGATAGAATAGCAGCTGCTGACGGTGAGGATTTAAAACTTCGTGCCAAAAAATTCTTGGAGGCTATGCTCGACATATATACATGTCTTTGATTAAAGTGAATGGATAAATCTATTAAAATCCATTAAATTATATATTTACTACCTATGCTTATAAACAATTGTTTTTATTAAATACACCTTCCCACATACTTCCACACTTTCCATTTGATTAGCTGACCCATAATACTAATCAGTAAGTATAACATAATTTAGGTATACTCGTATCATTAAACCAGCAGCGTAGGTAGGTAGGTAAGTACTAATTTTACAAATGTTTATGCTCATTGTAAGCTTTGAAGTACATTTTTGGTAATGTAATTTTGGATTCAAATCTTCTTGTTGGTCGTTTCGCTCTTGGCAGAGCGGTTGTCGTCATGTAGTACTAAGAATAGCAAAGCTTGAATAGAGAAGGGCAGGACAATTGGCAAGACGGGAAGATCAATGATGGACCAAGGCAATAACAGAGTGGTGGCTACGAGAAGTGCAGTGTTCACGGGGCAGTCCACCAACCCAGTGGTCAGACAACATCAACAGGACCAGAACAAATTGTATGAAAGAGCGGAAGCCTACCCAGCAGTGGGTGGACATGGGCTGAATAGATAGAATTTTGGATAAGTATTATTGTTGGATAAGTGAGACATGCCTAATAGATAATTATCATTTTCGAAAATATAAATTCGTACAAAATACCAATAACATTATCATTAATATTTCTCCTATCAATGCATTTAAGCTGTCATTCAGTAGAAGGATTTGTTCCAACTGTATTTACTATGTATAATTAAGATAATAGTTTATTTATAAATAGAAAAATAATTTTCATATTACCTTTACCTTTAAAACAGTAGATACCATTAGAGATAGACTAGCAGTTTTAGACGACCTAGGCCGTGTAGAACCAGCCACTCTTTCTCAGCTCCAATACTGAGCTTAACTATATGAATTTTCTAGCTATTGTCCATTACTATGTCCCCATGTTGTAATTCTTTAGACGTAGTAACATTAAGTAAAAAAGTAAACAACTTTTTCCCAAAGGGTCCATAAATGTTACACAAAATACCTACCGTTTAAAGTAGCATTAACAAATTACTAAAAAAAATGTAGAGTTCATTCGTATGTACTAGATTTGGTCAAGGGTGAAGCAACAATAATTATTATTCTTATTTATTTTATGCCTGAGGTACATATGGTACGAAACTTTTTAACGAGATCAATAGATTCATGAACCCACTTTTGGATCTAGAGATTTGTTTGGAGGAGATATTCCTTGAGTACCCTAGAGGTGCACTGTAGAAGGATTTTTGAAATTCTATCCCTAACAGGGCAGGTTGCACAGGAAAACCTGTGGGGTGCAGCTAGTAAAAAAAACAACATGTCAATCAGTAGAGAATTATAAATTAAATAGTATGCTGTAACAGACCAACAGAAAAATAATTATAATAAACAAATACCTGCATTATTATTGTAATTATTAGCTGTGCCTGCGGTTTTGCCCGAGTGGTATTTTTTTGGGTTAAAAGTAACTTAAGTGTTATTCCAGTACGAAAAGTACATATAAAGTACAATACAGTAACTCTTATTGTGTATGTAGTTTATTGTATATATTTAATTTATTTCTTTTTATTCACATTTGTATAGTAACTTAATATTGCCACATGCTTTACTATAAGTATAGTTCACAACTTGTCTTACCTAGGAATCATCAGTTACAGTTTTAATTTCATATTCTGAATTTATCAATGTCTCAAAACGCTTATTGTAAGTAAGTATGTTAGGTATTCTGTGGTCAGCAAACATTCTTGGCATAGTATAGTTGTTGCATTGTCGGGGTATAAACTTATCTAGCAGTTTGATGTCTGCTAAGGCACCGAGTTACATTTAACATGATCAATATTAACATTTGTATAGGTGTACTTACTTGTTGTACTTACAAACTTAATTATGCAGCATAAATGTTAGAATGTAGGTAATTATGATAAATAAAAAACTAATAGATAAATTGGTCTTTTTTATGAGTTGCAATGGAAGCCTTAAGTTATTTTATTATTTGTGATAGATACCCTACCCCTACTAGGAACCTAGAGGATCAATGTAAGTATTAAGTTGTAAGTTATTTCAGTTAACTTTCTTAGATAATTGTTGAGCCTATTATTTTAAACGGTTTGCTGAGACACTTATCACATTATCCAGTCTTTCACTACAAATGGTCATTTAGGAATAGTTAGCTGGTGTGTTTGCTTGTACACTGCAGACTTAAAAATGTGCATCCGGGATTTTGCCTGTAGTGACAGTAGTTCGGTTGTTAGTCTGGTTGACCAAACTAGTCCAACTTTTCAGTGGTGATATTTAGTACAGAGTTGTTGTCATATACAGTGTGCCATGCCATGTTTAGTGCGATGTGATGTACATTTAGTATTTCTCTATGAGGTCTTCACATTTTATCCACTGTTCATGGGTAGTACGGCCAAGTTTTTTCAGACAAACTTCTTGTAAGTACTATATTTAATATTAAGATCATTTGGGGTAGCTCTGAGCTGTAACTTTAATGTTTTTCTTGAAATGAGAATCTGGAATGCATATTCTAGTAATGGCTTGTACTATTATTTATTCTGTGGTAATGGCAGGAAGTACATTTGTTTTGTAGACCTTTAGAAACAGATTTTCATTTCACAGGAGAAAGCTTTTCTTATTAGTATGTAGTTCTATGGTGCAGTTTGTATTCTAGGTTATTTTTATAATATGTGTACTATTTTAGATTTGATGTGATATAAGGTCATTCTTGCACATTTGTTGTTGATGTTCCTTTTTTCAGATTTTGAATGAGGAAGTTATGATGGTGCTTGTGAAGTTTATCCTTAGAATCTCTAACCTGAAACAGAACAATGTTACATTTTTAAGTACTTAAATAAAGTATTACACGTGAGTATATCAAAATAAGATGCCTATAGCATTGGATATCCATCGTTAGCTATAAAAAAAGGAAAATTATACCACGATGCCCTTACCTTTCAATTTTCTTAGAGGTTATTTTCTTATAGGAAACTTAGCCCCATAAATCAATTTTGAGTTCAAATGAAGTCTATACACATACACTAGGTAGATAAATTGTATTCTGTTTTGATGTACAAAACAGCAAGTTCCTTTTATGTTATTGTTTACATCGTAGAAACTTGTCAAACTGACGAAAATTGACGAAATGTTTACTTTTTTAAACAAAAGACAAGGTAGATTCAGTCGTGGAATTCGTTCATTTTTACATTAAAGTGATAGAAACCTAGTTTATGTGATGTTTAAATGGTTTCTATAAAGCAAAATAGCTAAATAACGAATTAATACATGTTATTTAAGAGTTATTTATAAAACAACCACAAAAATGAAGTTTTGACTGATGCTTGATTGACGGCTAATACCATTTTTATTTCAGTGGCAACACTCAAGCGATTTTAGCAAAACGTAGCACATCCGTGCCACTGCGTTGCAAATGAGATAGCGACCTTAATTTAACAGACTACCAAATTTGCCACTATAGCCAGCCCAATCGCACAGATGTCGCAGTGGCGAGGATTTTGTCAATAGCTTACAGAATGGGGCCCTGGTGATGGAGAGAAGCACGCAAGCACGACCGAAGAAAAAAAAAACTGGCAGAATCGCAAAGATGTGAAAATATTCAAAACGAAGTTGGATGCGTTGCCGAAGATTTCGCAGAAAAAAGTTTTTTTTTCGTATCCCGATGGCGGCCTGGTAAAAAGATTGGACTAAAGAGTCCAATCTTGATATACCTGTATTACTAGGTAAAACTTTGATCCAATCTATTTGCAAAGATTTTGAATTTTGCTTACTAGCGTTTGTGATACTGGCATCCTACTTGCACACTGCAAGTAGGATGCCACACGCACTGCACGTGAGAGAGAGAGAGTGCACTCTCTCTCTTTTTCGCATTTTTACGTGAAGATACTTCATGCGCGGTACTCGCTCGTAGCTTTCGTTTCAAAACCACTCTCGAGACCCCTGCCTCCCGGCCCCCGCACCGCGTGCGTCAATTCGGCTGTTAACTCGTCGATACTCTACTGTCCGTATGGACTATAATGTGCCTTGAGTTACATAATTGCAATTTATGTAAGGGAAAATAATTTAAAAAGAAATGCCTATGTTTCTCGCCGATAATGTAGCTTTCTATAGGTGGAAGTTTTTTTAAAGCCTGTCTGTATTTTTTTGAGCTTATCGAATACAATACGAACAATCAAATCTTTCATCTTTATAATATTATTGTAGATAAAAGAGCTTAAATTAAAATAAATCTGTTTGTGTATTATTTAGTTCATTTCTAACGTGTACTGTGTTCTACTTGTCAACGCCTTTCATTTGATACCAATATTGCGGGGGCTGAAAAAATATATGTAATCCGCCATTTTGTAGCGGCGGCCATCTCTTGGATTTACAATGATACTGAATATACATATTTGTTATGTCATCAGAACTAAAGGCGAGTACCGAATTTCAGATCAATCCGTCAAAGGAAGGGGGTATTTCAATTAGTAAAAGGAGAATGGGCAAGATTGTATGGGGGGTTGCCCCACTCCTACAATTACAATACATTATCAATTAATCTTATATGTATTACTTTTAATATTAAAAAAATAAAATATTAAGCAATATTAATTATTATTATTAGAGATTAATTGATAATAACTATTTATAATTATTATTTATTACAACGAAACAACAATAATTATTATTTGTGATAATAATCATTACAATAGTGGGACATCATGTAATTAGTCACATTTAGGATGGAATAACTCGGAACAGACTAACAATTGAGAAGAATCGTCATAATAACAAATGTTCTCCATAATAGAGATCTTTCATTTGGTACATATCTTATTGATATTGAAAGAGTGAGGCAAATCTGCCCATTCTCCTCAGACCCAAACAAAAAAAACAGGACAAGCTAAATTTAACCGTTTAACAAGGAATTTTATCCTTGACTTCAATATCTATCCTCGGGCGGATAAATGTCTCGAATAAATTAGGCTGTCTATTAGGATGTCCTTGTTGTACAATCTACTAGTAATGGCATGTAAATTATTTAAACTATTTACCCGTGCGATTTCATCCAGGAGCTTGTGTGAAGTCTTAAGGCTGACGTTGTACAGACCGGGGTATTTGTACTGTATCTCCAGGAACACCTCTTGATGTGTGTTGTTGATAACCTGAAACATAACAAGTTCAAAAAGTAAAACCAGACTACGGTCGGGTAAAAAATTGTTTTTGCGTTATGGCGTCGTAGGCACGCGGGTGAGTTTCGCTAAAGTCGCTCGCGTTCCTATCTCGCGCGCGACGTGTCATAACAGCCGAGCTGCGCGCATCTAATATCGCTGACGTCATAATGTACTTCGGAAGTGACTTCGACCGGTCGTCTCCGTGCTGTAGGAAATTCTGGGTCACGCGATGTTTTGTCTCTTTCTCGCGTAATGCGTCATCTCGCTTGGTCACTACGGACTCCTGCTCGGTGTGTACGTGGAACACTCTGTTTTCCTGCGTCACAACGTTTCTCGGTGCTGGTCCGGTGACTGTCCGAGGCGAGTGAGTGCTGCTCCCGATTGGTTCTTCCTACCCATCCGTAACTTCCGCGTTACTATGAGATGCCAGTTGTCGGCTCCGATCAACATGCGTGGCCTCGCGTTCGTATAGCATACGTCGTCTGGTCGAAGCTCCCGTAAGTGCGCCTGTTTCAGTATATCGTTATTTACCGACTGACTTCCCAATGTCAGGTTCCGTACGGTACGCGCACGTACTGGCTGATAGTTCGACTGACTTTGACCTCGTATGTCGATGTCGACTATTTGGCTTTCCGGTTCGCGCTGACTCGATGTTGCTCCGTGTATGTGCAGCGCTTTCGTTGGGCCTCGTGCCCCGATAGACTTGGCTATCTCTTCGTCGATGAGAGTAATGGTCGATCCCTCATCTAACAGTGCGTACGTGTCAATCTTCTTGCCGTCATGTCCCCTTATCGTTATCGGACATACTTTGAGAAGTACTTTGGTGCTTTCCATTGATACGTGCGCGGTCGCCGCTATCATAGTTTCTTCGCTCTGTTTAGTTTTCATACTTTCTCCTTCCGTCATATGGAGCAGTGCGTGGTGAGGTCGGCGACATTCCTTTACTCCACATTTTCTCACTTTGCACTGGAAACGTCTGTGTTTGCTATCCAGGCACTGAAAGCACACGTGAGCCTCTTTCGCCCATTCCCAACGTTTGGGTAAGGGCATGTCCGCGAGTTTCTGACATTTTATTGTCGGGTGTGGAGCTCCGCAACAGAAACACATCTTTTTCCCATCTGTTTCTTCTGTTGTAGCATACACCTTAGCTGCGCGGTTCCGTCCTTTCTGTTGAGGCTGTGCTTGTTTGTATGAGCTGGGTCCCGGTGGTGCCGTACACGAATATGAATGACGCATGGCTCTGTCTTCTTCGCGTATCAGGAACTTCGATAACTTCACGATTTCCGGTTCGCTTCGTGACCCGTACTCTTCGGCGAAATCGCACCATTTCGATTTCTCATGAGGGCTTAGCTTCTCGATCACGTGCCGTACTAACAATTGTAGCCACTTCGGCGGCCAGCTTCTTCTTGATCAGCATAACTTCCAACTGCATCTCCTTGCGTTGAATCTCGGCGATTCTCTGCTCCGCTTCGTATTCGGCTTGTTTGATGCGCGCTGATATACTGGCGGCGGACTTAACGGAACGTAACGACGGAGCGCGGCGAGGTACGTTTACGGGTTCTGTGCCACCGGTGGCGTTAATGTCGCGGTTCGCGGAACGCGGCGGTACTGCCTCGGTCGTGTGTGGCTCGAGCGTAGTCGCGGTTTCGACGGTCGCTGGTACGGACGGGGAAGCCGGTGAATCTTCAAACACCCGGACTTCCTCCGTTGCCTTCTTGCTTCTCGTCGAGTGCGCCATCTTCAGCTCTTGTCGCCCCCTAATGACCCTAACACGGCACTTGACGCCCCTAACGCCCTACCTCCCTAACCGTCCCTAGGTGACCTGAATGAGGATGTGCGCGGACCGAGCTGAGCTCGTCGCTGGCGTTCGCTCCTCCAGGGATGGATGGTAAGGATAGGATAGGTTTGGTGCTACCCTGCAGAGGGGAGTAAGCAGGAACGGGGTGCTCAGGCAGTCGGTTGGAAATGCCGACCGCCGTCGGCAGTGCCTACAGTCCGGCCCCCGCCCTAACTCGAACACTCGTACAGGCGCAGCCGTGCTATTCAGTCCGCTTGTGGACTGGTGGTGTCGCACAACCACACCACACCGCTGCTTACGCAACGTTAACCCCCGTTCGTCCCGTGTTAACACCGCAAGGTGGCCTTGAGCACAAGGGCCGCGGATAAACCGCGTTGTCTTCTGACGTCGCACCCTTTCGGTGTTTTTCTGCCGGACTACGGCGTGTTCTGACGTCGCACCCTTTCGGTGTTTTTCTGCCGGACAACGGCGTGTTCTGACGTTGCACCGTTCGGTGTACTTCTGCCGGACAACGGCGCCTTCTGACGTTGCACCGTTCGGTGTTCTTCTGCCGATACGGCGCCTTCGTTCTTCTTACTTCAGCGGTTGGTCCCGGGCGGGGAAACAAGGATAAACCGACCCGAGACAAGACTTCACACCTCCTTGAGTGAGAGGAGGTGACGTCGTACCGCACTCTTCTGTTTGTAGGCAGGCTGCACTCGGGCGCGAAACAAGAAAAATCGCCCGAGTACCAAGAGACTTCACACCTCCTTGAGTGTGAGGAGGTGACGTCGACGCTGCACTTCTGACCTCGGGTGTGAAACAAGAAAAATCACCCGAGATCGAGACTTCACACCTCCTTAGTTCGGGGAGGTGACGTCGTTGCCTTTCCCGGGCGGGAAACAATGACAAACCGCCCGAAAACGAGGACTTCACTTGATGATGAACTGGAGTTCTTCGACGACGAACTGGAACGCTTCGGTCTTCTAATTCCGGCGACGCTAGGACCACTTGTGGGGTTCCTAACAGGATCTTCAATCAAAACATCACTTTTTCTTCTTAACAAATGGACTGTATATTTCTTCTTTCTTCACAATAGGTTTTCTTACTTCTAGTTGTTCACTGTTCGCCGTCTAAACTTGTACTGAACTCGATCACATTGCAGTCACATATTTTCGAACTTTACTTGTCTATATATATCCTATCTTACGTACTACCTAACTATTTACATCATAACGAGTGGTCGACTTTGTACGGGCCAATCACAGTCATTGTGCGAGGGCGAAAACAACATTAGAGCGAGAGGGCTAATAAGTACTTCGTTAGAAAGAGACGGGTGAGGAGATGAGATATACTGGTCATAAGGAGCACCTAGATATGAGTAAACCAATTAAGCCACCTAAGCTCTTTTCGTCCGTAACAATACTCTTGCGATGTGAACGAATCGATTGATACCTCGCTTGTCAAAATAGGACCAAGTTTTTAGTTTGAACACGTAACCTTTGCCGTAGTCGGGTAAAAAAATAGCCTATGACACTCTATACCTGAAGACGAATCGATTGACACCTCGCTTGTCAAAATAGGAGCAATAGGGGCGCCGCTATGGTGGAACATCCACAAACCCACATACATACATTAACTGTTAAACTCATTACCCTTCCCTTGCTTAGCCGTACTCGGGTAAATATTGTGATGCGACTAGCTGGTCATTCACATGATGGTAAATGCCACGCCAGCCCAGACTGTTCTTAACAATTGCAGTGTCACTTAGATTATAGGTTGCAAAACCTTTGGCACTACAGTGCGCTTGTCATCCGTAAACAATGGTAGAACGGTGGTGGCCGAGTCAATCTAATGATACCAGGTTCGATCCTCGGCCCTATTCCAATGTATCTATACTTATAATAAAGCAATAAGATCGAAAAAGTCTGTACAAATATGATACTCGTAATTAAAAAAATATGGTTTAGGGTACTTAAAATAAGCTACTTTTAAAATAGTGTCTGTCTGCTTGTTTATCTATATGTTTGTTCGAGTATCACGTAAAAACTACTGGACCCATTGCGATGCGGTTTTCACTGCTGGATAGCTTAGGGTTTAACTTACAAATTCGATGAGTAGAAACCGAGCAATAGATAAAAATCTTTTTGACGGTTGTATCTTTAGATTAGATGTTGGTTTATTGGTTAGGTCTTGGAATAGTACATACGAGTACTTTTAACCTAGAGAAATGACCACGCGTGCGAAGCCCCGTTTTTTCTCCTACATCGTTCGATAATCGTTTTTTTCCTACGAGTACGCTTCTCCAACCCTAGAAATATCACTCTGGCAGCTGTATTGCGGATCAAGCTATTTTGTACAAACTATAATATAATTATTAATAACTAATATGTATGGTTTATAAAGGAGATGGTCAACATTTTGTATGGACGTTTGCACCAACTTATGAAGTATAGTGTACACTGAAAACTAAAGCATTTGACTTCAAGGCTATCAATATGAAAACAAAAATTCATTAGAACTTTAAAACCGCATCGCAATTTGTCTAGTAGTTATTACGTGATGCGGGAACAAACATACAGACAAACAAAGTAACAAACAAACAGACAGACACGTTTTCTACACAAAATAATAGCACTTTTACAAGACAAAATTAACAACTCATGTACAAGGAGATATACACAAAATAGTGTAAAAAGATCAAATCAACACAAAATAATAGCACTTTTACAAGTCAAAATTAACATCTCATAAATAAGGAGACATACATAAAATATTATAAAAAGATCAAATCAACACAAAATAATAGCACTTTTACAAGACAAAATTAACATCTCATGAACAAGGAGATATACATAAAATAGTGTAAAAAGATCAAATCAACACAAAATAATAGCACTTTTACAAGTCAAAATTAACATCTCATAAATAAGGAGACATACATAAAATATTATAAAAAGATCAAATCAACACAAAATAATAGCACTTTTACAAGACATAATTAACATCTCATGAACAAGGAGATATACATAAAATAGTGTAAAAAGATCAAATCAGCACAAAACAATAGCACTTTTACAAGTCAAAATTAACATCTCATAAATAAGGAGACATACATAAAATATTATAAAAAGATCAAATCAACACAAAATAATAGCACTTTTACAAGACAAAATTAACATCTCATGAACAAGGAGATATACATAAAATAGTGTAAAAAGATCATATCAACACAAAATAATAGCACTTTTACAAGTCAAAATTAACATCTCATAAATAAGGAGACATACATAAAATATTATAAAAAGATCAAATCAACACAAAATAATAGCTCTTTTACAAGACAAAATTAACATCTCATAAATAAGGAGACATACATAAAATATTATAAAAAGATCAAATCAACATAAAATAAAAGCTCTTTTACACGTCAAGATTAACATCTCTTATACAAGGAGATATACATACAATATTATAAAAAGATCAAATCAACACAAAATCAATAAAACTAGATTAAGAATAGCCTGCAAAATAACCATAACCATTTTAGTTATTTCATCATCATCAGCCTATGTTCGGTCACTGCTGGACGTAGACCTCTCCTAGTGAACACCACTGAGCCCGATCTTTGGCTCTTTGCTCTTCTCATCCAGCTCCTGCCAGCCATTTTTCGCAAGTCGTCACTTCACCTGGCCGGCGGGCGCCCTATACTACGTTTGCCTAAGCGCGGTCTCCACTCTAGAACTCGTTTACCCCAATGGTTGTCGGTTCTTCGAGAGATGTGACCAGCCTATTGCCAGCTTGCTAATTCTTTGAGCCATGTCGGTAACTTTGCTTCTATGTCGGATTACTTTGTTACGAATCTTGTCCTTATGAGAAACACCGAGCATAGCTCTTTCCATAGCTCGCTGAGTGACCTACATATGAACCAATCTCACCGTGAGTGTCCACGTTTCGGCTTCGTAGGTCAAGACTGGTAGGACGCACGCATTGAAGACTTTGGACATTGTGGTATGGACGAAGAGAAGTTTACCAAACGCTACCCATCCCAGCTGAATCCTCCTATCGACTTCCCTCTCGAAATTGTTCCTACCCAATTGCACAGTCTGCCCGAGGTAGACATATTCCTGCACAACAGGTACACCGTTAATGACAGCAGGTCTCGGGATAATGAGGTTGTTAAACATTACCTTAGTTTTGTTTATATTCATGTCGAGACCGACACGTCGAGAGGTATCAGCTAGACCGGTCAGCATTCGCTCAAGATCCGGCAGCGATTCACCCATAAGATGCTGACTGACGCTAGAGGTTGGTACTACCTCTTCTGACATACATATAGTCTAATATATCCAGTATTGACCTTACTGGAGAGCATTCATGTTTTTGTTTTCACACTACTGCATGGCAGTTGAATATTTGGAAAATGTATGGTACTGAGTCCTGCCCCTTAAAGAATCGGCTCACCACTAAGAAAATGATCTTAGGCATTATCAAATTATTATGATCTATCATCATCAGCTTGAAAATTTAAATATGATATCCCTATAGTTTCTTGGTGTTGTCGTTTTCTTGTTTAACAGGTGTATTTTCGAAGCCGGCAAAATGAGATGAAGATAAGAATATTTCAAATCTTGCACAGAATTTAAAGTACCCATTATCTGATTTAGATTTGACTGTAAATCAGACCTTTTCAAACTCAAAGTATGGTTTATACCTGATTTATAGGTTAAGTTATTATTGTTGCCTTTGCCTATTTACAGTAAATAATAATAAAGCAATAAGACAGAAAAAGTCTGTACACTAAAGATAATTGAGAAAAAAATGGTCTAGGGTACCTACAATAAGCTTCTGAACAAAAATAACACATTTTTAAAATTCGTGTTTGTCTGTATGTTTGTTCGCACATCACCTAAAAATAAATCTACTGAACTGATTGCGATGCTGTTTTCATTGTTGGATAGCTTAGGGTTTAACTTAAAAACTGGTGTACTTGATATCTCAATCCGATAAGTAGAAGCCAAAAAAATGATAAAAACTTTTTGACGGCTTAAGGAATTTTGATCAAATGTTTGTATATTGGTATTTTAGGTCTTGGAATAGTACATAGAGTACTTTTAACTAGAGAAATGACCACGCGTGCGAAGTCGCGGTCTAAGCTAGTTTACAATAAACCAATTTGACTTTGTCACTCCATACACTGCAATGACTTACCACCGACTTGACTCAAAGTAATGCATTTAAATATGAGCTTTAAAACATTGATAGACAGTAATGCCTATAGGCGACCAAGCAGACAAGTGATGTGACAGAATGCCCGTAGACGTTAAAGTTTTAGTTTTCATAAAATCAGTATGCCTTGCGACAAACAGATAGTCTTTCAGATATACACAAGGAATGGCATGTTGCACTGTCACTGAATAAATATTACTACTACGTACAGAAAGATCACTCCGCTAAAACAATTAAATAAAAAGTGCCTCTAGCCGCGATGCCATAAAGTGCAATTCACCTGAGATTCACCTATGGTTCAGGTTGTGCAAGCTGAATTGCACTTTATGGCGTTATGGCTAGAGTCACTTTTTACTAAAGAATTAGCGCGCGCAAGTACATCAAGTGAAACAGGCCTGGTAATGTCACCGCAGACATAATTCAGTCGTCAGTACAATATAGTGTTTAAAATGCCTCTGAACAAATTATTGTCTGCACACATGGATACTTTTGTGCTCCTTCCACACACACTAAGGCTGTGGGCGTCATATTATCCTATGTTGTTTGATGCGGTTGCTACACCTGAACCAAGTTAAGATCCTGATGATGTGGAGTATGGATCTGATCAAGACGTATACGTCTAAAGGCGTTCTATCATATCACCACTATTTCTGCACCGCCTTTTATGACACTACGTCTGTAGGCAATGTATGGATTTTAGTAGTGTCATCGATGCCTCCAGCTGTGAGGAAGTACTGTCCATCAACTTGTTAACTGTTACATACAGCACAGCTATAAATTTTAACTTAACTATAACTATTAATTGTAAATATTATTACTGTCTCACCTCATGAGGTAACTCCAGACGTGGAATTTTGAGTTTATCCCGAACCTTCATCGGGATTTTCGGTCTTTTCTCCATTAAAGGAAACTGCAGAACAAAATGTAATCTTAAGCATCTCAGAAGTGGGCTAGAAAATTGCCAGAATTGTACATCTGCATACTAGAGTAACAGTATTGGGCTGCACTCTGCATAACCTATTGCACTGGCTATACAATTGCGGCAATAATTGCAGAAAAACTAGCCCATTACTGAGACTTCTTAATAACTAATATTACATATTAAATAATGTTTTATATATTTGTGAGCGGTCAAGCAAAAAGGGATCTGACAGGAAAATAATTAATTTTGAGATAAACGTGTTTGGAGTTGTATACAATAGTTATGGGTTGGTTAAGAATGTTATTGTCAACCAACTCATTAAGGCGCTATGGGCTCCAAATTTTTGTCCTGCTCGTTGTGGTGCAGAGTAAGCAGGAATGGTGCTGCTTCTCAGGAGCCAATTTTAGTTCATATTTTTTTTTTTTTTTTTTTTTATAATTTTTCAATTTTCCAATAAACTAATCCCACAGAAGTATTTGAATGTTTGTTGGGATTATACACACTTGGTTTATGTAAAAATATCATTTATAGAAACTGAATGAAATTGATTCATTCCAACGACAGGACTGTCAAAACGGGTGATTTTTGCAACACTTTAGGTTTTTTTTCTATCAAGACAAATTTATTTAATTGTGTTTCGGTGACCACAGCTGGACAAAGTATTTTGTGAACATGTATTGGAAACCCATCCCGGACCCTTACTCACTTTGCAGCTTTACTCACTTTTCACCACCGGTTTGTTTAGTATGTGCAAACAAACAGCAAGGAACTCCTACCACCTTATAGATGTAAAATAATCTACATAACTGTATGAAAATACTTACATCAGGTACGTGCTCTGGTACGTAAGCAATGAACTTGAGCTTCTTCTGGCCTACTGTTATAATAGCAGAGTTAATCTTTTCAACCACTCGTACTGGATCTAACCTCTCTGAAAGCCGCAAGTAACATGTCTTTTTATGAGCTTGTGCTGGCGTGAAATTCAATGGCTCGAACGGCCCCGCCACCAATTTCGCAACAGACTTCACGACTTCTAATAGAGACCACTGGAAGAAAGAAAGTAATCAGTTTATTGCATGACAGAAACGAAGTTATTTTTGTCAATTCGCTGCTGTTTTACCTCTGAGGGAATTCCTTTTACTGCTATTACTGACATGTTATTCCTTTTGATTATTTTAATGGGTTTTATATTGCTAAAAATGCTAATTAGCGATAAGTCAGTCAATAATTCATTTAAAAACATAGCAAGCTACTACCACAGACTAGGTAGAGATACTACGGCTACTACCAGTTAGTGTCCGGCGCAACAACAAAGAAATTCTCAAATTTGTCTCAAATGTATTGGAATTTGGCAGAACAGTGTAGTTCATTTGTTTTTTAGATCCCAATGAACGGACCAAAAAGAACGAACTATAGAGTCCAAACATGATAATATTACTATACATACTCTATGGTCCATTGAAATTTGTCAAGAAAAATCCAAAGTTTAGTGTTCTTGCGAATTTTTTATTTTATTTTATTCATATTATTCATATTAACGTACTGTTTTGTGTTTTCTTTGAAGAATCAACAGTTTATAATGTTAAACCAGTTTAAATGATAATTTTAAAATGCCACCATCTTTAGAAAGCTACAGCAGACGTGTTTTATGTGGAATTCGCGCCAATCGCGAAAACCAGAACAAAAAGGAAATTTATGGCATGATTGATCAGCCCCGGCAAAGACAATCGAAAGGATAGACAGCTATCGTCATACATTAGCCGCTCGGTTGTCCACGCGCTGAAGACCGCAGGACCAAACTGATAACCCAAAAAATATATGGCCGACGCGACACATCTAACCTCAAACTGGTAATTGATTGTATATGCGTTGAGACTACAGTAGCCCAATTCCATAACTTGGCTACAATCGGATTATCACTTTTTTCATAGCAAATTCGACTCTATCGCAAGGCATTAGTGTTTGCGATACTGAGAATTCGATTGTAGCCAAGTTATGGAATCGGGCTGCAGGTACTTGATGGTCAACCCACAAAAAAAATAAGGTCGACGCGACACATCTGGCTGCAAACTGGGGATTTATTGGGTACGAGCCGAGATCAAAGGTATCTGATTGTCAACCCACAAAAAAAAGAAGGTCTACGCGACACTTCTGGCCGCGCCGACTTTGCGTAAACTAACAGTTTTTATGACCACTTCATTGAGCGCTTAGATAAACAAACTGGTGATTTATGGAGCTAAATAGGTACGGCACATATTTCAAGTGTTTATGTTGTAGGTTTCGAAGCAAAATAATTATATAAACACGCTTAGATTTGAATGATTATTGAGGTCAATAATGTTCAAAATCGAGTGGCAAAATTTACGTCGCTATCGAGTGGTCCGATGATCGATGAAAACAAAAAATGTCACTGTAGCGTTAGTTGCGATGATCAATGAAAACAAAAAAAAGTGACTGTAGCGCATAGAATCAATCGAGCGGTTAGTATATACAAAGCTAACGTAAAACTTATTATCGTCGCCGGTACCTAGTAGTTTGCCTTAATATATTAGATGGCGTTACTATACTAGCTGAAGTGTGATACACCTAGTGCCATCTATCGAACAATTGGAAACTAAAACTTCGTTGTAAGTGTGTGTAAAGGTATGTATAGCGTGATATGTGGGTGGGTGTGATGGAGCGTAACGTAAGTCGACTAGCGAATGAATCAAAATATCACTGTTTTTATCCAATGATGCCACGACTCAATGATTAGGACATCTACCCTAGGTTCGATTCTGTTAACACTTTTTGGGTTTTTTAGAATATTCTAGATAACTAGAATTTGCCTCAGTAAAAAAATTGATAAATTAAGGCGAAGGGTAAGGAGAAAACACAAAAACGAGGCATTTTTCGTGCCATTTCCTGGCGAAAATATAGCATGTGGAGCTTTGAAATTAAGATATCGTATTACACATATCTTGAAGTACCAAGATCTTAAAATATTAGAAGTCATTTTTTATCGGTGTGTTAAATTCGTTAAGTACCAAACTCGGCCTAGTTATTCTTATAGTACGTAAACTCGGCCTAGTTATTCTTATAGTTCGTAAGTTTTGTCTGTAGGTCCTATTTTTTTAATATATAATTAAACGTAAGGATTTTAACGTAAAAACTATTTGTGCCTTCTAAAACGCAACTTTTCACGAACGTATTTTGCCCGTTAAATATGATCAGGAATTAGTATGCGCACGAGATAGCGACGTTGCATGCCCGCGGCATGGCGCGTGGACCGCGCCTTGATCTGCAGCCCGATTACATAACTTAGCTTCAATCGGATTGTCAGTATCGATATCACTAATGCCTTGCGATAGAGTCGAAATTGCTATGAAAAATGTGATAATCCGATTGTAACCAAGTTCTGTAATCGGGCTGCTGTGCGCTAGGTTGCCAGACTTCAGTTAGAAGCTCGGCACATCTGCCGGCTAAGCTACCTCTTAAGAAGTAACTATTAGTTAATCTGTGCTACCTGTACGTCGCGACATTTTATTTTAGTTTTCTAATCTGTATGTTCTTAGCAGCGCCACAGAATAAATAATAGTACAAGGCAGCGCGCGCGTGCGGTCTATTATTTATTCTGTGGTGCGGTGCACTAAATAATAGACTAGCTGTGCCCGCGGCTTCGCACGCGTGGTCATTTCTTCAGGTTAAAAGTACTCTATGTGCTATTCCAACACCTAACTTTTCTTGAAACTGGTTTCGAATGAGTCCGAAGGGAAAATACCATATAGCAACATTTGATCAAAATTTCTTCAGCCGTCAGAAATATTTTTACCTATTGCTCGGCTTTTACTCATTGGTTTGAGATACCAATTATACCAGATTTAATTAAATCCTAAGCTATCTAACAGTAGAAACTGCATCACAATCAGTCCAGTAGTTTTTACGTGATATAGGAACAAACAAACATATAGACAAGATATAAAAAAACTTGCTCAATTAATTGCTTATTTTAAGTACCCTAGATCATTTACCTAGATTTTTATAATTATCTTCTTTGTACAGACTTTTTCGTACTTGTTGCTTTATTATACGAGTAAGTATACTTAGATATTAATTACTTCAAATTAACAATACTTATACTCTACTCTACTCTATATTCGATACTGGAGCCAAAACTGTGTTTATTAGCTTTTATTTAACTTGCAATGTTTGTATGTATGTATGTATGTATGTATGTTTGTCTAGGTCAAATCTTGCAAGCTGAATTAGAACCACTTCCTTTTATCCTACGGAGTAGAATTTTAACATGTTGGTTCATTTCCAAGGATTAGCTCCAGACAAAGTGATGATGATGATGATGAAATGTACTCACTCACGCGATTCGGATTTTGATGAAATTTGGAATGAATATAGCTTATACCCTGGAATTACATGTAAGATACTTTCATCGTCATCATCATCATTCCTCACGCGGGTGCGTGTTAGGTTATACCCTGGAATATCAAAAAGTATACTTTCATCATCACTCACGCGGGTGGAACAGATTTTTAAAAACTTTGGAATGGAAATAGGTTATACCGTGGAATAACACATAGGATACTTTTTATCATCATCATCATCACTCACGCGGGTGGAACGGTATTTATGAAATTTGGAATGGAGATAGCTTATACCATGCAATAACGCATAGGATACATTTCATCATCATCATCACTCACGTAGGTGGAACGGATTTTGATTAAATTATTAACAATTCCAGGGTATTAGCAATTTCTATTCCAAATTTTATCAAAATTCGTTCCATCCGCGTGAGTGATGATGATGATGATGAAAGTATCCTATGCGTTATTCCATGATATAAGCTATCTCCATTTCAAAGTTTATCATAATCCATTCATTTCACGTGAGTGATGATGATGATGAAAAGTATCCTATGCGTTATTGCATGGTATAAGCTATCTCCATTCCAAATTTCATCAAAATCCGTTCTATCTGCGTGAGTGATGATGATGATGATGATGATGATCATGATAAGTGTACTACGCGTTATTCCATGGTATACCATGGAATAACGCGTAGTAGCTATGTCCATTCGAAAGTTCATCAAAATCTGTTCCATCCGCGTGAGTGATTATGATGATGATGATGAAAATATCCTATGCGTTATTCCATGATATAAGCTATCTCCATTCCAAAGTTTATCATAATCCATTCCATTCACTTGAGTGATGATGATGATGATGATGATGATGAAAAGTATCCTATGTGTTATTCCAGGGTAATAGCAATCTTCATTTCAAATGTCATCAAAATCCGTCCCATCCACGTGAGTGATGATGATGATGATGATGATGAAAGTATCCTATGTATTATTCCATGGAATTAGCTATCTCCATAGCAAATTCAAACAAAATCCGTTCCATCTGCGTGAGTGATGATGATGATGATGATAAGTGTCCTATGCGTTATTCCATGGTATAAGATATTTCCTTTACAAAGTTTATCATAATCCATTCCATTCACGTGAGTGATGATGATGATGATGATGATGAAAAGTATCCTATGCGTTATTGCATGGTATAAGCTATCTCCATTCCAAAGCTCACCAAAATCTGTCTCGTCCACGTGAGTGATGATGATGATGAAAGTATCCTATGTTATTAAGCTATCTCCATTCCAAAGCTCACCAAAATCTGTCCCGTCCACGTGAGTGATGATGATGATGAAAGTATCCTATGTTATTCCAGGGTATTGGCTATTACCATTCCATTTTTCAAAAAAATCCGTTGAGCGTTTGAGCGTGAAAGTTAAACAAACAAACAATCTCACTTTCGCATTTATAATAGTACTAGCTTTCGCCGGCGATTTCGTGCAGTATATCCCGAAAAAAAAAACATTCTATGTTTCTGAGCATTGGGATACTCTTGATGCTTTTTGACAGACTTGTTATTATTTCGTTTCCATGGCAACCGTTCCTTACAGCCAGTAATCGGCATTTTCCAGTTTTCCCGTGGAAACATACCATTTCCGGGATAAAAATATTTCATGTACAGTACCTATTTGCAAATTTTTATCAAAATCTGATCAGCCGTTTTGGCGTTAAATCTCCCAAAATAAACAAACTGACAACGTTCCACTTTTATATATTGGTGTGGATATACAGGGATGGAATTATTTACAATTTCTTTTTGATAGGTAACTATGTAACTAAAGCATAAATAACTTCACTCCAAAGCTTGAACTTTAATAAACTGTAGGTAGGTACTATAACTTCCTAGGTATTTATGAAGCGTTCCAAAACAGGTACTTAATAGGTAGGTAGGTCGGCTTTATAAGGAACGTATTTTTAGGAACCTTCTTTCATTGAGTGAGGTTGAATTTGATAGGCATTCTTTTATCTCTAATAAATATGGCAGTGAGTTTGTCTATCTGTATGTTTGATACTAAACTATTGTATGTACATAAAACGCTTGACGCCTATGACACAAACAAACAATGACAAACGCGCGAAAATGTTAACACTCAAATGTGCGTCATCTTCCGTTTTTTTTTGTATAACTGCATGCTCCTTCAGCTAAATCGTGATATTGGTTCAATAAATCAACTGTTAAAAAAACCTGCTTATAAATTTGCAAATTTCATTACTGTTAAGAAATTTTTGTATTTTATCCTCAAAATAAATAAATATGATAAACCAGAACAGTAAAATGCGATATTTCGTCTATTTCAGGTAAATTTTAGTTCTAGCGAGCCAAGTATCGCCATCTAGCAACATTTTTTAAAACTACTGTGATTAGAGTAAGGAGATAGCTGTCTATCCTTTCGATTGTCTTTGGCCCCGGTGAGCATTAATATGATATTGCTTAGTACCACCTCCCAGCAACGTGACCATAAATGATAATTTACATGATTTTCATTTTGTATTTTCATATTGTTTTAACACTAGGGATGCATAAGGTCAAATAACTATTAACTATCGATAAAGCTATCGTAGGCTAGGTCAGGCTGCTTATAACTTATTTCCATAACATTAAACAACATGTTTATTTCCAGATGCAGAAAATGAGGATCTAGCATACATTCCTATAGAGACCGGTTTTAACATACACTTATGAATGTGAGTGCGTGAGATAAAGGTAGAGTAGGTACATCGCAAGATCTCAATTCAGAGTGAAGCACTAGTAGGTGAGCTTACCTATGCTTGCAAAATTAATTTTTGGTATTTACTTTGTTAAAAAATATTATAAATAATATGTTCCATTATTCAAAAGTGTTTTATTTCTAAGTTTTTTATTACATGACTCCACAGTTACCTGTTGCAATGGGTATCCAATAAGCCCAACGTTTTTGCATTGTGAGAAAACAACGTTGTGCTTATTGGAACCGTCTTTCATTAATATGAAACCTCGACGAGGGCATGCATGTTTTATCGATATCGACAAAATCAAGAATATGTGCAAGCAAGCACTACTCTATCCGTTAAGTTGTTAGCATTGTCAAGATAGGCTAACGTCTGACCTTTAATGTTAGTAATGTTGGATACATTGATGCCAATAAATTTCTGCCAAATTGCTTTCATTGGCTAGTAGGGAGGTCCCGCCTCTTAAAACGTAGTGATTATATTCTCTTTGGCTACTAAGATATAAATGTCTATGCCAATACAAAGTACTCTGTGGTCTATGCGTGATCTATGCAAGTAGGTACGTAAGCAAGTACAAACAAGTGCGGCCCGGGGCCCGACCACATAACTTAGCTTCAATCGGATTGTCAGTATCGATATCACTAATGCCTTGCGATAGAGTCGAAATTGCTATAAAAAAAGTGATAATCCGATTGTAACCAAGTTCTGTAATCGGGCTGCCGATTACATAACTTGGTTACAATCAGATTATCACTTTTTTCATAACTTAGCTTCAATCGGATTGTCAGTATCGATATTACTAATGCCTTGCGATAGAGTCGAAAATGCTATGAAAAAAAATGAAAAAAGTGATAATCCGATTGTAACCAAGTTCTGTAATCGGGCTGCTGAAACAACTACTTATGGGCCGTTCGCTTTGTAACAATTGACGAAAATAACTGTTAAAAACGCTAAATATGATCACAATTGGCGTTCCCTTTGGCGATTTGTGGGCGAAATTAGCGTTCTGAACGTTTTTGATCATTGTTCGTTTTGCAAGTTTCGATGACATGTTCACATAGGAAAATCGACTTTATTCCGTAACGGATAGGGTCGTTTTTTGTTCAACTTGGAAAGGATCGCTAGTGTAAAAAGATGCAAAAATTACATAGGTGTTGAAAATGTTCAAAGAAAACGGCTTGTTAAAAATGTACATTTCGAAACTGCCCACAACGCCTTCTCATCATCTCGAACGCAGGGTTAGTATGCTGTAGTATTCTGCCCGCATTCGAGACGAGATGATGCAGTGGCGTTTTGGGCTGTTTCGATTGCCAATTTTACACTAATGATCCTTTCCAAACTGAATGATAAACGACCTTAGAGTTGAATACATAAAGTCGGTTTTCGGATGTCAAATTAAACTGTCATGTCCAAAGCGAACGCTGATCGCTTTTAACGTAGACAGAAATCTGTCTACGCTTGGTACTGTGGCAAAAGTTTTGAAAATGTTTAAAGAGAACGGCTTGTTTTTCTTTTGTTTTGCTCGTTCGATGATTTGGCGTTACACTTTTCCTGTAATTAGCAGTGTCAGGTTTTTTCATTTTCTTGCCAGTTTTCTTCATTTTTCTGATTAGTGTTCCTGTTGAAGCAAAGAGATTGTTGCTTGATGATATATAATCTCATTGCATGACATTGTAGGTGTGGCAGTTAGGATTAACTTATGAAAAAGAATATTGACAAAGAACGTGTCACAATAGTATACAATATTCTGGTTTAAGTTGTATTTTACTTATATGTCATCGAGTTCAGTGAATATAATTATTCGGATGTGATTTCAATGTTATTATTATGATTAATAAGCTTCCTGCGTAGCATAGGTAACCTTATTAGGTTATGGGCAAATAGCACTAATAGAAAATCGCAGAATAATGTTGGACTCTGGAAATGGGAATACTCTAAGCACAGTTAGCGCAAATTAGAAAACGCATACATCCCAAGGAGGTAACACGAGCTCTAGCCTACCAGCAATGCAGAAACTTGATGGTTGTGCTGATTACAACACGTGGAGGTTCATTATGGAGCTATATCTGATTCATGAAGACTTGTGGGAATATTCGTCGAAAACACCGGCTGCAAGTGATGTATCAGCCAGTAAAAGGGGTCAAAAGGCCAGAGCAAAAATCTGCTTGATGGTGAAGCCACATTGTTTGGTCCACGTTCGGCATGCGAAGTCTGCAAAGGAGGCATGGCATGCCCTAAAGGCTGCTCTTCATAAGCAGCCTTTAGGGCATCCCATGCCTCCTTTAAGGGCCTGAATAATCGATGCAGACTGCTCTCAAAGTTGGTGAATCTGAATTTGAAGCAATTCACTACAGTAAGAGACTACGTACTATTAAAGACATCAACTTACATCGACTATTATTATTATTATTATATATATATATATATATATATATATATATATATATATATACATATATAAATATTTAATTATATATTATATATATTTATAAATTTATTCATATTTAATTTCATTTTTTATACTCTTTTAGCTGCCATCCAATGTTGCTCCTCGTAACACTCATTGAACTGGCTTAAATGATTCACCACATGCGCTATATCAGGCCGTGTACAAACTGCCAGGTACATAAGTGAACCTATCAACGCTCGATAGGGGTCTTTTCATCTGGTATTCTACCATGTATAGGTTTATCTAACCTTTGGCCTGGTACAGCTGGTGTGACAACTGGTTTACAGTTTTCCATGTTGTATAGTGTTAAAAGCTTCTCAATATAATTCTCCTTATGCAGTTTAATTCCGTTTGCATATTGCGCAATATAAATTCCTAGCATCAATTCAGCCTTTCCTAAGTCATTCATTTTAAAGCTGGACTTCAATCAAATCATTCTTGACCTTGATCATTTCTTGCTCATTGTTCCAAAAAAAACACGTATACGTGGATGATATCTTGATTTTTTTCAGCGATGATGATAACGTTACCATCCTGTGACCGTATGTAGACGCAAGGCACGATCACGATGGCTTCACAAGCGTCCATGTTTTGTTTTTCTTGAGAACCACTAGCTCCTCCTCAACTGCGACTTTCTACTTCGCTCCATCCTCTCTGGATAATGCATCCTGAACTGTCAAAGCATATTCAGACAAAGCAACGGCTTGATAGGTCACAAAATCTGAAAACTGCTTTGGTTTCCTTTCCCGCAGTAGGTATCTCCTACCCAACTGCTCATTATTGTGATCTGATGGGGTATCCTCAGTATCTGATTCCTTTCTTTCATCAGATGTTGCTCACTCGTCATCCTCAACCTCAACAATGTCGTTCTCAGGAACCGCCTCTTTAGGCCCAGCATCACTTTGATCTAGTTCCTGCAGGGAACTCATTTCTGGAACTCCGGAACAGTGTGATTGATTCTTTGGCTATGTCTGCTTAGTTTATGTTATTGGTATTATAATAAGCTTAGTTCTACTTCTACGATTAATATCTCTGCTGTTTATTCCATAATAAGAACTAATAATTGTTTTCATTGCTGTACTTACCTAGTTATTATTTATTTATTGTTATTGTGTATTGTTGTTATAATTACCTTTATATCAAATAACCTAGATATAGTTGCATAGTTTCTGTCAACATGCCCTGGCGGGGGGCATTGATATGCCATAACACAGGCTAGGCTAGTATGGGTATCAATGTCCAACAGGATCAGGTAATATAATATTCGCAAATGCAAATACGAGTACATTTTGAAACTTTATATTAAACTGCACCTATTTTTCTGTTATGTATTAGAGACGTTTGTTGATTAATAAAAACATTCATTCATTCATTCTGCTTTAGTTATTTCTGTAATTTTCTCCAGTTCACATGCTGTCTCTGTCAGTGGAACAGTTTGCTCTACAGGTGGTCCTCTATTGATCTTATTTTTAAGATTCTTGAAGAACAGAACGTCTCTAGCTTTATGCAATTTACCAGTTTCTGCATCAACTAAACGGTAACCCTTTGTTTCTTCGCAGTACCCAACAAAAATCAGTTCATTGCTCTTTGCATCCCATTTCTTCCGTTTTTGATCTGGAATGTGCATGTATGCCTTACAACCGAATACTCGTAACATACTTAGATCAACTTTACGGCTAGTCCATGCTTCCTCTGGAGTAATTCTTTTGACTGCTATCGTTGATGACTGGTTCTTTAGGAAAACTGCTGTGTTGACAGCCCAATAGCCTCTGCTAAGTCCTGCATCTTCAAGCATGCTTCTTGCTTTGTCCATTAATGGTTCTGTTCGCGCGCTCGATGAGACCATTTTGCTCGGGAGTGTATTCAACTGTAAGTTGATGATGGATTCCTCTTGCTTTGCAGAACTCATCCATCCTCCTGCTGACAAACTCCTTGGCGTTATCTGAACTGATTATTTTCAGCTCATTTCCAGTTTGACGCTCCGTCAACTTGACAAATTCGAAAAAAAAACTCAATCACCTTTTCTTTAGTTATCAAGAAGTACACAAACTTTTTCTTGGTAAGGTCATCAATAAATGTGAGAAAATATCGAAACCCTCTGAACACTTCTCACTCATAGGCAAGTCTGTGTGAAATAACCCCAAGACCTCTTTTGCCCTGCTGGCATTAGATTTTTTAAATGGCTGCCTAGTCTGTTTCTCCATAACACAAGATTCACACTCTAGCTTAGAAATTGTGTTAGAAAAACTTACCCCTTGCGCCATCTTATCTTTGAGCAATGTAAGATTCCGTACCCCTAGGTGACCTATTCGCCTGTGCCACAAATCCATCTAATCAGAAGCTGTTGAAGCTAATTAATGCCACTTCCTGTGAACGATATTGTATCTTATAGACACCCTTCTCTACAGTACCTGTATGCGAAACATCACCAGTAACCTTACATCCATCCGCTTTCATTATCTAATAGCCAGATTTGTCAAACACAACAACTAGGTTTCTACTTACGATTGTGCTCACACTCAGTAAGTTAGTTGCTAGCCCGGGTACATACAATACACCTCTTATCGAAACACCCTTCTCCTCATTAACTACATTACCAATTTCCTCACTATACACTGTTTCACCATTTGCACAAGCTACCTCTACCAGGCCGGTGGCACTCCGCAACAAGTACAAATATTGTACCTACACTTCAAAGGCGCAATAATGGGGTTAAATCAGTAGGCTGTCAAGTGTGCATACTGATAAAGTACCTACTTACGTAAAGTTTTTGTCAAATTTTATTATATTTCTTAATTATGAGTACCAAGAAGAAACCTAGAAGGTACTGCATAGCATTCGGTCTGACAAGTCTCGTAAAATATCTACATACCGACATTTTATTACGTAGGTAGCCATTTATTTTTCATTCATTATTAAGCATGGAATTCAAACAGGCACCTTTTATTCATCAAAGTGCAATACCTATTATGATATAATCAAATAATGAGGTACTAGGTCTATTCTGATAAGAATGTCATTATAATTATGTAGTTAAAAAACCTATCAATATTTATAATAATAAGTAATAAAATAATACATTATTACATAATTGTTTATTATGTTACAATAACTAAGTCATATATGATTTAGAATAATTAGGTACTTGTACAAGTACCTAGTCATATCTTGATACAACCCTACCAAGCGAAAAAGTGACAGAGCGATTCTGAAACGGTTAGAGCAATGAAAGCTCTCGTGCGTTGTGATACGATACATTCTAGCCTGCACGTAATGGGCGAGTGCCTTCTAGGTAAATATAAATGAAAGATCGCATCGCTGTGCGAGTTAAATTGCACTTTATTGCGTTGTAGCCAGAGTTGCTTTGTATTTAAATGACTTTACTCAGTTATCCTTCTGTACTTGTACTATTATTTATTCTGTGCCTCTACTTGTTTATTTAATTGTTTACAGTCTGTTAACCATTCTTTTCTATTTGTCATATGGTTAGACGCTCCAGAGTCAAGAACCCACTCTCCAGATCCCTGCTTCCCTGTAGTTGCCATCGCTAATGATGTCAAGCATCCTTCTTCGTCTTCGGGTCCTTCGGAGAGATCTTTGCTATGTGAGGCCCATCGCATATGAAGCATTTCAACGAGTTTTGTTCGTACTCCTCTGCGATCATTTATCATTGTGACTTTGATATCTAGCTTGCAGTGCATATCAAGCAAGCTCGAGTACAGTGACAAATGCACTGCAAGCAAGATATCAAAGTCACAATGATAAACGATCGCAGAGGAGTACGAACAAAACTCGTTGAAATGCTTCATATGCGATGGGCCTCACATAGCAAAGATCTGTCCGAAGGACCCGACGACGAAGAAGGATGCTTTGACATCATTAGCGATGGCAACTACAGGGAAGCAGGGATCTGGAGAGTGGGTTCTTGACTCTGGAGCGTCTAACCATATGACAAATAGAAAAGAATGGTTAACAGACTGTAAACAATTAAATAAACAAGTAGAGGCACAGAATAAATAATAGTACAAGTACAGAAGGATAACTGAGTAAAGTCATTTAAATACAAAGCAACTCTGGCTACAACGCAATAAAGTGCAATTTAACTCGCACAGCGATGCGATCTTTCATTTATATTTACCTAGAAGGCACTCGCCCATTACGTGCAGGCTAGAATGTATCGTATCACAACGCACGAGAGCTTTCATTGCTCTAACCGTTTCAGAATCGCTCTGTCACTTTTTCGCTTGGTAGGGTTGTATCAAGATATGACTAGGTACTTGTACAAGTACCTAATTATTCTAAATCATATATGACTTAGTTATTGTAACATAATAAACAATTATGTAATAATGTATTATTTTATTACTTATTATTATAAATATTGACAGGTTTTTAAACTACATAATTATAATGACATTCTTATCAGAATAGACCTAGTACCTCATTATTTGATTATATCATAATAGGTATTGCACTTTTATGAATAAAAGGTGCCTGTTTGAATTCCATGCTTAGTAATGAATGAAAAATAAATGGCTACCTACGTAATAAAATGTCGGTATGTAGATATTTTACGAGACTTGTCAGACCGAATGCTATGCAGTACCTTCTAGGTTTCTTCTTGGTACTCATAATTAAGAAATATAATAAAATTTGACAAAAACTTTACGTAAGTAGGTACTTTATCAGTATGCACACTTGACAGCCTACTGATTTAACCCCATTATTGCGCCTTTGAAGTGTAGGTACAATATTTGTACTTGTTGCGGAGTGCCACCGGCCTGGTAGAGGTAGCTTGTGCAAATGGTGAAACAGTGTATAGTGAGGAAATTGGTAATGTAGTTAATGAGGAGAAGGGTGTTTCGATAAGAGGTGTATTGTATGTACCCGGGCTAGCAACTAACTTACTGAGTGTGAGCACAATCGTAAGTAGAAACCTAGTTGTTGTGTTTGACAAATCTGGCTATTAGATAATGAAAGCGGATGGATGTAAGGTTACTGGTGATGTTTCGCATACAGGTACTGTAGAGAAGGGTGTCTATAAGATACAATATCGTTCACAGGAAGTGGCATTAATTAGATTCAACAGCTTCTTCTCATGGAACAGCTTCTTCTTTCTTTTCATGGATTTGTGGCACAGGCAAATGGGTCACCTAGGGGTACGGAATCTTACATTGCTCAAAGATAAGATAGCGCAAGGGGTAAATTTCTCTAACACAATTTCTAAGCTAGAGTGTGAATCTTGTGTTATGGGGAAACAGACTAGGCAGCCATTTAAAAAATCTAATGCCAGCAGGGCAAAAGAGGTCTTGGGGTTATTTCACACAGACTTGCCTATGAGTGAGAAGTCGTTCAGAGGGTTTCGATATTTTCTCACATTTATTGATGACCTTACCAAGAAAAAGTTTGTGTACTTCTTGATAACTAAAGAAAAGGTGATTGAGTTTTTTTTTCGAATTTGTCAAGTTGACGGAGCGTCAAACTGGAAATAAACTGAAAATAATCAGGTCAGATAACGCCAAGGAGTTTGTCAGCAGGAGGATGGATGAGTTCTGCAAAGCAAGAGGAATCCATCATCAACTTACAGTTGAATACACTCCCGTGCAAAATGGTGTCATCGAGCGCGCGAACAGAACCATTAATGGACAAAGCAAGAAGCATGCTTGAAGATGCAGGACTTAGCAGAGGCTATTGGGCTGTCAACACAGCAGTTTTCCTAAAGAACCAGTCATCCACGATAGCAGTCAAAAGAATTACTCCAGAGGAAGCATGGACTGGCCGTAAAGTTGATTTAAGTATGTTACGAGTATTCGGTTGTAAGGCATACATGCACATTCCAGATCAAAAACGGAAGAAATGAGATGCAAAGAGCAATGAACTGATTTTTGTTGGGTACTGCGAAGAAACAAAGGGTTACCGTTTAGTTGATGCAGAAACTGGTAAATTGCATAAAGCTAGAGACGTTCTGTTCTTCAAGAATCTTAAAAATAAGAACAATAGAGGACCACCTGTAGAGCAAACTGTTCCACTGACAGAGACAGCATGTGAACTGGAGGAAATTACAGAAATAACTAAAGCAGAATGAATGAATGAATGTTTTTATTAATCAACAAACGTCTCTAATACATAACAGAAAAATAGGTGCAGTTTAATATAAAGTTTCAAAATGTACTCGTATTTGCATTTGCGAATATTATATTACCTGATCCTGTTGGACATTGATACCCATACTAGCCTAGCCTGTGTTATGGCATATCAATGCCCCCCGCCAGGGCATGTTGACAGAAACTATGCAACTATATCCAGGTTATTTGATATAAAGGTAATTATAACAACAATACACAAAGAATTTAAAGTTAATAAATAATAACTAGGTAAGTACAGCAATGAAAACAATTATTAGTTCTTATTATGGAATAAACAGCAGAGATATTAATCGTAGAAGTAGAACTAAGCTTATTATAATACCAGTAATATAAACTAAGCAGACATAGCCAAAGAGTCAATCACACTGTTCCGGAGTTCCGGAAATGAGTTCCCTGCAGGAACTAGATCAAAGTGATGCTGGGCCTAAAGAGGCGGTTCCTGAGAACGACATTGTTGAGGTTGAGGATGACGAGTGAGCAACATCTGATGAAAGAAAGGAATCAGATACTGAGGATACCCCATCAGATCACAATAATGAGCAGTTGGGTAGGAGATACCTACTGCGGGAAAGGAAACCAAAGCAGTTTTCAGATTTTGTGACCTATCAAGCCGTTGCTTTGTCTGAATATGCTTTGACAGTTCAGGATGCATTATCCAGAGAGGATGGAGCGAAGTAGAAAGTCGCAGTTGAGGAGGAGCTAGAGGTTCTCAAGAAAAACAAAACTTGGACGCTTGTGAAGCCATCGTGATCGTGCCTTGCGTCTACATACGGTCACAGGATGGTAACGTTATCATCATCGCTGAAAAAATCAAGATATCATCCACGTATACGTGTTTTTTTGGAACAATGAGCCAGAAATGATCAAGGTCAAGAATGATTTGAAGTCCAGTTTTAAAATGAATGACTTAGGAAAGGCTGAATTGATGCTAGGAATTTATATTGTGCAAGATGCATACGGAATTAAACTGCATAAGGAGAATTATATTGAAAAGCTTTTAACAGTATACAACATGGAAAACTTTAAACCAGTTGTCACACCAGCTGTACCAGGCCAAAGGTTAGAGAAACCTATACATGGTAGAATACCAGATGAAAAGACCCCTATCGAGCGTTGATGAGGTTCACTTATGTACCTGGCAGTTTGTACACGGCCTGATATAGCGCATGTGGTAAATCATTTAAGCCAGTTCAATGAGTGTTACGAGGAGCAACATTGGATGGCAGCTAAAAGAGTATTTCTGTATCTTAAAGGTACCAAAAGTCTTGGCTTGATATACTCTACGAAGATACGTCAAGAAATATTGGAAGGTTACTCTGATGCCAACTACGCAGGAGATAGCGATCGACGTTAATATTCTGGCATGGTGTTCCTTATTCAAGGAGGAGCTGTTTCGTGGCAGATCACTAAACAGCGTACAGTGGCCATTAGCACTGCTGAGGCAGAATATGTCTCATTATCGGAGACAGCTAAGGAAGCTATATTACTTAGGATATTTATAGCGGAGATGACTGCTGAAGAAGATCAAAAGGCTGTTACTGTATTTTCGGACAGCCAGTCAGATATCGCTATTGCTAATCCAGTACATCTACAGCGCACAAAACATGTGGATATTAGATATCATTTTGTTCGCGATGATTCAACAAGTCAGATGTTATAAGATTGGAGTACCACGAAACTGAGAGGGTGGTTGCGGATGCTCTGACGAAACCTCTACCTAGAAGCAAGTTTGAGTGGTGTGTGAATTGTATGGGACTGTGTGTATGAGAGAACATTAATGTTGTGTATTTTATGCTTGAGATTAAGGAGGAGTGATGAAGCAAAGAGGTTGTTGCTTGATGATATATAATCTCATTGCATGAAATTGTAGGTGTGGCAGTTAGGATTAACTTATGAAAAAGAATATTGACAGAGAACGTGTTACAAGAGAAAATTATTGTTTTGTCAACGAAACCGAATTCCACTCATAAATACTCTTTGTTCCCCTCGCTTTCACACATGAAAAGATTTTCACGAACCATAACAATTACCGGAGAAAAAACAGCATTCCTTTTGAACGGAAATTAAGAAAGGGCAAGTAATGCACTCACGGAGTTAGAAAAAATTACAGAATTTTTCATGAATGTTTCGGTTTAATTATACCAATGTATTCTAAGGCCTTATATATTCCGTAGCACTCAGCTGTGAAAATTGAGGTCTGTGTATTTTTTTTTCAACTATGCTTTGTTGATGGAATTGGCCTACACCAACACAATCACTGTCGGAATGTTTCGAAGCATCACTGTAAATATGATGCCAATTTTACCAACGTTATGCAATTACTGAATTAAAATTTGTGTTTGCATATGGATCACCTGTTAATACCTATGTTAAGATGAATATCTGGCGAAATTATTAGAGAAACTAATAAGCTTAGTTCTACTTCTACGATTAATATCTCTGCTGTTTAGGTCAGAGCACTGAATAAATAATAAAAGAAGTCAGAGTTAGTTTCAAATAGTGCAAGATTGGGTGTACGGTGAGTTGGAACACTTATTGTATTCAATTTAACTAGTAATCAAAATGAGGTGAAGATTTGTGAGTCCAGTATTGAGAAGTTTTAATTAGTTGTGAGATGCGTTTAAGTTTTATAATGTTCTAAAAACTGTAAAATACGAAAAATGAATCTATCTGCCTGAAACTATCATCGTAATTGAAGAGGTGGTTCAACACATTCAACCTGTAAACGTTTCAACGTTTATAGGGCTGTTTTTCATGGCACTGAAAACTGCCCTATGATCCTAAGGGCTTTAGGGGTAAACTATAGCCAGCCATCTAGTACCGGCGTTGAGGGGGGGCAGAAAGAGGGGGAGGGGGAGAAAAAGGGGGGAGAAAGAGAGGGGGGGGAGAAAGAGGGGGGGGGAGAAAGAGGGGGGGGAGAAAGAGAGGAGTGGAGGGGAGAAGTGCCCCTCGATCACCCCTCTTTCCAGGAAATGAATTGTTTTTGAGTTATGATTTTTTTAGTAAAATAGTAGTACATAAAAAACAGTTTTGAGCGACCAAACAGCCGTAACAGTTATTAAAAATAAGTTTTTTAACTTTGTAAGTTAACTTATGTAGTCATGTTCAAACCTAACCTACCCTAGTTTTTGAGGCCATACATAACATCTACGATTTACTTTCTGGCGAAAGCAGAGGAAAACAACACCGTCTATCTAATTAATAATTTTATTTACAGCCAAACAGCCAATTTTTAACAAACTTAAAACTGATATATTCTCTTAAACTAAGCATCTCCGCGGGGAGGGAGGGGTACTATGGGGTAGCCCTTCACCAGTCCCAATCAATTCTTCATAAATTGGTGAACTGTGACGAACGAGTTATCTACATCTCGTTATTTTTATAGAAGCTTTTGAGTGCACCGCCACGTGTTTGTGCCTTTTTCCTGTCTGCCGCTTGCTGTTCTGCCCACTTCACGCAGAGTTCCTGGCCATGGAGTACGTGGACCTGGCCAGACGTGCAGCTCCAGCCCTGTTTCTTGCCTGCCGCTTAATATATTTGCAAAGAAAATATTATTCCTTCGTATCAGTCTGGGTTTCGAAAACATCACGGTACAGAAACAGCTCTTTTGCAGGTGTCTGATGATCTGATAACAGCATCGGATGCTGGACTCAGTAGTGTGTTTAGTTCTATTTGACTTTTCTCGTGCTTTTGACTGTTTCAGCCCCGATTTACTGGTTGCAAAGCTTTCATACTACGGGTTTTCAGAGGACACGTGCAAGTGGTTTAAGACCTATCTAATCGGCAGGGAACATGTAGAGATTGAGAATCAGGATGGAAGCAAAAGTATCTCTAGTTTGGAGAACGTAACTATGGGAACGCCGCAAGGTTTAATTCTGAGTCCTATACTCTTTTCCATCTTTACAGCGGATATGCCTGACCATATAAAAGCTTAGCAAGTACCATTTGTATGCGGATGATACACAAATCTATCATAGTTTTAAATCTGAAGATACTGTGGAAGCCGAGTGTCATACTCATCAACAGAGATTTAGATAAGATCTACAAATGGGCTTCACGTAATTCTTTGTTTCTGAATCCATCCAAATCCAAAATGCTGATTTTAGGCACTAAAATGCAAGTAAGTAAGGTTTTGTGTTTTGACCCAAAGTTAAACATTAATGGAATAGATATACCAAAAGAATTTGATGCTAGAAATCTAGGCCTTATAATTGCCAGTGACATGAGGTATGTTAAACATATTAATGAAAAGATCAAAAACGCTTTTTACAAAGTTAAGGTTTTATATGGAATAAGGAAGCACATATCGGAAGAGGTTAGAATTTTACTATGTGACCTATTAATGCTCTCGCCATTTAATTATTGCAGTGCGGTGTACGGGCCAAGGTTATGGGCAAAAACAGAAAGTACCTTCCAACGAGTACAAAATGACTGCGCACGGTTCTGTTTTAGCATACCTAGGAGAGAGCACGTAACACCTTACCTTGTTAAAAAAGGCATTCTTAACATGAAGTCTAAGTAGAAGAGAGCTTCACTTAACATGCATAACGCAAAAAGTTCTTTGGAATAAGAAGCCGGAATATCTCTTCGAGAATCTGTCATGGGCCAAAGATAAATACACGTCACACGTCACGTACATATAGCCGTCCCTAAACATAAAACTACACATTTTCAAGGTTGTTTCAAATAACAACACCCCACCACCCTTAAGTGATAAAATAAGTAGCAATACATTTAAAATCCGGTACAAAAAGAACCTGCTTGATCGTCAAAAACACAATTTTGAAGCAACCTTCAAAAAATCAGCATCTAACAAATAAAAATACACACGCACACAGCCTCTCATACACAAACATGTACACAAAATACATATACCACATGCATCCCCACATCTTCAGACTTTCTAATAATGATGTATTTATTTTATATGTTTTATATATGTATATAAGGATAGATTTTAGTTGTTTTGTTTCGCTGATATACGAGTATACTTAATGTTAATAAAAAAAAAAATACGAACTTTGTCCGCTAATAACATATCTTCCTCGGCTAACACCGTAGGCCGAGCAATGGGGTAGCTGAAAAACAGCGCGGCCTCACATGCTGAGTTTACCCCCTTTGCCATTAAATATAATTATGTATATACTTTTTGTATTGATACTGTGTGCACACTTTAATTTATTTGTAGTGGCAATAAATACTATTTTACTTTTACTTTTAGTTTACTTTTACTTTACTTTTACTTTACTTTTACTTTACTTTTACTTTACTTTTACTTTACTTTTACTTTACTTTTACTTTACTTTTACTTTACTTTTACTTTACTTTTACTTTACTTTTACTTTACTTTTACTTTACTTTTACTTTACTTTTACTTTACTTTTACTTTACTTTTACTTTACTTTTACTTTACTTTTACTTTACTTTTACTTTACTTTTACTTTACTTTTACTTTACTTTTACTTTACTTTTACTTTACTTTTACTTTACTTTTACTTTACTTTTACTTTACTTTTACTTTACTTTTACTTTACTTTTACTTTACTTTTACTTTACTTTTACTTTACTTTTACTTTACTTTTACTTTACTTTTACTTTACTTTTACTTTACTTTTACTTTACTTTTACTTTACTTTTACTTTACTTTTACTTTACTTTTACTTTACTTTTACTTTACTTTTACTTTACTTTTACTTTACTTTTACTTTACTTTTACTTTACTTTTACTTTACTTTTACTTTACTTTTACTTTACTTTTACTTTACTTTTACTTTACTTTTACTTTACTTTTACTTTACTTTTACTTTACTTTTACTTTACTTTTACTTTACTTTTACTTTACTTTTACTTTACTTTTACTTTACTTTTACTTTACTTTTACTTTACTTTTACTTTACTTTTACTTTACTTTTACTTTACTTTTACTTTACTTTTACTTTACTTTTACTTTACTTTTACTTTACTTTTACTTTACTTTTACTTTACTTTTACTTTACTTTTACTTTACTTTTACTTTACTTTTACTTTACTTTTACTTTACTTTTACTTTACTTTTACTTTACTTTTACTTTACTTTTACTTTACTTTTACTTTACTTTTACTTTACTTTTACTTTACTTTTACTTTACTTTTACTTTACTTTTACTTTACTTTTACTTTACTTTTACTTTACTTTTACTTTACTTTTACTTTACTTTTACTTTACTTTTACTTTACTTTTACTTTACTTTTACTTTACTTTTACTTTACTTTTACTTTACTTTTACTTTACTTTTACTTTACTTTTACTTTACTTTTACTTTACTTTTACTTTACTTTTACTTTCCTTTTACTTTACTTTTACTTTACTTTTACTTTACTTTTACTTTACTTTTACTTTACTTTTACTTTACTTTTACTTTACTTTTACTTTACTTTTACTTTACTTTTACTTTACTTTTACTTTACTTTTACTTTACTTTTACTTTACTTTTACTTTACTTTTACTTTACTTTTACTTTACTTTTACTTTACTTTTACTTTACTTTTACTTTACTTTTACTTTACTTTTACTTTACTTTTACTTTACTTTTACTTTACTTTTACTTTACTTTTACTTTACTTTTACTTTACTTTTACTTTACTTTACTTTACTTTACTTTACTTTTACTTTACTTTTACTTTACTTTTACTTTACTTTTACTTTACTTTTACTTTACTTTTACTTTACTTTTACTTTACTTTTACTTTACTTTTACTTTACTTTTACTTTACTTTTACTTTACTTTTACTTTACTTTTACTTTACTTTTACTTTACTTTACCTATTTCATTGAGTTGCCTTTTCCCCCATCAGTAATCTACACTAATATTATCACTAGTGGCTCTGAGCTGTACACCTCGCGCGTACAAACTTTTTTGCAAACAATCTAGCGGTGCACAGTAGCGCCATCTATTTACCTTATTGTACAACTAACATTAATAACCAAGGTGCTCCATCAATCCCTACGTAGAACTAAATGTGTGAAATTTACTGCATTTAGTGGAGCCATTCTGCCCATCATGCCGAATACCCTTATCAGATCTTCACCAAATTTGTATGAAACTAACTTAAAGTTAATACCTTTCAAATGAAAAACAAAACCCATCGTAATCGGATTTAATATGGCGGAGATATTCAGTAGCCCCTCTTTTACCCTTTTTTGGGGGAAGTACCCCTCCAATCAAAAATCCCCGACGACAAAAAAATCTAAAAAATCGTTTAACCTGTATACCAAGTTTCGTCTAGATCGGTTAAGAAATGCGACCTGAAGAGGAGAATAGCCGGACATCCGGACAGAAATCCGGACATACGAAAGAATTTTTACCGAAGCTGAAACAAAGACGCTTCGCTCGCACTTCGCGCTCGCTCGGTCAAAGAGGCAATATTTGATTTCTTGATGTTTGTAATGGATTATCTCAAAAAATACTGAACCGATTTTAAAAATTCTTGCACCTAACGAGAGCTATATTATCATCATGTAAAGTTTTTTTTTTATATTAGATTTCTCTACGAAAATGGCAATAATGTACCCCAAAGTGTAAAAAAATTGCAAAAATGACAATTACTCGCTGTAAGGAATGGAATTTTAATTAGCGAGTCTGTCACGTACGTGAGTAAGTTGAGTAATAAGGCAGTTAACTATGGTCAAAAAGTACCACGATAGTTGCTGCCAAAGTTTTATAATTACGCTTACTGGAGTTCTTTTTAGAAGTTAAGACAAAAATAGGTGCGCATTATGCCCCGACTGTACAAAATGTAAAAAGTTAGGTAGGCTTAAGACGAAACTGTCATTCATTATTTTTTTATCGCTAACCTACAATGAATGCATTGAACTTTAAGATAGCATAATAAAAAATGACCTTAGGACAAAACGGCATCAACCTATCGATAAACTTGTTTGTACACCCTTTTGGCTGGTACCTACTACATAATTAACGACAAAAGTATAGTAGTGTCAGCCAGTCTTTGTGTTTGTGAAGTTACGCTCTGTGCACGATTGCGCAGGTACTACTGTGAGTATAAAACAGCATACAGTAAGAGCGAGATAGAAAATTCTAGAAACGTATGGGAGTGAGCGAGGCAGTTATACAATGCTGTCTTCAACTTCATCGCCTGAAAAATAGCAGTTTGCGCAGCGACTAGCAGACAACTTCCGAGCCACCAACTTAAGCTGCCTCTACTTGTATACATATGTACTACAACGGTTGTTTAACATCGAGAAGTTTATCCACATTGCTACATTTAGAAATCAGTCAGTGTCACTGTACACTGTGTCAGTGTTCACTGTCTTTAAGATGTGCATTAAATATTTTGTTTTTATTTTACTCAGTGTTTATTTAAATTTAACTTTCGGGAACATCGATGGCAAAGAATATTATGTTGATCAATCAAGTGACAATAATCAACAAGAAATAATAACACAACTCGAGAATAAAATGAAGGCGCTATTTTATATGTGGAAAACAGAAACAAATCGAAAGCTGGAATCTATAGAAATAATGATTCCAGATTTTGAACAGAACATAAACCGGAAGCTATTTAGTATGAGAAATAATATTCTTGAAAATTTAGAAGAATACATTGATGGGAAATTAAGCAATTTAGAAAGAAACATCCCAGAAAAGATTAAACAATACGTGAACTGCAATTCGGACTCCGTAGATAACAAAACAGTAGACATAATTGAAAGAAATGTGAATTTCAAGTTAGATGTTCTAGCCAAAAATATTTCTAATCTGCTAGTAGAGAACAACAACTGCAAATCGGAAGCTGTGAAGAAGATTATAGACTTACAAGAGAAAATGAACAGAAATCTAGAAATCTTAGACAAGAAAATACCTACGAACTTCGAGGAGAATATTAAATTCAAATTTGATGCTTTGGCCAAAAATATTTGGAAGGGTTTGGAAGATAACATCAACTGCAAATTCCATGCTCTAAAGAACCTGACTGACTTAGAGTGCAAAAAACTCCCCACAGATGAAAAATCACCCGTGGAGAAAATACCTGAAAAACGTAGGTACCAGTAAAACCCACTTTAAACCGGGCATTGGTCGTGGTCCACCTGCTCAGTTCACCTGGGTGAACCACGGACACTTTTTCTAAACTAGTTGTGTACTTACTTATTATATATTGTTACTAGTTTTCCCGCCGCGACTTCGTCCGCGCGGACTACAGTTATCGCGAAAAAAAGCATCCTATGTTCTTCTAGGATATTAATGCTTTTGATGTGTTTTGACAGACTTGTTATTATTTCGTTTCCATGGCAACCGTTCCTTACAGCGAGTAATCAACATTTTCCAGTTTTCTCGTAGAAACTTTCAATTTTCAGGGATAAAAAGTATCATAGGTTGGTATCTATATTGCAAAGTACCTACCTAATTACAAAGTTTCATCAATATCGGATTAGCCGTGTTGGTATTAAAACTCCCCAAACAAACGGACTACATTTAACTTTTATATATTGGCGTGGATTACATAAAACTCCTGGACCGATTGTAATGCTGTTTTCATAGTTGAGTCGCTTATCGTCCACATCCCATGTTTTATTCCAGGGTATAAGCTATCTCCATTCCAAATTTCATCAATATCCGTAAAGCCGTTATTGCGTTAAAACGCCCCAAACAAACAAAAAGACAACGTTTCACTTTTATATATTGGTATGGGTTAAAATGAGTGTGTGGTTTACCATCGCTCCGTGCTTCGGAGGGCACGCTAAGCTGTCGGTCCTGGTTGTAATTGATTAATAGCAGTCATTATCCATGACAGAGGCCCTAGAGAGGCCTGACAAACTAGATGCCAGCACTACTTCATACGACAAACAAACTAATTAAACATGAACCACTAAACAAATTGTGGTGAAATATTTATGGGCCAACCACCCATTGAAATAAAAAAATAAACACCCAGATTGTTTCAGCTCGCAGATACGAGTGAACAAACCATATGTAGGTATGCATGCACACAAAGATTCATTCTGTTGATTTGAGAACCTCCCTCCTTTATTTGGACGCGGTAGGACAGTGGCCACCAAATGAAACAAGGAACCCGGGTTTCGATATGTCAATTTGTCCGTATGTCTGTTTTTTTTAGGTGAAGGGTAACTCGAAAGCGGATAATAACTGATTAGTTACGGGTGTCTTTGTCTAAGTGTGTGTGTGTGATATCCCTGACGGGTTGTCAGAGGAGGTAGGATTGGACGAGGCCATCGCCACCAATACTTTGGTTGCGATGGAATCGACTGGATCGCTCAAGACGTCGCGAGGGCGCCTACGGAGAGCTGTCTTGTCTGTCAAGTAGTTCGCGGCTTCGACTACAAGAGGGTTGGGGTGATATGTCAAAGTAGCGGCATCTTTCATGAACTGATGGATCGAGGGAAGCTTGACATTGCGGTGCAGGCCACCGTTCCCCGGTATCTATAGCATTTGGAATGAATTTATTTTGTATTATCTGGAGCGGTTCCAGTATTGACCGGGGAGGGGGGGTCGTGGTTGGGGTCGGGGGGTGGGGGGGGGGGTTGTGCGAATGCTACGGACACGTAAGTAATGACGGGCGGATGCAGGCTTTGTAAAGTGTCACCTTATTTCTAAGGGACATTTTACTGCACTTGCCTAAGGTCTTAACGAGTTTGGTACATTTATTTTGATGTCTTATATAGGCGAACATATTATTATAATTATGAATATTACGCATTTTCAACAATAATACATACATAGGTACATACAGCTCAAACTAAGAACATTATTTTTAAAACAGTTAAAAAAACAATTTATAATCTACACTAATGTTATTGGAGGTAAAGTTTGTTATAAATTTGTTTCCGCTGATCTCTGGAACTAATTCATCTGATTCTGAAACTTGTTTCACTGTTAGACAGCTACACTATTCTAGATAGACATACCTAGGCTTCTTTGTCCGAAGGAAAATGCAATAAGTGGGAAAAGTCCGGGCAGAGCCGCGGAGCAGTGCGGCTGGTGTTTGTATATCTAATTTGGATAAGAATCTATTCAGTATTCATTTAATAAAGACTATACGTAATGAAAGAAATCTTTGTTTTCAGAGTTACCCTGTAAAGAGGAGACACTTGGCAAAAACGGCGTCACTCCGCTTTACTCGTTGTACAACGAGACTCTCAACCCCTACGTCACGGCCAAGAGGAACTCTACAGGACACCTCACGTACTGGGAGGTACACTTCGCTTCACAAACGGAGGGATTCCTAGGTATCCACATGTATGTTACAGAAGACATCTTGGGTATTGGATATACAATATGTAAGTACATACGACTACGAAACATACTTTTGCTAAAAGCAATCATCGGAATAGGAGAATTAAGTTCACCTGTATACCTTATTGTTTTTTATCATTTAAAGGATTTTCTTTCATTTTTACCAAGTTTTATCAATTTATTTCAAGTAGGTAGAGTTGTTAAACACTTTTGTATAGTCATGTATTTACACGATACTGTAAATATAGATAATAATTAAATATATAAAAATAATAGCTGCGCCCCCGCGGTGAAGATGATGACGATGAAACGTATCCTAATTGTGTTATTCCAGGGGCTACTGTCTCGACATAGATAGCAATAGCTTTACAACCGAAATCAGTCGAAAAGTACAGATCAATCAGTGTCAATCGATCAGCTTCTGTAATTATCTACGAAAAGCTAACGAGTGTCATCGGTACCTATACGGTACTGTTGTTATTCGTGTTGATTTAGCGATTGGTAGCTTGCGATGGCATTGATATCTGTGTCGAGACTGCAGCCACTGTCAATTGTTATCGGTATCATAACGATCATTTTTGCAAAATTTACGTTGTCTCTGTTTGCAAGTTTAATTCAATCTCTTTGTACTTTACACCAGTAAGCGTAATTCAACATATTTTACTATTAGCGTATAACTGATGACATTGGTTCCTTAGGATCTGTTTAACCTTATAAAATAAACTATTTTGAAAAATTTATACCCATTGAAGATATTACCTCTTTGTTTTTGCCCGTAAACATTTTTTGCCCATGATCACCAGGGGCGCAGGCAGGATTATTTTCAGGGATGGGAGAGGGGGGAGGGGGGAGTAGTATAACTAAACATGCGCGATCGAAGCAGCGCAAATAGTTTTAGTTATTTCATTCTATAATTTTAGAAAATGCTCAGTGTTCATAGGGAAAGGGACTGAAGGGTAAAGAAAGACAATGAATTCAATCGATAATTAGGACATCCATTTTGGACAACAACCTAGACGCCCCAATTTTTATTTATACAATGACTTTTTCCAAAGTTTACTCAAATGTAACCAACCTTACCATTTTTCTCATGAGTTAGATTATGTACGAATACTTGAGTAACAAAAATAATAAAATGTAACATAACAGCTTCATACAATAATTAAATTGTGTAAAGCCAGGGGGGCCCATGGGCGCTGGGAAAGGCCTGCATCCCCTTGCAGGCCTTTCCCAGCGCCCATGTGAGATAATACTTAGACGATTTTGCTCGGCAACTCGGTTGTACAGATCTGCATTTGACGTGAACTAAACAATAAATTGTCATTATTTAGCGATCGGTAGCTTCGTTATCTATGTCGAGACTGGTAGGCAAACATATTTTATAGTATTCTACTAATCAAATTTTATCAAAATCCGTTGAGCCGTTTCAGCGTGAAGACCGGACATACACGTACGTAGACACGCAATAACTTTCGCATTTATAATATTAGTAGGATTCAATTACAAAAAACAACATCTAAGTACACAATTACCTACTATAAAACGTCTACAAAAAAAAAAAATATAACAATAAAATAAAATATCAGGATTGTAGGTAAGTAAATACACATAATTATATTCAACGAGGTAAACCTCGCCAGTATTGGGTACCTAACTACGTGCCTGCGGCGGCCTACATTATTCATCTATCTATATCTATCTATACTTATAATAAAGCAATAGGAACGAAAAAGTCTGTACAAAGGAGATAATTAAAAAAGAAATGGTCTAGTGTACATAAAATAAGCTACTGAACAAGAATATAACATTATAAAAATTCATGTCTCTGTTTGTCTGTATGTTTGTTCGCGCATCACGTAAAAACTACAGGACCGATTGCGATGTGGTTTTCATTGTTGGATAGCTTATGTTTTGACTTAAAAACTGGGGCACTTTATATCTCAATGCGATGAGTAGAAGCCGAGCAATCGATTAAAATATTTTTGGCGCCTGAAGGAATTTTGATCAAATGTTGGTATATTGGTATTTTAGGTCCTGGAATAGCACAAAGAGTACTTTTAACCTACAGAAATGACCACGCATGCGAAGCCGCGGGCATCAGCTAGTACTTCAAATAAAGAAAAAAAAACATACATAGAAGATTATGTAGTAAAATGGTCTAGGGGACCTAAAATAAGGCTTCTTCTGAACAATAACATAAAAAACAATACAAAGTGGTGTCTGTCTATCTGTTCGTGCATCATATATAAACTATTGAACCGATTACAATGCGGATCCACAGTTTGACTTAAAAACAGGTGTGTTCTGTATCGCAATCCAATGAGTAAACGCCGATCTATCAATAAAAAACTATTTTATGAACGAAGTTTTCTGGATAACACTTAAGATCCTAATATCTCAGAAAAATTACCACGCGGGCAAAGCAATTTTTTTTTTTTTTTTTTTTTATATTTACATATTTGTTATTGTTATTATTTTCAACAGGGGTTGCATGGGACACTAACCCATACTCGTCAGTGGATTATAATCGGCACCGAGAACTGGACGTTCACACTCCCGACATGCTTTCCTCTACTGAGTTCAGGTCGTTTTATTTTAAATTAGACAATGGTAAGTTGCACCTATTTTTCACTTGTTGTGTTCAAACTATATTTCGTAGGCTAGAAGTCGATGGCGCAGACATCGAATACGTACAAGAGTACATCTATATGGGCCAGTCAGTCCGTTCCAGGCGAGACAATAAAAATAACTTTGTCGACTCAACAAAAACGCGTGTAGGGGTTCCTTGAAAGACCTAATGAAGGGTAGGTAACCTCCCTCTCTACCTCAACAAGAAACTCATATTCTGCCTATCCTCACTGTCGGTGCTCAGTCTCAGTCATGGTCTTTGAGGAAACATCAGGTCGGTGGCCGCCTAAATCAAAGCTGTAGGATAGCGATACTAATGCACTATCCGTCCTTGTCATTGTGTTACGATATGACAACGATGGACAGTGCTTTGAACGATTACAATTCCATTACGATCGCTTAACCGCGGTCGCCCTGCAGAAGTCCACACTCAGGTTTTGCCAACGAGATAGGCGGCGCAGAGGAGTACGGTTCGCGCAGTAAAAACCTTTCCATATTTTGTGTTTTTTTGTGTCCTCGCTAACGCTTAGGCGCCAAAGTGACACTCCATGCAGTAATTAATTTCTGCTGGGTGCAACAACCGTTTAAAACAAGATTTTATTATTTGGCTGTAAATACTAACACGAAAAAATAAAAAGTTTACCATTAGGACCTTCTTTAAAAGCTTGATGGTTATCTCTGTTTTTTTTTTTGCACGCGTCGTGTTTTTGGTGCACTAATGGAAAAACGTGTTTCGCTTTCGTTTTAATACCTACCTACTTACCTGCAGCAAATCAATTTTTAAAAGCTAACATTTAAAAAGTATTTTTGTACTTTTTACACGACTGCCCAAAAAAGGAGTGTTATGTTTTTAGCATTCATGTATGTATGTTTGTATGTATGTGAGTTTATTTATTCCACCATAACTTTTAAATGCCTGAACAGATTGAGACGAATAGGGTATCGTTAGAATCCTTCCATCCTCCCGAGTAACATAGGCCATTTTTTTTGTTGTAAACATTCTATTAGGCCGCAGTATGGCACCATTTTCAAATACGAAAAAAATAACATCTTGATCAAATTGAAGGTTTTGATAAGCACATTCCAACAACATATAATTTATTAGCAAAAGCTCTTTTTTTGGCTATAAAGTTAGTTATTTTTACATTTCTATAATGTCTACGTACACAACTTTATATAAATCTGTTAAGCCGTTTTGACGTGCATGTAGTAGCAATACTATCAATCTATCAAACTTATCCGAAACCAATTCTCATGTTGTCATGTTGAATTCGAGAATATCTTGAAACCAAAACAAATATGGCGCCAAAATGTCTACTGCTTCTTTGGTAGGAGTACCTACTGTACACGCAAGAAATTATCTCTATTATGACATCGAATGAAAATAATTCGACATGAGTAATCAAGTAGGTACTCTACTTTTCGACTTCGGTCATCAGTTAGAATGTATCGTCGGATAATGTGTGCATAATATCGTCGAAAATATATAATACAAGGCTTCCATTAATTAATTATATTATACAGGAAATCTGCAGTTTGGCAAGGAAGGTCACCTTCCAGTTATATCGTACTACGGCGCCAACCTCGGGTTACTCAACTACTACAGTTTCGTTTCCAGTCACGGTGCACAGATCCGTTACTGCCCTGCTCCTTGAAGGTAATCTAACAATAGTTTATTTATTGATTATTTGAATCTTGTAATCTATATCTATAAAACAGGACCGTGGCATACCTACTGACTGAATCACTGACTGACTGACAGGCAACTAAATCGATGGATCTAGAGACTTGCAGTCAGGAGGAAATATTTCTTAAGTATCCTAGAGGTGCACTATGGAGGATTTTGGTGTGTAAACATCTAATGACGCGGTACGGGGGTAACGTCGACTCTTGGCGTAGCGATCGCGCGGTTTGTCGGCATAACGTATTTCCGATCCTCTATTTTGTGAGTTTATAGCCGTTTTATTTATAAATAGGCAGGTATATTTCTATATAAATTTCACACGCGTTAGTTTTCGGAATCAAGTGTCCTATGTGTTATTCCAGGGGTTTAAGCTTTCTCCATATTCAAATTTCATCAAAATCCGTTCAGTCTTTTCAGCGTGAAGAAGTAACAAACATTATAATATACGCATACACAAACACATAAACACAAGCATTCACATTGATTGAAAGCTTTTATTTAACTTGCAATGTGTTTTTAGGTCAAATCTTTGCAAGATGAATTAGAACCACTTCCTCTTATCCTACTGAATTGAACTTTTACATGTTGGTTCAGTTCCGATGACAATGCATTTAATGGTAAGTATGACCTGTATCGTCATCGAGGATTAGCTCCAGATAAAGGAACTCTTCCACGGTCAAACAGCACAGATACGAAATGTTGTATATGCATTCAATTGTGATAGCCCGTTCTAAGTTTCACCATGACATGGCTACTGCATAAAAGCTTTTTCACCTCACAAGCTCGGAAAGATTCTGTTTTCGAATGATGTTTGTCAAACGAAATCTGAGTGCAAAAGTGCATTTTACCCGCTAGCGTGGAGTTTTTAAAATTTGAACACTGAAAATACATTAAAACTTATTTATATTTATATTATTATTCGATTCGACTCTACTCCACTCTATTTGTCTCTATTCGACTTTGTTCGGCTATACTTGCCTCTTTTCGACTCTATACGACTCTACTCGACTCTATTCGACTCGACTGTATTCGATTCTTCGACTATATTTGGCTCTATTAGACTCTTTCCGACTCTATTAGACTCTTTCCGACTCTACTCGACTTTTTTCGACTCTACTCGACTCTACTCGAGTCTACTCGACTCTACTCGAGTCTACTCGACTCTACTCGGCTTTACTCGACTCTAGTCGTCTCTATTCATTTCAGTTCGACTCTATTTGAAACTTTTCAACCCTTTTCGATTCTATTCGATTCTTTTCGACTCTATTCTATTATATTTACACATCTGCCAGGCATCCCGCGACGGTTCAGTTTTTATTATTATTAGAAACACTAAAGAGGTGACCGAGAAATTTTGGTCGTGGGCTATTATGTAGTAGCTTACCTACCCGCGACTTCGTCCACGCGGTCTACAGTTTATCGCAAAAAAAGCATCCTATGTTCTTCTAGGATATTAAAAACCAATGCAAAACTAGACAGACTTCTTGGTTATGGCCTCTGTCGCTTGTTGTTGGTATAGCACCAACTACTTAATCTGTGGCACCAACGCTCTTGATGTTTTTGACAGACTTGTTATTTCGTTTCCTTGGCACCCGTTCCTTACAGCAAATATTCAACACGTTCCAGTTTTCCCGTGGAAACTTAAAAAAATCTGGAATATAAAGTATCCTATGTTTTATTCCAGGGTGTAAGCTACCTCCATTCCAAATTTCATCAAAAGCCGTCCAGCGGTTATCGCGTGAAAGCTCCCCAAACAAACAGACAGACAACGTTTCACTTTTATATATTGGTTGGATAGACAGATCAGGGTGACCTAATCTATCGATCTTATACGGTTTCATTCGGGAAGAAGTGACCCAGAAATCTTGGTCGTGGGCTCTCGTACTATACATTTGGTATAGCCTAAAAGTAACTAATATTGTGACAGAATCCATCCATACCAATATATAAATGTGAAACGTTGTCTGTTTGTTTGAGGAGCTTTCACGCGATAACGGCTGGACGGATTTTAATGTAACTTGGATCGGAGATAGCTTATGCCCTGGAATAAAACATAGGCTACTTTTTATCCCGGAAAATTGTAAGTTTCCACGGGAAAACTGGAGAAACTGGAAAAATGTTGATTACTCGCTGTAAGAAACGGTTGCCATGGAAACGAAATAACAAGTATGTCAAAAAACAAGTGTGGTGCTATACCTACTTTTGCATTGGATTTTAATATCCTAGAAGAATATAGGATGCATTTTTTTCGCGATAAACAGAACTCCGCGTGTACGAAGTCGCGGGCGGGAAAATTAGTACATAATACTAATAATGTCATAATGATTTCGGTTTACGACTTTTATGATACAAGCTGTGACATTGTGACGGACAAACTACATGATCTTCTAAAGTACTTTGTGGGTATACACAAAACCTAAACTCCTTGTCATTTCTGTAAACTCTAAAATCCAAGCAAAAAATTACAGAAAAAAAGCTTTTTCAAAAGGTTTGTATTTTTTCAGGGTCTTCATGAACGATCCTGTTTGCTTACCATCCCATACAACGTGTCGACCTGTCTCCCTCCTGCCACAAGGTCACAGAATGACGAGGTGCATATATACTGTAGCTACTGACGTCACCTTGCTGGATGGAACAACTGTTGTGTGGAATGGATTATATACTCAATTGTTGACTTTCAATTCTATCTTGATTTTATATAATGAACTTAATAGTAAGTACATTACTGCCGCGGTCTGTAGTGACTGCGTTGCTGGCAACGATGATGATCGTCGAGAACTTAACTAAGCAAAGCTCGAGGCCATCATAGCGTGGCCAGCAGGACAGTCATTGCGGACCAAGGCTGCTTTACTCAAACAGTGCGAGGAATTTAAATAAAACCAGCTTAGAATAATAAGAATTTACTCAAACAATGCAACAACAACGAAAACGACAAAGACAACAACAACGACCACAACAATAGAAACAGAAACAACAACAACAATCACGATCACATCAGTTTTCAAACAGAAAAAAAACATCAAAATCAGTCCATTTGTCTGGGAGCTACAACGCCTCTCTTTTCGCGTTCGGGGTTAACGAATCCACGGAATAAATAATAGTGCTACGATAAAACACGACAATAATGGATTTTCAAAGGAAATTGCTGGCCGCGAAACACGTCAATAATAAAATTCCATACAACTTTGCTGGCGCCTATTCAAGCAGCGTGGCAAGGTTTACTTTGCCCAAAGAAGGTTGTCGAAATAATGACCACATTACTAGTATTGTTTGAGTAAAATGTATTTTTAATCAATGTACGAAGATTAGAATAGAAAATTCTGTATTAGAAATAAAAACTATAAAACTCAAAAAACACATACCTGGTTAGCAATAAGTTTTACAATAAATACCTATCCAAGTGACTAGTGCAGCTGTCCAGGGCTCTGGTCATATAGGTACTTGAAAAAGCTCATTGGACAAATTAAACTGAATAAAAAATGTGTACCCCGATTTCGTTATCATCAGTTTTTTGGATTGCCTCCCTACGGAAGCAAATTTTTAGACGTATTGACGTCAAAAGTTGTAGTGAAGTTGTTGTGCAGATTCTGAACAACACACAAATATACTTGTGTAACTATATGAAGAAGAAAAGTTGATAAAAAAATAAATGGACGATTTATGGTTTTATTTATTTCGCACTATGATTCTAATTCATATAAAAGCGAATGAAACTATTAATTCACATGCTATTCGATCGCCGAGGATAATTTAGGAATACTACTAAACATCTTGAGCTGTTCATTTATCGATATTTCCATTATTGAAAAATACACCATTATTGATTTCATTTTAAACATTACTCATTATGTTACTTGACAGATAGACACGACTTTTTAACTTAAAAGAAAAAAGGTACCTACCATAAAAATGAATAGCTACACACATTGTGATTTTGGGCGTTACTTTGGAAACCCCGCCTCTTCTAACGTAGTATTTGTATATTCTTTGGTCACGAAGCCGCGCCGGACCGGCCGGCAGGCGTCACGTTGGGGGGACACGTTATTGCGAATTTCTATTCCTCGAAGTCTATTAATCGAATGCTTACATCATCGAAGGGTCGTTTCTGCCTGCGAATGGTCAAAATTGCGAAGGTACGTTTGCTCGAATGGTCAAAACTGCGAAGGCTTATTGCTGCGAATGGTCTTATGATCGAATATACTACCATCTAGCAGTGTTTATTTAATGAAGATCATTGATAATGCATAGTTACTATCAAACTTATTGTTGTAACATCTACCTAGGTATACTTTGTTTCAGGCTTTATCGTGCCATGAAATTGTGTTGTTTTTGTGGAAGGTAGGTATAATGACATGTATGTATGTGGTATTTCATAGAACCTACCAATCTATTTCATAACTAGAGTAGGATTTTAACCCTAAAATAGAAAAATACTTACTGGTTTTAAAACCTAGTAGTTTTCTTACAAAGCCTAATTATGTGAAGTTCTACTAACAACGAGGGGTCAAAGCAAATATAAGAAAAACGAAATCAAGCGTAAGTATTAAATATCATTAATAATGTTATAGTTTTCACATAAATTGAGATTTACACTATCCTATGAGCTCGTAAAGCGGATATATATATAACATTCTTATGAACTGCAGTTCTGTGTGCATCCAAAAAAAACAAATGTATCATATTATTAGTATAATCAAGTAGATTCAACATTCAATATAGTTAGGTACTTGTCTATCAAGTCCTAGGCTATAATTATCAACTGTCGAGCTCCCATTTGTCCGTCTCTCCAAGACTTGATAATTTTTGTAAATGTACAACGATACATAGACGTAGGTAGATACAATACAATTCCATATAGGTACAGAGCAAGAGATTTCATCTAGAAATACATTTCTAAATCGCAAATATATTTCTTTCTTCGTTTTTTGGCGTTCTATTTATTTATTGATTTAATTGTTTTACACAAAAGTAGTGTACAAGGAATGACATGTTTTCATTCACAGCATTTTTACTCGACGGCTAAGATTAATTTCAGTTGAAGTTTAACTTTACCTGAGAAGCACACCTATAGGAACATGGTATTTTTAAATAGGCAGTCTTAATAATTATTTGAAGTAGGTAAGTATATTATTGCTGAGAAATAATATCAATGTTTAGATTTTCTTTCAGAGACGTATAATCTACAAAAAGGTTATTGGCATATTATTAGATCACTACAAAACTTACGATGCTAATTAACTTTTAATTTATACTTACTATCTATACGGAAACAAAATTTTAGATTAAAAGCGAGAGAGAAAAAACAAAGTAAATGCAGACGATGATTGTTGGAGGGCGATTGCCGCCATTGGTTGACTGGCGCGCCACCCACAGATAATCACTCGAACATAAAACCCGGCAAAATTTGAAAAGACCTATTTCTGCTAGAAGTATTTGTAGGCTAGATTTAGTTTAATTCTGCCGCATAGTTACCGGTTTCCCGGTATTAGCATTGATTGCGGGTGCTTGTCGGGTGCGCGTTAACTGTTTAGTGAATTCCAAAACCTTCATGACATTCAATGGGTGCTCGGTGGCAATCACTCAACATCACTCCTTAGGGAATCAGCCTACTGGAAGGAAAGTACTCCCAATATTGAAGCTAGCAAATTTTACTCAAAGGAAATATTCGCTTATTTTTAAAAGTTCACACATTGCACAGCTTAGTGCGTTGGCTGTCATTCACAAAGTGGGTATGTTATTTAGGTATAGATTTTAATAGTTCAAATTATTTATTGTAAGTAGACAGCATAATATAAAATAGCTACAAACTATAGTACTTTAACAAGTTCTTTAGTACAAGTTCTCCTAGCTTTGACTGCCACCGAGTGAGTCTCGTCGTCCGTCGACTTCTGCTAGCAATATATGCTAACCTGCAGGGCGACCGCGGTTGAGCGATCGTAATGGAATTGTAATCGTTTATGACGTCAATGCACTGTCCGTCCTTGTCATATCGTAACACAATGACAAGGACGGACAGTGCATTGGTATCGCTATCACTATAGCTTTGAGTTAGGCGGTCACCGGCCTGGTACTTTTTGTTTTTGTTCGTATAATCTAAAAGCTAATAAATGAAAAAAACTTTAGATACAAGCCATAAATAATTAAAAATAGCCATTAATGCCAAAAAATAGCTTATGCCATTAAATTATATACCTTTTGTTGGAATGTGCTCATCAAGTCCTTCAATTTGATACCCATATTATAAAACACGAAGAATTTTTCGCATTTGTTTTGGAGCCATACTGCAGCCACACTTCAAAAAATGTTGTTTTTTTACTCGGGATGACGTAAGGATTCTAACGACACCCCATACATTCAAATCTTTCCAGGCGCTTAAAAGTTATGGTGGAATAAAGAAACTCACATACATACAAACATACATGAACCCTGAAAACATTACACTCTTTTTTTGGACAGAAGTGTAATAAACAGGAATAAAATATGGAGATGTGTGTATTCGCTCGTTTATTAGAATATTCGAACAAACGACTCTTCGCAGGAATAAACCTTCGCAATTTTGACCATTCGAGCAAACGTACCTTTCGCAATTTGACCATTCGCAGAAAAGTCCCTTCGAGGATGTAAGCATTCGATGAATAGATTTCGAGGAATAGACATTCGCAAAAACGACATTCGAAATTACGTCCGTATCCCTCACGGGGGTGCTTCTAGCGGGGACCAAGTGAAAACGCTTTGCGTTGCCGGTTAATTTTATTTTCCATTTATTATTTAGAAAATATACTAATTAAACAATACAAGTTGTTGAAAATGTCATAAAATAAATAGTGTGAACACAAAGTTTTTGACGAGCAGATCTATGGTAAAGTTATAACGTACCTATATTAAAAATAGCACATGCTTTAGGATTTTTTCAACAAAGTTCGTAAACATTTATAAAAAAATGAACAAAATAAAAATATGTACTTATTTTACAATTGTTCAATTTGGGTAGGGTTTGTTTAGCGTGGGGTTTTACTTTTGTTATAATTTAATTTTACTATTTATCATTTGTCTGACTTACAGTTTTGGCGGAAGTAAGCTACATAATATTTTTATTTTGTTCATTTTAAATATGGATTTCAGCAAAGTAACGCCTATCAACTATATCAAATTGATTATGGTGAACTTAAGTTTAACATATATTTTTCATATAGGAAATAGCCATATCAGAGGCCCTCGGGCGGCTTGACAAACTCTGACATCAGAGGCCAGCACTACCTCATACGACAAACAAACATATAGGAAATGAACAAAGGGATTCAACTAAAAGTTCATCTGAACATCGCGCATTTGTCGTGATTCACCATTGTTGCGGCCTTATGATGAATTTATGTATAGGTTAGTACTATTTTTAATGTCGAAAAAGTGATATTGTTCTTGTTCAATTATAAATTTATTATTTAAAAAAAAAACAGTATAAAGGCGTTTTATTAATATATTTTTAAATTATTATGAGAGCGACAGTCTTTTTCTTATTCGATAACCAGAGAACCAGCGAAGCAAAAGAAACATTGGCGATGGACTCATGGTCGCACCATTTTTTCACACAAGTGTGACCACGAGAAATTTTATATTTGATATCCAGTTATGAAACAGTAAAAAAAATAGTCCTTTCATAGCTTGTTATGAAAGAGCCAAAACGGCAATCACGAAATCGGCTATTTTTTTCTTGTTTGATAACTAGTTATGAAACAGAGAAAAAAAACGTCCTTTTTCGTATCTAGTTATGGAAATGGCACAAGGGCCAGTGACAAGCCCCACTAAACGGCGAAGATCCTGCCGTTGCAACCACATTAAAAAAGACATCCCTTTTAGCATCCCTAGGGTGTGGGATAATAAATGCTTTATTTAGGTATGTTTCTAATTTCTTAAATCGAAGGAGCGCACAGTGTTAGATTGCCTACTAGTTTTCCCGCCCGCGTCTTCGTCCGCGTAGATTACTGTTACTGATTATCGCGAAAAAAGCATCCTATTTTATTCTAGGATATAAAAAAACCAATGCAGAAGATGTGCAAAAGTAGGTGTAGCACCAATGCTCTCGATGTTTTTTTGACAGACTTGCTATTTCGTTTCCATGGCAACCGTTTCTTACAGTGAGTATTCAACATTATCCAGTTTTCCCGTGGAAACTTACAATTTTCCGGGATAAAAGTATCCTATGTTTTATTCCAGGGTATAAGCTGTATCTATTCCGGATTTCATAAAAATCCGTCCAGCCGTTATCGCGTGAAAGCTCCCTAAACAAACAATGTTTCACTTTTATATATTGGTATGGATTCACTTCGGTCATAGGTCGCTGGTTATATAAACTGCGGGAGCTTCGAGGATTCAACGAATGAGTAGGTACTATTAATTTAAAAAAAACTCCAGTAACTTCGTTAGTTCTCTTCGTTCGTCATTCGCTGTCCAGTGTCTGTGCCACCTACACTAGAGTTGTCACAGAACCGACTCGATTTGGCATAATAATTTGTAATTACAATTCTCTATTAACAACACTGAATAATCTGATATTGTACTCACAAACTTCAACTGCGCTCCGCCACTGTGTCCACACGTCCACAAAAACGGAACCGGGATTTCCCCATGTGCAACTGTGCTGTGCTGTTGTTGATTTGGGAAATCCCCTTCCGTAAATGTAAGCGTCATTTAATGTTGCCAATATATTCATGTAGGCTTGGTACCAAACAAAAACGTATGGTAGGTTTAAAAATAAACAGAAATGTGTAATATGAACTCTAATTTAATAGTTTTGAACTATTTACTCTTGAAAAAAAAAACTTGCTCCAGAAATGTTTATTAAAACCATTGTTTTCACTATAGAAAAGAAGCGGTGCTTCCTCGTAGTCAAACTATTAAAATGATCCTCCTGTATCAATGTCAAGTTAAAAATGTGTATTCATTTTGAATAAAATAATAATCCCGATTAGGCTCATGTACGGATTATGAGAAATCTTCATTATTAGAACTAAGTGGGGGACAACGGGAATAGACGGAACTGTCCTTCATTTACGCTTCACATAATTTCAAATCCATTTTGGCTAATTTTGATTTATAATTTATACAACAAGGAAAACAATACATGTGTGAGCAACGCCGCAACTGACATTTGACTTTTTTATATCTATGACTACATACACAGACTACACAACTGCATGGATACAGCGTGCTGAAAAGGTGCAATATTAATAAAGTTTGACCACAAGGAAAGACTTTTCAACACTAATTGAGATGCAAAGTTTACATCAGATTTTAAGCCAAATCCTAAGTTATCCAACATATGTTATGAATAAAACACAAATTATAATAATAAACATTTAATATCAGATCTCAAATATTACCAATTCATAAGAAAATTTGCAAAAGAAATGCGTTGTCAATGCAGCAGAGTGCAAAAAATATATATGGATATCAATTATTATTTATTTTAAATAAGAATATATTTCATACGTAAGCTTGTTATATAAAGCT